>JAJHJA010000366.1:0-129238 GCA_021202915.1 Heliconius himera | reverse complement strand
TAAACCTCCACCAACCTTGATCTGACAAGCGGCCGCGTGTAGTCTATTATGGTCGTCGGTAGCGAGATACGTCTCCACTTGTATGCGGAACGGCACTCCCTTCTCACCGCCGTGCTTTTTGGCTGTAAACTCTGTTGATATGCAGTTTACCTAGAACATAAAAAAAAAACATATAATCGTATTTTATAACATTTTGATTTATACATTTTTAGAAAACGTATAAAATATGTTTGCGGGATTTGCGCCTCTTGGAAACAGTAGAAATTTGTAAAAATCTCCCAAAAGAGTTTGTATCAAACAATGTTGTGTAATGAAAACGTATGGTTTAGTGGTCACAGCTCGCAGACAGATTATAATGCGAATAGAAATATTCTACATTTTATTTTCACTTGACGTTCGTTAGAAAAAAATATATTTATCTGAATTTTAAAATTTATTTTCCAAAGTAAACGTAAATAATACCAAATAATAAAGAAAACTAAACGCTGATACTCTGATAATGAGGTCACTTTTAGTTATAATGATTAATAAAAAATAGATTTTTAAAACTTTTTTTTTACCTAAATAACATTTCAAAAGCTTTTTTTCTGATATTTATATTCACAAAACATTAGCCGAACCAACTTTGCCAATATGAATATTTATATATATTTCTTTTTTCCCTCGTGGCGCAGGAGCACAAGGGTGTGGCTGTGACGTCAAGGTTGTAGGTTCAATCCCCACGAATAGAGAGAATGAATATTATTCAGATTTCTTTGGTCTAGTATCAAAGCTAAAGCGCGACGTTTAGTAAGGCCACTCAACACAAAGGTATCGAGAATGAGGGGTTGCGTAGAGATCGGAGGGATTCAACACTACGTTACCTCTGCCTACTCTTCTACATGTGGGATACAGTGTTAATCAAAATAAAAAACAAAAGTTCATGAAATATCTGTATTTGAAGCCCCTACCTTGATATAAACGCCAACATCTTTAGTAGGATCCCAATACACGTGCAGAGCGTTGAGGAATGCTGGTTGTTCCACTCTTATCAGACCGTAGGATAGCGGCACATCTACCTGTTTTGAAACAAATAGAAAAAATTAACTAAAACAACTTTAAAATGTTGATTATGAAATGGTCATTATATACAGATACCCTCCTTCTACATTGCTATGTGCGGAATAAAATGTGAAGCTAAAAAATCTACCTATTTTGAGCTCTCACTCACTCACACATGCCGTCTCGCTCGCACACTCTGACACTTACCTCCACGATGCGGTCGCCGGGGCGCTCGGCGTGCCACTGCGCGATCTGCTCCCTCTCCATGTACTGCAGGCGGCGCTCGTGGAAGCATATCTTGATGATGCTCTGATGGAAACATTATAAAATATATACTAGAGATAGCCAAATGTCAGTACTGTTCACAAAACATAAAACAAAAGGAACACAAACGTTCATTTAATAAATAAAAAATCATTTACAACTGATAATAAATAAAGCAACCAACATTGACAAGTTATTTCATTGTGTCGATGGTAGTTTGAAATGGTTTAAGCTGAAGCTTGCATTTGTGAGTGATTATGAAAATAGAACTGCTGTCGGGAAACCTGGTACCTAGAACTATTAGATATGTGAACCATTCTAAATCATATATATATGACTATACCACCACAGAAACCATTTATTTTGTTTTAAATTTTAAAACTATGTAGGGGAGAGGGGGGCACATTCGAACGATTTTTAAACTTTGTGTCATATCTAAAAATTCTACAGTTTTTAACTTCTTTACTATTTCACAATGCTTAGTCCAACTATTGTGCCACAAAATCGTAGCATCATATGTAGAAAAATATATAAGTTAAAGGTGCAATATCAACTTTAGATATTGCACCTTTAACTTATAGATGTTCAAAGCTGCCTCCCTTCCGGGGTAGCTTTGAACATATATGGGGCAGTTTTGAACTATCATCGAATTCAATGAAATTAAAAGGCTTATCAAACTTTTAAGTAATTTTATTAATAAACTTAACATCAGAAACAATGGAGATCAAATATCGGTACCATGTTAACTTAAAACGTAAGAAAATAATGGGATCAATCATAGAATAAATCGAATATTATGAAAATAAAACAAAATATTTTTTAAACAAACAGCTTACTACCCTAATTTGAACTTAGAAAAATTAAATTTAAAGGAAAACATGGATGTAGTACGTGACGTAATCAGCAACTGAAATTGGGGGAAGTAGTCTACCTAAGAAATAAAAATCAGCTTCCTTCACGTTTTATCCCGCACCCAGCACGGTAGGCAGAGGGAACCTAGTGTTAAGACACTCCGTTCCCCACTTTCTGCCGAATTCTGGAGGCATTGCGTGTTGAGTGGCAGAACTCAACGCCGCGCTTAACCTCGACACCAGAGCGAAGAAATGGAAATATAAATTTAAGTAAATATTTCATCTTCTCGAGTGGGGTTCGAACCCACAACCAGTCGGTTTAACAGTCACACTTCGTGCCGCTGCGCCATGACTGGCCTCAAGTCTAGTCTACGTAAGACTTTTGTAACGTCTTACGTAGACTAGACTTACGTAGACTTACGTTAACGTAACACTAGTCCTATTTCTCATGAAAGAAAAAAATATACAAGCTACTTTTTTACTATTAACAGATGATGAAACGTTCGCTAAAACGAAGTCTCCAATATTTATTAAGTTGTAGTCTAATTCCATTTCATAGTCTTCATACGCACAGGTATAAGTATCTTCTTTCTCTTCACAGTATATTGTCACTTTCTCTTCTGATTCTAAATGCATTTTTGAGTCAGTTTCTTGTGAAGAAAAGTTCAGTATAGTTTTATTTTTTTTTCGCGGTATTTTTTTACATATAATAATATTCAAAACTGCCCCCTTTATTTTGTTCAAAGCTGCCTCAGTGGTATTTGAAAAAATACAAACGTTTTGTTTTCAAGTAAAAGTTTAAAAATTGTAGTAATTTCTAGTTTATTACATGATATATGAAACATTCTAACTAAAAGAGGAAAAAATAAAACCATATACCTTGAATTGGATTCATGCGATCCTTACGCGTTTATTTAAAAATGCATAAAATTTTACTCAAAATCAAACACTCCTCGTAACTCAACAACTGGCTCTCATATATCAGCGATGTCAAGTGACACGTGTGCAGATTAGTGCTGCCACTACTCAAAAAAAATCTGCCAAAATTTCTTTTCAAAATAGTTCTGTTAATACATATTTTCAAAGGTGCCCCTGTTCTAAACTACCCCCTTCTCCCCTATATATATTAAATTGGCAGTCCCCCGATGACTTTACATGTTGAAATGATTTGGTAAAAATATAACGAAACATATGCGATAATTCTGAAAATAAAAGCTTATTTACGAAAAGAATTGAACACTATTCAGTGAGGAGGCTCTTTTCATTGAGCACACTAGCACATGACAATGAAAATGCACTATGAAAAATTATAGTTTTTACTTTTCACTTTTTGTTGGCTTGTTATTTGTTATGGTTTTGTTTTAGCATCAATTTATCGTAACAATTTGTTTCAATGTTTTCATCGGGGGGTTTTTAAATTTCAAATTTAACTTTTATTTCAGGAAGCTTCCTATAGTTTTAGTAGTTTTATTTATAAATGAAACAGAAAAATTTGCTTTAGCTGCATACAGAGACTACGATGTGAATCTGGAATTCAATAGTTTCCCCATATATATTTTAAAAAATAATTTGTAGAAATAAAACTAACCAAACTACTGAACTTTATAATAAATAAGATTTCATTAAATAAATTTAGCGTTTTGTTTAAAAGGAGCCACGAATAGGATGCTGTATTATTTTTAAGGCTTGCATGTTTTCTGATAATGTTTGCTGCAGCATCAGGTCAGATTTCTGTTAACATCGTATTGAATTTTAGCCCTGTTTAAAATAAGCCCAAAACTGGGTGCAGCATCATGTTAAGATTTTCCTATTATTGTTCGAGTTTACTCATATATAGCAAATTGTAAGAATACTCAACAACGGAATACTAAACAAACGCCAAATTGTATTGCAATATACCTGGGCATGGAAAACAGCTGGTAAGCTGCAGCAGTTAACTGCTGGATGGATTTTAAATAAACATAGCTAAGAACCACTGTGATTAAATTATCTTTCGTATAACGAAACCGCACTGAAATCGGTCCATCCGTTCAGGAGCTACGAAGCCACAGACAGACCCACGGAGACACACGTAAACAGAGAGACAAAGGTGGTCAATCTTATAACACCCCTCTTTTTCGTTTCTCGTCGGGGGTTAAAAATATCGTCGTGTTCACCATTTTTTTCTTTTTATTACTACTCTGTTACATATTTTTTTCCATTCTTGTACAGTGATAGTGCCTATTTTATTTTTCACTTTTAAAAAATCGAACACAACAATAAAATATTCGGAATTAAATATGTAATAACAGCATAAGCTGGTTAGAATACACTTTATCCTAACCAGCTTATTCAGTCACACGTATATACGCGTATATACGCACTTAGGCTGTACTTATTGAATTTTTTTTTGTTACACAGTTACAAAAAAAAATTAAAAACAAACCTTCAACATCTTTCCCTTATAATGCGACAGGTCACCTAATTTCTTCAATTTAATTTCGTATGGCTGTCCTTGATTCAAATATGTTAGTGTTTCTTCATTTTGTTTCGTTGCTATCGATGTAGCCGCTGCCAATACGTATTGGAATCTAAGCCAACAAGAAATATAGTAAGGTAAATTTATTATCTTAAATATATATAAGTATATATTAGAGGTCAGTAGTGGCATGACTCTGTAAACGTTGTGGGTTCGATTACCACTCGGGAAATTTCAATATTTAATATTTCTATTTTCTCGCTCTGATAACGATGCACAGCGCAGCGTTGAGTTCCTTCAAACAACAGGCAATGCCTCCAGAATTCGGCGGATAGTGGGGAACGGAAGTGTCTTAATAGGAACACTGCGTCTTATCTTTCCAGGTTCGTTTTATCTACCCTTCTATGTAAGAGTAGGTAGATACAGTGTGAAGCAAAAAAACAAAAAAATCCGCGACGTTAATATTTTTCTGTATGTTTTCTAATTGTAAAAAAAATATCAGACGGAAATCCAACCCACAACGATCTAACACAATGGAATATAAACAAAATCACTGCTAATAAATAAAGAATACCTGGTATCCTCTTTGAAACAGTTATCAGGTCGACCGGATGGAGAATGCAGGAAGCTGTCCAAAGAGCTGACCGGAGAACACATTAGTAGTCCCGCATCTGTAATACAATTATAAAAATACTAAATTATACCTATATTTGTATATCAATTTAAAGTTTGGTCGCCCGCGTTAAATTCGGGTACTGCTGCTTTTTTTCAGCTTCACGCTGTCTCATGCCTATAGCAGGGTAGGCAGAGGTAGGCAGGGGCAGGGGAGGCAGTAGCTTCCGCCGCCAGAATTGCGGAAGAATCTTTGGCGTTGGCCCTGGCCCCGAGCTGTGGCGGTCGAGGAGGGGCGCGATGAGGTTTTCATGGGTAGTGTGCACGGTCAATATCTATCGTTCATGAGCTCCACATCTCTCGTTTGATTCTCCACTCATGCAGCGTACCAGTAAAAGGGTTTCCTCACGATAACAATAAACAAAAAAGAGTAGGCGAAGAGTCTAGTGTTAAGACAATCCGCTCCTCTCTTTCTATTTCATTTGAATTGCGCATTGAGTGGCAGAACTCAACGCTGCGCTTGTGCCTTGGTACCAGAGCGAAGAAATTAATATTATATATTATTTCTATTTTCTTCCTCACATTAATAATATAATGTAATAATTCTATAAAACATAATAATAGTGTTTAGTCAATAGTTTTTTCTGTAGTCTAAATTGACAATGAAACTGTCATTCTCTCAATTTTTTTTCTTTTTATATTTAAGTATAGTTACATTTTTTTAATACGAAATTTTAATAAATTGAAATTAACTTATTAAGAAAATATATAATAACATAATTATATTTTTAACGAATTATCAAAACACTTACTTTTATTTTCCTGATTGTTAGGCGAGTGGTAACCGTTCATTGGCATAACTGGCACTGGTTGGCACTGCATGTTTTCTGGACTGGCTGTTAATAGACAAAAAAAACATAACAAAATAGTTTTAGCACCCCTCGTGTCATAAATTTGACGTGTGTGTAGCTCTCAAACGGATAAACTGATATAGATTTTTTTTCTCTATATATCCTATGCCCCTCCCTGATTAGCTTACGCAGGGCATTCCCCTACAATCGCCAACCAACTTCACGAGCTTCACGAGGGGCGAGCTACTCTTGCCCCTTCCCGCCCGGTGACGCTGTCCAGACCAGTCCAGGTCAACAGCAATAAAGTCCATTCAAAAAAAAAATCTCCTATGTCCCATACTAGCCATGATTCAAGAAAATATAATCAGCCGTTTAAAGATCGTCAGCTCTTTTCTAGTTGTTTGTTTGCTTTATCGATTATTAAGTGTCGGGAGTCTTTAATAATCAATATTTTTTTATTGCGTACATAAAAAAAATACTATTTAAAGTTTTATATATATATATATATATATATATATATATATATATATATATATATATGTCCAAATTGTTAAGAAATTGATGTTGATAGATTCGAGGTAACTTAAGATATTATACAATTTATTTATTTTTTTCATCTTGACTCTTATACCAAAGGTTCATAGTTTCTATTTTTCCCGGTTTGGTTAACGTATCTAGATTAGTCAACATTCAATGCCCTTTAAATGCCTTTAAAGTGTAGAACCGCTTGTCTTAACAATAGGAGCTCTCCGCCTATTTAAACGTGAGACTCTAGCCCAGCTACAGAGAAAAAGAGAGAATAATAAATAATGATACTTACAATGTGTATTCATCATGTTATTGTGAGGCGATGTCTGTTGGCACGGCTCCTCCATGCCGTCGCGGTTGTCCACTATCATGTTAGTTATCTGTATTTATATAGAAAATAATGTATTTTTGATGTATATAATATAGTGATATAATTTAGTAACTGTATATACGATAATTGTGAATTAAATTTTTCTAAAAGTAATGTTTATGTTTACTTGGTTTGATTACAAAAAAGGGTAATTAGGAGTTACCATTGGTACTCTAGAAAGCGTGGAAAGTACAAAAGGAGATGCTACATAACAAGCTTTAAAAATTATGCAGTACCTGTTGGTATTATCTTGATCAAGAATAGAACCTACAACCAGCGCCACGGATAAATATCAAACGGTTATGGAAGGATATATCAGCAACAAAACGATCAATAAATACGTGAACACTAAGAAAGGAGTATCTATAGCCAATGATATGACAAATCAAACTGATAATTATTTGAGTCCAAACGTAGCGCAGGAGCACATGCGTGTAACTGTAAACGCAACAGGCTGTGGATTCGATTTCCACTCTAGGAAATGATTTATTTAATATTTCACTCAGGTGTCGAGGCAAAGGCCTCCAAAGGCCTCCAGAATTTAGCGAGTGTTTTAATGTAAAAACACACACACAGCGAGATGATGTTTATGTATTATTAGCGCTAATGATGTTACCTCGATATTGTCAAGAGACCACTGTAACAGCAAATAAATGAATAAATAAAATTTTTCTTCCCAAATTTTAACACCTATTTTGAGTAGGCAGAAAGAATCTTATTAAGTTATCTGTCATTCTTTTATACAAATTTCACTCTTACTAATCTATTTTTATTCTATTTTTAAACATAACCTATCGCTTGAGTAGTATAAGCGTTGGTGAAACCCGTTATTATCTTAGTATAATTTCAGTATAAATTACATAAAATATTATTGCTCCAATATACTATTATATTATTATTAAAGATTACTAAACAAAAATGTTACTTATGAACTATATATTAAAATCAAAATAATAGCAACTGAAAATCATACAAAAATTTATCAAAGCAAAACTTAAACTTAATTTAAAAACTACTTATCAGCTGGGTACATTTTTGGTCTAAAACTTCAAAAAAAAATTAAAATGTCTTCTCATTCATATAAAACACTACAATACCTGTCTATCATCAGGTCTACGTAGCTGCCAGGCGCGCCGCGGCGGCGACAGCACGTTGCCGGTCGGCGATGGGGCTTCTTGTTTGAATCCGGTAAGAGCTGGGAGAGCTAGGAGTGCTTCACTGTAAATATGAAAAATTTTGTTCTTTTAACAGATATATATCTTAGATACCCATCCCGTAACCCAAATCTCAAATCCTTTGTTAGTTTTTTATTAAATATATATATTAAAGTTAAATTGCTAGTTGGTGATGAACGTCAACCGATATAATTTTTTCTATGTAGTTGAATAATCAACGACGGAGTGACATGAACCTCTCTACTCCCTAGAATTCAGTAGGATCGAATTCGGCCAAATGCCGTGTCCATTGTCAAATTTCAATGATAGCATATTCAAATTACTAAATAAATTCTTGTTTTTCACGCTATATTCCGCGCATAGTAGGCTAAGCAGGGGGAACTTGGGAACCTAATATTAAGACACTTCGTTCCCCTTTTGGCAAATTCGCTCTTAGCAAAAAGATAACATTTCGAATATCTAAGTATATGCTATACTTACTTCATAGACAACTCCCCAGGTAGATCCAGGTCTAAGTCGTTGACCGGCCACCCTGGTGACATGTGAGACGACGAGGAGCTCGTCCCGCTGCCACCCATCTCACCTAGGGTAGCTGGAAATTATATATATTAGGTAAAAAATATATAAATTAAAACGTATAAAAGATTAATAAATTACACTTTTTATATAACTAAAAATCTCAACACTATTTTTATTTTCTATACAATAAAGTCCAATGATTTGATTTGAGCTTTCAAATTGATATTAAAATAGACAATAATTGAAATTGAAAACCATAGTGTGTACCAGAAATTATTCACAAAAATACAAAGAACAAGACTATCCCGATCTTAGAAATTAATTTAGTGGCCAACTCTCCAAGTTACAATAGATATTTCATTAACATTGTATAGGCTTCTGAACACTTATAGCAATAGTCCTTGATAATATAAGGATGGATAACCATGATTTAACGTGATATAAAAACATGGGGGCAATACAATAAAAAATTTTTTTTATTCGATTATTATTAGTTTCATCCTTGTAGAATCCTCGACAACCCTAATAAAAAGAAAAACTTAATTTAGTAATGGCGTCTATTACGTAAACAATTTAAGCATGTTCACGCCATGTATCGCAAACAGCAGGGTAGGCAGAGGGAACCTAGTGTTACAACACTCCATTCCCCACTTTTCGCCAAGTTCTGCAGGCATTGGGTATTGAGTGGCGAAACTTAACGCCGCGCTTTGCCTTGACACCAGAGCGAAGAAATGAAAATATAAATGTGAATAAATATTTCATTTCCTTGAGTGGAGATCGAACCCACAACCAGTCGATTTTACAGTCACACTTTGTGCCCCTGCGCCACTACTGGCCTCGAGATATATTCTTTAATTTTTAATTAAACGTCCAAAAATCAAAAAAACTCCTTTTAAGATACATACAATATAAAAATAATCATTTATCACTAAATAATTACACTATGCAAAATAAACAACTAAAATATAACAAAAAGGTAAGGAAATAAAAATATTATTAAGGCCAGTCGTGGCGCAGAGGCACAAGTGTGTGATTATAAACGCGACTGGTTGTGGCTTCGATTCCCACTCGAGAAAATGAAATATTTAATATCTCTGGTGGTATTTGCTCTGGTGTCGAGGCAAAGCGCGGCGTTGAGTTCCACCACGCAATACGTAATACCTCCTAGAATTCGGTGGTAAATGGGAAACGGAGCGTCTTTAGACAAAATAAAATAAATAAATAAAAATGAAAACATTATTACACCACAATCATAAAACATGGCGTATCAACAAATTACCCTATTGAACTGTACATCTCAAATAGAACTGGTTACACTGTCCCATTGGCCACTGTCCACTGATAAAGTGAGTGATATCAGCAAGTGAGGCAGACGAATTGCTTTATTATAATAAAATGACCTGACCAGATAAACTGTATGGGCACTAGGCGTAAGTGTGGTTTGCGGACTAGTTAATATTATAAATTGGTAAATCTGACCTAAATTTCGAAGAAATAAGGAGTTTGATTAAGAAATATATAATAAACGCTTTTTTTTGTATTGTCTGTTTACAAAATAGAAAAATATATTCATTTATCAGTTTCATTTAATAACTTGATTAAGACTTCTTGATATTTATCAATAATTGCACAATATTTAAGGCAAATTATTGCTAAAATCGTAAAATTATGTGCATTATATTTTTAATGACTGTCACTTTTTAGTCTTTCTAAACCAAAAAAAAAATAGGCTAAAATCCAAATTTTATCATCATATACAAATTAAATAGCAGCTAGCCGAAATATTTAAAATTTTACAAAAAGCATTAAAATCCAGAACTTCAATACCTCCAAGTAATCACCATTATATTTCTATAAACAATTTTCAAATTATCTAAATAACATTAAAACATATCTATTATTTTTACATTACACAAACAATATGCGACATTATCAGTTACACTTTGATCTGGGCAGAGGCAAGCTGTAAATATACTAGATATAACTAACTCACGTTAGCCAATAGGCTATAAGTAATAATTACACTATATTTACATATATATAAACTACTAATAACATGAAAATGATAATAATTTAAAATACTAAACTACTAATTCTAAAAAGAGAAGAAGTAAATCTTTCTTCTTCTTTAGAAATGACACGCATTGTGGGGTTTTCTCTGTAACTGAAAAATTGTTTTCCTTGACATAAAACAACAGCTATAAATATTTTAATGAAAAAAAAAGTTTAAGACAATAACGAAAATTACCATAAGCATTATACGTGATGCTGGCGAAGGCATGTGCACCAAATTCTGCAAATCTCCTGCCCTCTCTCGCTTCTCTTGCAGCGAACTGCAATACTGCAGCTGCTGACACTCTGTCCGACTGCTGCGCGGTGTCTTCTACCATTATCACTTAAAATTGCCAGTCAACGATTGAATGTCTGAATTAATGTCCAAAATTGCCAATCCAAAATGTCCAATCAATTGTTGATTAATGTCAAAAATGACCGACAAATGTTCAAAATTGCCAATCAATGTCCAAAATTGCCAATCAACATCGGGAGTTGCCAATCGGTGTTTAAAATTGTCAATTAAAAGATGGCGTTATTCTTCATTCGATTTTCAAATCAAAAAAAATAATCAATAGATTGCCTATCACCACCAATCTTCTCTATAAACACTAATTAAAAAAAAAATTGTTTCACTGTCAGAAAACACTGCAACATTTTATCGTCCATATATATTTCTTCGTCATCGTACGTTTATTTTTTAATATTTTCAAAATGTCACGCGATAAAGTCATTTTTAGTACGATTAATTATAGTTCACTGGAAATTGTTGTATGTGAAATTGCATTGTGTTGAATTGGTTGGCTGTTGTTGTATTAGTAGATTGTAATGTATAATTTTAAGCATAATAATATAAGTAGGTCAAATAGAAGCCACTGTGGCACAATGTAGTAACAGTAACACGATGGTTGTAGATTCAAAATCCACAACCTTGTATGATTAGACCAAAGTGGAGGATAGAGTATGCGTAAAGTGGAGAGAGAGACACTGATTACTATGTTCTCTTAGTACATCTCTCAATAAGTAAGATTTACGGTAAAAAAAAGAAACGTATATATAGATAAGGTATGGTCTTCCTCGCAACTCATTCCTGATGTCTGGTAATAATATTACATAGTCAATATTCATCCGCTTATATTGTGTTTAAATATGGATACTTTGTAAATAAATATATTAAATGTTGTTATTTAAACGCTGCCTCGTGCTCATAAAACATTTTCACGATAAAACATAACTTTTGCTGTGGTTAAGTACGTAAGTGAAATAAATTTTGGTTCATGGTCAAATTAGTGTACTAAAACTTAAAAAATTTAGCTTCACGTTTTACGTAGCGTTGGTATGTATTTTTCACTTACAGAGCAGGAATTCAACAGCTTTGTGGGGAAGAGAAAATATTTTTTAAATATATTCATTCCCTCGAATGGTAAACGAACACACAACCGACGTGTTTAGAGTCAAACGAGACGCGCCATGATCAATCTATAGATCGTCAAGTCTATTTAAATAAGCAACATTTTAAATTTGAATTTTCATAACTCTAGTTATTTTTTTTAGTAGTTTATTTCTTTTCATTATATAAAAATAGAGTTCGTATGTTGTAAAATAAAAGTATTATTTTTCAGTTTCACGCGGTATCCCACACGTAGCATGGTACGGAGAAAGAATCCGGGAACCTAGTTCTAAGACATTCCTTTCATATTAAGACACTTCCGTTTCCCACCTTCCGCGGAATTCCTGAGATATTGCGTTTTGAGTGTCGGAACTCAACGCTTCGCTTAGTTTCGTTAAAACATATAAGTAAGTTTGACATTTACCCGCATCGGTCATATAACCTATAGATATAGATAGATAGACTATCTGACATAAAAATAATGTTTTAATTCAAACCAACAGTTCCTGATACAAAAGCGTTCGACTAAACAATCTCATCAGTTTTTTTTATATTAGTATAGATATGTTACATCCAAATCAGTAAACGTACGGACAAACAGTTTTAGCTATCAATTCATACGGATAGTACCTAACAATATTTGTTTAGTATTTGACATATACCTTTACTAAGAAAATTTATACGCGATTTCGAAATAAATCTTTTTCAGTCAAGATCATCAGATCGTTCGATCGTATATATGACAGACAGACAACAAAGTGTTCCTTAAAATCTATACTAATAATAAAATCATAACTGTTCGGTGTCTATATTTTAATAAGTATTTTATTTACATGACTAAGATTTAAGTTTTCAATGAATGTATATTGTCTTCAAAAGGATAATGTTGTTAGATCACGAAAGTTATTCAGATAATTAAAAAGATTTTGAAGTACAAGCGGGCGAAGTCGCGAGCGGGTTGCTAGTAAGTAAATAATTAATAAAAATAATAATACTAACGTTTAGGAAGTGAAAAAGCTGCATACCACGGTGATAAACAAATACGATCAAACTGGGGCATCCTGTATATGAGAAAAAGAATCACAATAACAAACTTAAAAGAAGAAAATGTATATTCAGTAAAGAAATTAATTGAATATTTTTAATATAGATATCTAAAATTATTTGACTATATGGCATATGTATTTGATTTAAACAAAGTGCGGCGGTGATTTTTGCCATATTTTTATGATATGACAATAAAATATCGAAAAAACATTCCCCCAAGCGGGAATGGAATCCACAGCCGTCGCATTTACATTCGCACCCCAGTGCGCCCCTGCGCCACAACCGCCTTAAAACGGAATGCTAATTTCTTTAACATATTTGCAACAAATGTCAATTTAAAAAAAGCGAACCTAAAGCTATGCATCTAATAAGTTCGATTTGATTTTTTACTCAATACATTATACATATTATTACATTTAGAAAGAAAAAACCAAAAGGATCATTAAACAAACATTTAAACGAACAAAGTGATTCGACACTATCATCTGCCTGCTTCTAATGAGCGAAAAAAAGAATAAAAAAAAGCAATAATACTAGCATCGAGCTTACATTTTTTCCAGAAAAAAAAAATCGAACACTTTTAATGAAAATTCGTGCGTTTCCACTAAAAACTGAAACCTTTCTGGATGATGTACCAGCCCAGGATTATTTATTAAGACGTTTATTTGCACAAATTTATCAGCATCTGTGTACAGTATATATAAATTCATATTTATTCTAACAAGTTATCTGGCTGTATTGATGCCTTTTACATAAAAGTTAATACTTTTATGATTTAGCGAAAAGTGTTATAGAGATATGTTTTTTTATAGTGCAGAGTTGTTTACTTGGTATTTTTATGGTTTTAAGTCACGGGATTTAGTTTAGTAGATATATCTTTTTAATTTCACGTCGTATATTGTACGTTTGCAGGGTGAGCGGAGAGAACTTAGTGTTAAGACACTCTGTTCCTCACGCATCGCTTAATTTTGAAGATATTCGGAGTGTGACGAAACTCAATACCACGCTTCGTCTTGTTACCAGAAAGAAGAAATGGAGATAATTCATTCCCCACAGTAGATATAACCCATTACCGTCTCGTTTACACTGCGCCATGTTGGCTTCTAAACTTTTTCTTTAGTTTCATGTTGTATTCCACACATAGGCAAAGGGAACCTAGTGTTTACTCCATTCCTACACTTTCCATAGAATTTTCGACGGAAAGTGTAGGAACGGATTTGGTATCAGAACGAGGAATTGAAAAAAAAACATTCCCCAAATGGAAATGGAACCTACAACTGGCGCGTTTATAGTCACACAACTGTGCTCCTGCGCCAGGATGGCCTTTCAAACTATTCTAGTTTATCTTACTTAAACACTAACCAATACAGTGATTTAACTATAGTGTCGACTTATCGTGGGTAAAGAATGATGAGTAATATAAATTGTAAACGTGTATACCTTATATACTTTTAATATTATTTATCTATACTTATCTATAGTTTTCTCTGTGTTCTCAAATAATTAATTACCAATTGTAATACTTTGAATGATAATTATTGTAGAAATTTACTTATTTTTATAAAAACACAGCCTATTTTACTAGCTAACAATTACATAAGTTGGGGTCAGTCGTTGCGCAGGGGCACAAGCATACGCTTGTGTGAGGTCATGCGTTCAATTTCTCTTTGAAAAAGTTCCAATCGAAGAAATTATATTTTTAAAATATGTCATCTCCCCAAGAGGGAATTTAAGGCAAAAACGCGTCTCCAGCATGCGGCGGAAAATGAGAAACGGTAGTATCTCAATGGAAACAGAATCAGAACAAAAGGTTCGAGTGTCAAGGTGAAAAAAAGTCTTTTTAATTTAGTACTCATTTAAACAATTAATAATATATAGTTACTAAAACACGCTTTTCTACACCTAGTGTTAGCACTGCCAAATGATGCATATGCCAAGTGTTATAAATTATATGAGCCTAAATTTGAGTTTACTTGCAGAATAGGCAGATGGAACCTAGTGTTAAGACACTCTGTTCCCTATTTTCCTCCAAATTTGGAGGCATAGCGTGTTCAACACCGCGCCTAGACACCAGAGCGAAGAAATGAAAATATACATTTAAATTTCCTCGAGCACTGGCCTTTACTAAATGCTCTTCAATATTTACGTTCTTTAGTAATATCTGATACAAAATAAAGTCAATCCGTGCAATATATTTTCGCGACGGACCTACATACGTCAAACATGATAATTTTTCAAGGCACGGCAACGACGCGGGTGTATAATTGAATTATTTTCTATTTTTAACCAAAGTATCATTTGTCACATTGAATTTTATTATTTGAAATGATTTAAATCTCCTTTTCCGGTAAATATTCCTTGTAAAAATATAATAATAAAATAAAGATTTCAATTTTTATATTTTAAAATTGACATTATTGAAATATAAAAATTGAATTGAAACGGTTACAGGAGACTGGAAGTATTAAATATCTCATATATTCACTTAATTGATACTAAACAATATTTTATAGCTGACGAACTAGTTAGTTTGAACACGCTAATCTCGGAAACTACGGCTTCCAATTAAAAACTCGTTCATGTGTTGTATAGTCCATTTATTAAATAGGGCTATAGGCTATACCTATACTGTATTTAATCAGTTCCATTTGTAATTCAGTGTACTTGCGGTCAGAGATGTGTCAAACACAAGACTTAATTATTTTCATTGGATTAATTACACGTCTGAATCCATATATAAAGGCTCTCTAAGCAAACTTAATCTCAACCTAGTTGTATGACATTCTTTTTTTTTAGTACAAAGAAAACCAAATAAATCTATCAACTACATGACTAATGTAATGTTAATTAAATTATTTAAATTCCGCCAAATACCCAGTAAGAATTTCTTTGAGATAAAACTAAATGGTTTCCGAGAGTTGTTGACTGCACGAGGTTTTATTGTTCATTTGCCGAGCACAAGACAAATAATGATATCTAAAGCTAGTTGGATGTTGGGCCAATGTGCCATGCGAATGATGTATGGGAACGATTGTACAGAATTTCTTTTCCGTCGCGTGTGCAGCCTTAATGGTTAAAGCTACAGCGAAACCATGTATAACGGAAATATTCTACATAAAATTATAAAAAAAATATGCCAAGACAGCATATGTCTATCTTTTATGGTTGACTCACAAAATCATATTAGAAGTCATTATAGTTGTCAATCAATTCTTAGCTTATTAAATCAATAATCTTGTATTTTAAGCGGGCGAAGCCGTGGGCCAGGCCCAGGCCGCTAGTTAAACATATAATTAAACAATTGTGAACGTGGGGGAAAATAGAATTTTCTATTTAACATCACAAAGTTAGCATAAACAAAGTTGCAGGCGACGACTATGAAAAAAAAAAGATACTAAATTATAATAAAAAATAATTTCTATCCAATACAACCAAATCTACATAGTTGGCTAACGTTGCAATATTGGCCAAGCAAAAAGATAACATACATGACGCAAGTACTGAGAGACATTGTGTCTGCGGCAAACAAATATACTATATTAAATATGCATAAAATGCGGCCTTTCAGTTATCTTTATTATTGAAAAAAATTCGGAGAAATTACTGTTTGTTATTTTAATGTTCAGATCAGTCGTGGCGCAGAAACATAAGCCTGCGACTGTAAGCGCAATAGGTCCTGGTTTCAATTCCTACTTACTACTACGCTTACATTTATATTTTCATTTTTTCGCTCTGGTTCTGGTTGAGGCGTAGACGCAGTGTTGAGTTCCGCCACTCAACACACAATACCTCCAGAACTCGGTGGAAAATGGGGAACGGAGTGTCTTAACACTAGGTTACAAGTAAAAATAAACAAAATATCAATTCTGATTTTGGATCCGTCATTTTTATGTGATTGTTTATTGAATCAAAATGGAGTGGAGTTATAGAGAGAACCAAATCTGTAATTGCATTACATAAAATATGTATAGGGTCGAATACAATTTTTAAATTCTCCATACGATTGGTGTAAATCAAATATTTCTATACCCGGAGAAAGATCTGGCCGCAGTGTTCGTATGAAAGTCGATCAAAGCAGTAAGGGGAAGAATTCGAAGAAATCCTGTCCAAAAGCAAAAGATTTTATCTCGGGAGATGAAGATAGCATTTAGAACTATGTCACGTATTTTAAAAGATGACTCAGGATTTGCAGCATATAAGAGACGCACTGGTCATTTCTTAATTGATGTCTTAAAAAAGGATAGGGTGCTAAAATCAACTACTTAAACGTTTAGTAAAGGGAGGTCACAGAATTTTTTTGTCACGGATTTTTTTTAATTGAGCAATATTTCAACAATAAACAAAATGGCCGTATTTATACTGAAATAGTCCCAATTAGTCAAGTCAGTAATGGTTTGGTTAGGTATAGGAGTTAGCTATGAAAGAGTGACTGAGCCATATTTTAGTGAAAAATGTATCATCCTTGCGGAGGTAGTTAAACCCCTTAACAACACCATGTTCAATAAACAAGAATGGTTTTTTCAGCAAGACCTGGCGTCCGGTCATAAAGCTCTATTCTGGGTGGATTTTTGGTTCCAAGCGTTCCGGACTTCATCAGACCTGACGACCGGCTGTCATCTAGTTCTGATCTTACTACTCAACTACGATTGGCAGTAAAGAATTTCCCCATAGAAAGAGTGCGTGCTGCTATTGATGTGGCTATTGTTAAAGGATTGCTATTCTATTGCGGCCAATGGAGACCACATCGAATAAGATTTATATATTCTAAATGAATTAAACAAACATACTGGAATAATAATAAACGTTACGTACAATAAATAAAAAATGATTGGCAAAACCATGCATTTAGAACGTCCGTCATCTCATAAATCTTAGAAAGAGAGCGTAAGTATTCATATTAATAAATTTCATTGCAATGTATTTTTGTTTACTCCAACTCAAGTCTTACTAAATTTAAAACAGAACCGTTTTTACTCATATCTTACAGATTGAAATACCTTATAAAATTATTATTTTTTTTTGTATTCCGTACCTTGGAAGAAAAAACGGGACCTTTAAAGGATCACTTTGCCCGTCTGTCTGTATGTCTGTTCATCTGCCAAGATCAATTTATGATAAGATTACATAGAATCCAGCAGAAAATAATATCAAATATCCGGGTCTTTGATCATAGAAAAATTAAATTCCTAACTAAAGGGAGTTAAAACATACGAGAGTTTATGCGTCGTTCGCATAAACATGCGTCGTTTTTGATGTTGTTGTTCTACTTCGTCGTGAATATTTTAAAATCATAATATTATAGAGAAATAAGTATTGTGTAATCTAAATCTTGAGGCCGGTCGTGGCGCAGCGGCACGAGGTGTGACTGCAAAACCGACTGGTTGTGGGTTCGATCCCCACTCGAGGAGATGAAATATTTACTTAAATTTATATTTCCATTTCTTCGCTCTGGTGTCGAGGTTACGCGCGGCGTTGAGTTCTGCCACTCAACACGCAATGCCTCCAGAATTCGGCAGAAAGTGGGGAACGGAGTGTCTTAACACTAGGTTCCCTCTGCCTACCCTGCTGCGTGCGGGATATAGCGTGAAGCTAATTTAATTTTTTTTTTTAATCTAAATAATAAATATTACGCATTGAATTAAAAAATAATCTCCAAACAATTAAATTTAAATCACACAAATTAATGACAATACTAATGATATTTCATTATTAACGAATAAGTAAATAAAATAATTGATAAATAATGATTTATTATCACTTAGTCCAACGTAAAATTTATCTGAACCAGTTGAAACCGGTATTTGTTTAAGTTACACTTGAGTAAATAAACTAAACGCTTTGTTTTGATTTTATGTATATTTATTACTAACGTTACACCCCGCACATAGCAGGTGGCAGAGGGAACCTGGGAACCTAGTGTTAAAACACATTAACTAAACAAAAAATACATGATACTTGCAAAGAAAACTAGAAATTAAAACAGATACTTAAACTAGCCTCATAACTAGACATAATTATCTCTAGGTATTGAACTCCTACTACTTCAGTTCCCATTAAGACACTTCCGTTCCCAAATTGCCTCCGAAGTCCTCATTTTTGAGGCATTGCGAGTGGTGAATTAATAATAATGTTCAGTCAGACTTGTATAGATGAGTTATTTTTACCAAAAAAAAAAAAGAAACCAGTAGTGTAGTTTTGATTGATTTGATGATTGGGAAATTAAGGAGTATGAATTGTTTTCATTTCTCCACTTTGGATAGACAAAGTGCGACGTTCAACTCTGCCACTTAACCCGTAATGTCTCAAATTTGGGTGGAAAGTGGGCGACGGAGTCTCTTAACATAATGCAGACTTAGAATACAGTATGAAGTTAAAAAAGATTATATAACGTTGCAAAGAATTTTCTAAACAACTTAATGCGCATTGCAATTGATACTGCCATTTTTTTATCTCACATCAAAAATTATCGCAACGATAGTATTTATTACGATAAGTAATAAATCCAATTAAATTTTGAATTGTAGACGACATGTATTATTATTCAATTTCTTGATTCGTCATTTCAGCATTTACAATACGGCCAACGAATCGTGGCCGCCTTTGGGTTTAAAAAAAATCAAAATCAGCTTCACGCTATATCCCGCACACAGCAGGGTAGGCATAGGGAACCTAGTGTTGAGACACTCCGTTCCCCACTTTCTGCCGAATTCTGGAGGCATTGCGTGATGAGTGGCAGAACTCAACGCCGCGCTTAACCTCGACACCAGAGCGAAGAAATGGAAATAAATAGATATTGAATCTCCTCAGGGATCGAACCCACAACCAGTCGGTTTTGCAGTCACACTTCGTGGCGGCGCCACGACTGGCCTCGCTTTTGGATTAGTTTTTCCGAAATCTTGCACAATGTTAGCTCGGGACGGTAATAATCACAAATAACAAAAAAAAATCAAATCTGCTCAATCATCTACAGCTAAATTCAGGGCGGTCAAGAATCTTTGACTCGTAATAAACTTAATTTGGACGGAGAGCATTGACACTACATTTTCTCCGCCTACCGTCCTGGTATGCGCATATATATATATATATATATATATATATATATATATATATATATATATTATAAACTAAGAGTGAACTCTCCCATACAAATACAAATAGCAACACTTTCTCAATCACTCACAAATGTTATCTATACACGTTCCTTTGAAAGATAACTGAAATTAATGAACACACGTACCTAGTTTTATCGCGTTTTCATAGTTTTAGATAATTATGTTTATATTATATTATTTTATAGAGATGCCTTTGATAAAGTAGTTTTAATAACAAAGGTCACAACTATGGTGTGGATGAATGGAGAAGATTTTTGAAAGCAAAATTTAGTATTTATCTAGATGTTATGAAATTTTTTACTTAAATAATCTCAAATTTTACTGCAGTTTGCATCTTACTAAAGTTACTGTAAGGTTCAGGCATTTTTTTCTTAGGCATGACCTAGTGTTAAGTAACAAAGTGCTTCACCTTCTGCATAATTTAGAGATTTTGCATACAATATGTAAGTCGAAAACTCATTATCACCTTTTATAAAAAATGTTCGACTAAATCTTCAACTCTCCCCCGACAACTATTCTATAGTAAAATTAGACACTTCTCAACTGCGCCAAAATACCTAATTAGTAATATTAAGAATGAATGGCGCAACTCAACGCCGTACCTGCTCTTGTTACCACAGCGAAGAAATAAAAATAATAAATATTTCAATCTCTCGAGTGGGAATTGTACCTCCACCGTCGTGTTTATAGTTGCACGCTTGTACCCAGGGGTACCCTTACGACGACCTCATCAAGCAAGGAATAGCTCAAAAAACTGATAGCAGACAACGAAGTGATATACTCGTATGTACGTTATACTTACAGCTATAACTTAAAACATAAAAAAGGTTAACAAATCTTAATTATTCTCATTTCAACTTCTTATCGTACATAATAAAATACAGATAATATCATATAATAAAATAATGAGCAAAGTGGTTTATACACTATATAAATAATGTGATAAACTCGATGTCAAAATAACATTTTCTATGATTTTTTCCTGTCTGGATGAGGTAAAAAGAACACCATTACTATACTACACAAGAGGCTAGTCGTGGCACAGGAGCACAAGCGTGTGACTGTAAAGCGACAGACTGTGGGTTCGATTCCAACTCGACGGAATCTAATATTTAATGTTTTCATTTCTTCATTCTGGTGTCGAAGCCGGTAGTGCGGCGTTCAGTTTCGCCATTTAACACGCAATGCCTCGTGAATTCGGTGAAAAGTGGGGAACGAAAGTGTCCTAAGGGGCACAGGGTGTTTTCACACTACGTTCCTCTGCCTACCCTGGTACGAGCGGGATACAGAGTGAAACTAAATAAGCCTTCACTATTACAGTCACATCATTATATAGAGTGCTATATAGCTTTGACATGTGTCTTCATCCACGTCGTTAAATGAGGTAGCTCTGACCGCAGCCAGGTACCGACGGACCCGATTAACATGATGTAATGTAGCTAACTAACACATTTTTTTTTCAATTTCAACGAGTATCGAGATTATGGTGTCAATCCAAGTCAGAGTAGCTTAATAATATAAGTGATTTGACACACCAAATTTAAATGATGAATGAGATATCTTTATCACTATAACAACACAATGCAACTTTATATCACATACATACATAATAAAATTCACTGATAAATTATAGTTTATAAATTAATTTAAGAATTGGTTAAATAACACGGTTTTAAGTAAACGTCTCGTTTCTTATACGCGTCGTTATATACTGATTTTACAATACTAAATTATTTGTAACTTTTATCAGCGTATATCAATATATGTAGAATTGACTATACAAAACCATTTATTGGATTTAATCAATTCCTAAAACCTTCTGTCTCTGAGAGTTCGTGACGTCACATATGTATATAAAAATAGTAATAAAATATCAATCATCCGTTATTCATGTTTACTGTAATTATCTAATCGTTGAAATAGATAAGAGTACCTACCACCTATACGTAATTACTTGTTTGCATTTTTTTTAATTTTTTTTATCTTAATTTTCACGATATACATCTTCCTGCGGTAATCAATTAAACTGAGATAATTATCGAATAAAATGCAATTATCAATTTTCTTTCAGTCGTTTTAAGAAATATATATTTTTTATTAACCAGCATGTTCGGAATGTTATGTTGGAGGCAAAGAGAACCTAGTAATATCACTATTTGCAACTTCTGATTGAAATGGAAATGAAAATAAAATGCAACTTTCCTTAACTCCTCCTCCTCCTTTTCGTCCTAGTTTTGTTTAAAACTAAATAAGCACCATGTAAACGAAAATATAGGACGCAGTGCATGATTTCTTTTTTAACGAACTTTATGAAAAAAGTGGTAAGCTTCATAAAATAATTAATCTCATTAACATATATATTAATTATCGATCCTTAAGTAAAACAACGGTGTAATTGCACTTTTTTTTAAAGATGTGTCAATGTGCATTGAAAGACAGTTAACACTTTCTCATTATGTCTTCTGCAATATTTCGAAAAGTGAAAATATGTCGTAGTTGCACCAAATGGGCGATATGTATAAAAAAACCATTATTCACTTACTTTATTGTTATATTTATTTGAATAAATAGATATCAAGCCCGTCTGTGACATTGTTGAATCTTTGACAAATCGATTGTCACGTTGACTTTTCTAATATATTTGAATCAGCTAAAATAAAGTGATAATTTGTAGTAAAATTTGAACGTTACAATGTTGTTTCTCGACACATTAAGATTATTAATTTAAAAATAATTATATTGAATAATTAAAATCGTTCTAGGCTTCATTGCCATATCTGGTATGTAGAGACGTAGCGTTTGGCGCTCCGTTCTCTCTGACTACCCCGCAAGGGATAAAGCGTGAAGCTAAGTTAAGTTAAGTTCTAGGCTTCATTAGTATTGAAATACGTTTTCATTTTTTTCGTGTTTTTTATTTTATGTATAAAGAATCTTTAAACATAAATAAATAAAAAATAAGAAAAATTCTGACACAAATAGACCTGTAGAATATTCTGAAACATACATATACTCAGGTAGTTCTAAGACTTATATATTTAGTAAGTTATTAAAAAAATATATCAATCGAGAAATTATGGCGGGATACATTTTTACAAAATTACCCATACAAATAGTGTAATTGCAAAACTAGCGACTATGCCCTTTCGTACCATAAAATTATGTTCTTTTTCATCTGAATTAGTTTTGTAATCTAATAACATTAAAATAAATAAAGCAACAGTATAAATCACTTTGAAAGAAAATGTTATTGTATAAAAATAAATAAAGTAAATCAGCTTCACGCTGTATCCCGCACACAGCAGGAGAGGCAGAGAGAACCTACTGTTAAGACACTTTCAAATAAACAAATAAATTTAAATAAATATTTCATTTCCTCGAGTGGGGATCGAACCCACAACCCGATGCGTTTACAGTCACACATTTGACTTGCCACCTGCGCCACGACTGGCCTCAAATTGTATACTGTAAAAAAATATATGTTTGCATTTAAACAGTCACTAACGCTGACATCCATGTCTATATAAATATATAGGAAATCCGGTAGACCCGCGTTAAGAAGTTTACTTTTTCTAAATAAAATACAGTGTTACTTAGTTACTATCACCTAAATTATTTTCAAGTTATTGAACTTATATTTCTTTTTCTTAAATTAATATAATTTTCGTTAATCTTGTCGTTTGCATAATTATATTGTTTAATATTCTGTAAAAAAAAATCATTCTTTTAATTTTACACAATTTCTGGTACACTTATCTTATCCTCTCTTACTATGATTTAAAAGTACGGCATCAAAAAATAAACCACTTTTATATAACTGTAAAACCGAAAATACCAAACATCAAGCGATCATACAAAAATCATCCAACCAAAGATACCTGAAACCCAAATAAAACTAAATTAAAAAAAAAACACTCACCCATAATCTTCTTAGGGGGCACCTTTCTCTGCTCCTTCTCCTCCTCCTCACGCCTGATCATCTTCCCCTCGCCCTGCCACTTCCTCTTCCTACTGTCCCTATCCTCGAGAAACATGCCCAAGTCCTCGTTGCTGCCCACTAATGTCAACCTGACCGACGACTCCCAAGCCAGTTCCTTTCTACCCTCATGCATAATATAGTCTTTGTCGTCTTCGAAAAATTCCATCACATAGGGGCCATGCCCCGCACAACACTAAAGTCACTATATGGTATGATGATCTGATGATGAAGGAAACCGGCGAGTCGGTTAGAACAGGACGAAAAAGGAATTATACAACTTCTTAATCCCGGTTGTCTCTCTTTGACGGTGCCGTTGAAGTAATTGGTTCTCAATTTTCAAAAGCATGTTTGTGCTGCTCCTGCAGATGTGATACTGTATATGGGGTATTAGTCCTGGGAAAATTTTCTTTGTGAAACGATTGCCGATCAAATATGTTCGTTGGCAGTTGAGAATGGCCTCCATGTGGCCTCTTTTTGACCGTTCCCGTCGATTCTTGTGGAACGCCTCGAATAGGTGAGGCGGTGGTATTACGGCTCCTGTAAAAATAACATTCGTTAGTTAAATAAATATAAAGGTCTTAGAATATATATTTTGCTTTGTGCAATTACAACCAAATTGTTTGTTTATCTTGTTATCCTATACTATTAAAACGTAGATATGTTACACGATACTTTAAGTTATTATACGCGTAATCTTCATGCTGTACGCCGCACACCACAGGATTGGCAAAGAGAACTTGGGAACCTAGTGTCGTTACGTCTCTCGCGCGTGTTACGTCTCTTACGTTATCTGTCTCCCCCGAACAGCTCCTGATAGTTTTTTTTTATATTTATAGAGATTAAAATTTTACCGTCCAAGTAAATAATGGGACTTCACATAATTTTTTGACATAATGGTCACCAGTAACAATTTTTAAATATAGTCAATGCGTTTACTAACAAATTGAGACTTTAATACCTCACGCCGTCTGCCTTTTAGCAGACACTACTGTAAATAAGATGAACGTAACAAGAGACTAACGTTCTTGTTACCTATACCATAGATTAATGAAACTAAAAATGGCATAATTTGCAGATTTATATATTTTTTCTTTAGTAGAACTTTAATTTACAAGAATCAAATAAAGTGATGAATCCCAACGTCGTCTTTAGTTACCAAGACAAGGAAATAAATATATTATTACAAAAAAAAAACATTTCGATTTGGAAAGCAATTGAGATTTAGCTTTAACATATTTTTTACATCTTATGTATTAAAATAAATAAAAAAAAGAGACAAGCCACCGCGGTGAAGTGGGTGAAGTGGGAAAATTGATAGGAAAACGGTGAATGGTGTCTTATCCCCTCCCTCTGTGTGCTGTGCGAGAAAATGCAAGAATTTTATGCATGCTTTTTATAATATATGCTAATCACAATATCCAAAGTAAATATCATTCTAATATTTTTTTTTCAATGTAATTACTGTATCAGTTTAGAAGCCAGCGGTACGTTAAATTCCGTCTTGGTTAATACATATTCCTACATTGTTAATACAAAAAGTAGGAATTAGTTCCACCCCACACTATACTACACTGTACTACATATTTGTAGACAGATATTATAGGAAAAGGTAAAAAAATATGGTATATTATTCGTAATGTAAAAAATGCTATTTTTATTGGTCTCAAATATAAAATCGTTATAATATATTATTATTTATCTATATTTTTATTTAATCTTTGGTCCACAACGTATCTTCTTATAAAAAAGTAGGTCACAATATATATTATGGTGACATAGTTTTACTATTGTTGAATCAACGAAGGTTTATAAAAATAAATACCTATTTTAGTTTTTGATACAAAAACCTTCATATGATATTTAAAACAAACGAAAAATGTAATAAAAATTTAGGCATCTATGTTTCTGAATATTTATTGACGTCTTCAAATTTTCTTTTAAATATGTTTTATTTTAAAACAAAAAAAAGTTAATTTTTAAATGTATAGAAAATATCTTTGACAATAGACAACATATTATCAATAATAAAAAAATAAGAATCATTTGTACCACCTGCATCAAATAATCCGAGCCTACACAAACGCCAGGAAATCGATCAATACACAAAGACCTAATCAGCCCTCACCTTGAAAACCGTCCTTGTCCACAATAAAAAAAAAAACAAATCACACACAACAAGCGTCCAGAACCGCGAAATTAGTTAACGGCAGCCATTTTGGCGAAAATCCACTTTAATATCGCCATCATCCGACCGCCGTCTCTCAAATACATGTCAATCGACCATTTTTCAGCGTTATTTAGGAGATGTGTGAAGTCCTCGAGACTCTATTGCTAAATTGGTAGCAAGACGGTCAAATGAATAAATGGTGAATTGTCGTTAATTCACCGGCCAATGGCGCGCTGGGATGTGCAGAAGTGGACCATTTGGCTGGCAGGGTCATGCAATTGCCGGGTCAAGATGGCTACGTAGTTGGAACAAGGCTCTCCTGGGGTGGGGAGTCTTTGAGAATTTTGCCTGACTTTAAATTGGTGACGAGAAAACGAGGCCTTGGAGATGATAATTGACGTTGTAGCTGATGGAATTGATATTCAGCACGTTTGTAGTACTTAACAAATAGCAAAGTTAGCAAGTTTACTTGAATTTACAAATTAATAGTCTTTCTTTGACAGAATCAACAATGTGTATTACACAAGAAGAAGACAAAGACTTTTTATAAAAGAAAAGGCAAAAAAATTATAAAAACTATCAAAAAACAAATTCCAAAAACCAAATAACGAACTCACGAATTTCGTTTTTGTTGTTGTTGTGATCGTTGTCAAGTTCATCAGTCAAGTTGGGTACTAAGAAAATATTGAAATAAAAACAAAAGACCATATATTCTTTTCGTAAATGCAAGTATAAAAATAAAAGTCTTCTGATTTTATCTGTCCCAATGTTCAATTCAAAGATGGCCGAGCACAATAAAAAGCAATCGGATGTAATGAGACGCGTGTAACCGTCGTTTCTTTTAATTGATATTTATTGGACACAATTAAACTTTGTTCGCGACGGTTTGGTTCAGCGAATTACTTTGGGAGCGTCTCGGTAAAAATTTTAATCATCGCGCGTTATGTCGATTATCTTTGCGGAAAATTTTAAATGATTTGTCGCAATGGTAGAATGGCGTGCCTTGTAATAAAGGGCCAGGGGGTCAAATTGATGTTTGGATGGTGTAAATGGAACTGGTAAATCGAAAATTTAACACACATCATTACACATACATGAACATATTTTTGAGCATACAAGACGAAGTACAAATTCAAAATATCCTTTATATTAAATAGACTTTTGCAAGCGCTTTTAAATTATGAAAAGAACATGACGCTACCGCAGTTCTGCTGTGAAGAGTTGGCCAGAAACAGTTGCTGTATTAAATATAAAAGTTAGTTCTATTATATGATTGGAAATTTGGATTCGTCCATATGGCAAAGGTAAATCTGACCGCAGGTACAGTGCTACAAGTTATTATACAAGAAAAACGACTTTTTTCAATTGACCAGTACTTTTTGACCACAGCTCAACAAACTCCAGCTTTCATATTAGTTATAATTAGCAAAAATAGAATGAGAAAATAGAGTATCTTAACACTAGGTTCCCAGGTTCCCTTTGCCCAACCTTCCATGAGAATCTTTTTCCAGTGGGAAGTCTTACCAGATTGGTCAAATTGTTCATTACGCAAAATTTGTATCAAAATCATGGTCAATAAGTTTATAGGAAGACGCTATAAAACTGCGCCAAATTTCACCAAATTAATAGAATTTAAATTACAAATTTATAAATAAAAAGATTTCAAGAACGTTTCAGTTTTGATTTTTATATTGTTTTCAGCTTAATCTTAAATAAATTTACGCCAAGTTAGAAGCATATTACTTAAGTATTTTATTTTTTACCATATGTATGTGTATGATCAAAGAAATATCACTTTAATCAAAGGCAAATTTTTATATATTTTACACTTTATTTTAACATTTCATTATTTTAGACTACGAAATTAAAACATACACATTGGGAACAAAAATATATATATACGGCTATATCTTTATAGCTTATATAATATCTGAGCTTACCATTAATATTACAGAACTGGAGCAAATAGTCAGTCACAGAGCTGCAAGTGTTCAAGCAATATCTTCATAACCTCCGAAACGGCTGGTCCAATTCTTTCCATTTACGGACTTAAACAGACTGATGAGCTGTATATCCGTCTTTGTCTTTCTGCTGGTCCGCACTAGTTTTGCCTCGTTCTTGCAGGATTCAATTTTAGACCCGTCTGGAATGATAGGGAGATGAGGATGTTGTTATTAATTATTAATTTAAGTGGACATTTAAAAAATATTGACCTGATATCTTATTTATATATACAAAATGCGTATACGTTTTGCACCTAAATTGTTCTAAAACCCTTACAAAAACTTAGAATTTTATTCATTAACTCAAGACTTGTTAAATATGGATGTATCTCCCTAAAAGTCTTAAATTTTATATAATATATAACACTTAATTAGCACTTTCATACTTATTTAATAACGCATATGAAAAACTTTATGTTACAATTTCATATACAATATAAGCATACACTAGGTATACCGTCAGGATTCAAGTTACATACATTTAGAACGGTATCTTGTGCGAAAATCTTAGACCACGTGATGGGAAGACACTTATTTTACAATTACCGATAAACAAACTAATTTAGTACTTAAAACCTTAAAATATAACTTATTCCATGGACGTAGAGTGGAAACTCAAGGGGCAGGCATCAATTCTACTTGTATATGACGGACTAAAGTGGTATTTATTGTTGTAGGTTTGAACCGGTGATTGCAAGTATAGTGCAGATGTATTATGGAAGGTAGACTGAACTAAGGAATAAAGAAAACATTTGTTTTTAAATTTAAAAATATTTTTTATAAATAATTTTGAATTGTTATTAAATTTGATATATTTTATAAAAAGTTACCACTGTATGTGTATAAAAAATTAAATAAAAAAATATATATTTGAAAATAAAATTATATTAAAAGAAAATTAATAGAAAATGAATTATTTGTATTTTAAGCAACAAATCATTACAAATATATTAAATATTTATTAACATTTGGCATTAAAAATAATCTAAATTACGTAATACAATTAAAAGTTAGCCAATTATTATGCACCATTTTTAATAAAGAAATTATATATTTTTAACACAGAAAAACTTCTAAACGTCACTCACCAAAAAGCATCGAACGCGCGAAAATACAAAACCGCGTCCATTTTGAGAACAACGTCAAAATGTTTCTTTTTCTAAAAACTAACAAGGCAGAGAGCCGTCAAATCTGAGCACCGTCTGGATTGCATGTGATCAATGAGGGGACACAATTGGTGCATACAATGGCCGATGAAGCAGTTCAAAACGTTTTTGGATCAATTTGGCTCATTAAAATAATATTTGAAAGAACACTTGTAGAGTTCTTACTTTTTTGTTTGTCTATGAATATTAATTTGTGGCATTTAATAAGAATGATAGACAAAAAGGATATATAGTGAGAAATCAATAAAAAAATAAACATAAACATTTAAATAAATTAAAAACATAAAATTGTTTAAAACGATTATGCAGTGTAAGGTGTATAAATTGTAATAATGGAAGAAAAAAATATTATAATATTTATTTATAGTACTTTATAACAAAAAAATTAAATAGTTGCCCTTGAAAATAGGCTTTTGTTTAAAAAAATCGATAATCGCCTAACAAAATACCGTAAAAATGGAGATTTAAGAACTTTGAAAAATTAAAAATAGGCGACATCACCATGCATACTTTGCCTTTCTAAGTAAAACTATATTTACGTTTGTTTGTCTATCATAAAAGCTAAACAAATTTCCATACAATATTCAAGAATTCAGGATATTTTCAAAAATATATTTATATATATTTATTAGAAATCAAAAAATATTTTGAATATTTGTAGACAGATAAAGCCTGGATGCCTTCGCTAGGTAATAAAATAGATACATTTGCACTATATAAACGTTATGAGATCACTTGTCGTTACGCAAGACGAAGTAGATGAAGTATAGAACAAGGATCACTAATATATGGACAAGATATGTTTATTTAATAAGATGTGTGAATTCGGCGAAAAGTGAGGAACGGAGTGTCTCGAAAACTAGATTCTCTATGCCTACCCTGCTGAATGAAGCTGATTTATTTGAATTTTTATTTAGTTTTCGAAACCAAAGGATAAAACGGGACTCTATTATTACGACTTTACTGTCAGTCTGTCTGCAACCAGGTTGTCTGTAGCTCATAAAACCGTGATAGTTAATCAGTTGACACCTATGCAACAAACGCGTGTTTTTGGTCAGTTCGGAACATTTTGTGCTGGAGTCCAAATCATACTTGGTCGGTTTTTATTATTTAAACTTTGTAGTTGACATTGTGATATTTCCACATTTTCATTTTTAAGCTCCGGTGCGACAAAATGTTCGTTGTGTTACATTGCGTTATATGGCGTGTTGAGTTACTAGATTATAATGTATGAATGAAAACTCATCTCAAGATCATTTTGAAAATCGATCTCAAAGTTGAGCGCCGTTTATAAATAAGCGTAAGTCCTCTTTTCCTACCCTAAGAAAAAAACGTGAAGCTAGAGAAGAACTCTTCACTTTTTGTTAGATGAGAAGTTGCTTATTCGCTGGTGGGACATATAAAGTAAGGTGTACTTTATACACGCCCAGAAATGCCGGGTTCGAATACATTTAGGTAGTAGTAAGTATTTCCCTGATATAATATATTCTATTAATTTAAATAAATATTCTCCTTCGTATGTATCTAAGTAGTATCGAGTCTTTCGATTGATAAATCTGATCGAGCAATCTGAGTAATCAGTCAGGCATTTTCCGACATTTTGCGTCATCATTTCATAGATGGCGTTGATACTAACTAACAAAAACACTTTTAAACCCGGGTTAATCTATAGCTATTATATCTGTGAAGGTGGAGAATATACATAGTGAAGAGTTTCCATTATTATAGACATTTTCTATCTTCGATAATGAAAGTCAATGTCGTATTTTGTTCCAAATTATTATATTTAAAAAGTAAATTTACTGCCATTGGTCTAGCAAAATGCGTAATTAAGTTTCACCAACTTCCAAAAATATCGTATTCCAAACCAATCGGATGTAATATTCCGTTTTCTTTTTTATGATTTTTTAACCATAATTTTAATTGCCGATCACTTAAACTAATAACTAAGAAGATAATTTCTTTTTTCTTTTAGCCATTTTCACAAGCACTACACACGCGTCAAACTAATTCTATCGATTGAACAAATATTCTTGCAATTATTTACAGTCACACCTTATTAAGTATAAATTATAAACGTACAATTAAGTTAATTCTATGGATTCGGTTTATAATGTTGCTAATATGAAAAAAAAGTATCAGTAGTTAAGGAATGAAAAAAATGTAAAAAGTCCCTTTATCTTACTAATTGTCGCCCGCAGCATTTTTTTACGTTGTCTTAAGACGTAAAAATGGAAAATCCTACTTTTCCCGTTCCCGTAGGAATTTTTAGAAATCCTCTAGTGCTACCCTACACTCCGTAACCTACCTACTTACGCTACATGCTAAAGCCCAGTAGTTTCGTTTATGCGTTGTCAGTCATTGAGTAACGAAAGAGTTAAACTATACAAGTATATTATAGATGTTAGACGAAACAAAAACAAAAAAGTGTATGAAAACACAAAGAGAAAATAAATGAATACCACATCCATCTTCTATCGTATTCCTAACTTAACAACTAATCAGCTTCATTGACTCAGTGTTACACCCTAGAAGCGTTGTGAATCGTACATTTTATGTACATACACATACATACATATATTATATATATACGTATATACGAGTACATGTATTGATACACTCTATTACTTCCATGTGATTTAAACTAAACTTGCTTTATCTTTTAACGTTACATAAACATATAATGTATATATCTAGAATATTCAGTATAATAATAAATCTAGTCTACCGTTTTATACGACATACTCGTATATTATTATACAAGATCACATGTTTTCAAAACGGAATACGCAGCATTCTTTACTTGGTTTCATGCTCTTTCCTGCATTATGTATACATAAGGAGATTAGACGTCCCGTTTTGAACGAGACTGTCCCGTTTTTCGCTTGTGTGTTCCAGTGTTCCGAGATAAAAGTATTAAATTACTTATTTAAGGTTCAATTATGCTAAAAAAAACTAAAACACTTTAAAAAAACGAAAGCCACTCCAAAAAAGCCGAAGTAATCCTAAAACACGAAAGCACGCTTCTAAAAAAACGAAAGCCACCCTTAAATATCCCGTTTTTGAGTTATGAAAGTCAATTATAGCTAACAAAAAGCCGAAAGTATAGAAAAATTTAAGTTATCCTAAAAAACGAAAAATCTCTCTAAAAAAAAAGAAAGGCGGATCCTAAAAACACGAAAGCACATTTCTAACATAAATAAAACGAAAGCCACTCTAGTGTCCCATTTTGAACTGACCAAAAAATGGTTAGGTATGATGTTGAGTGGCGGACGCGGTGTTAAGCGCGTTTTGTACCATAGAAGAGAAATTTACATAATTTTTCCAGCCAGTGGGAATCAAACCTATAATCATCACAAGCTGTCTAACCGCGCCACAATGACCTCAAGTGTTATTTTCTCCTCATTTAAGTGGTAATAGACGCTATCGTGACGCTTTTGTGATATAACTGAGTACATGTAATTTATAAGGACTCTCATCTTAAACAAAGAAAAGTTTATATAAAAAAAAAAAATTACGGCTTTTTTTAGTGTGAGACTAAATGGTGCATGGTTAATGTGCCTATATAAGAATAAATACATAATCATATGTACTGTAGGTTCATTTTGTTAAAGAAACATTTTTTGTATTTTAATTTGGATGGAATCTTGAATAAAACAAGTATGTATTTAAAAAACTTAAATTTTTATTTGTCATCATTTGTTGATATATTAATTAAATTACAATTTAAAAGGATTATTTATTTATGTAAACAAGGGCGTATTTGTGATATAAAAAAACATTATACACAATAATTTGTAACATTAAGAAGTCATACACAAATTTTGAATTTTCCAAATAGAATTGATAAGTATTTATGAATCATCAATGCTGGCCAAAACCCAAGGGTTGCAGGTTTGATTATCAATCAATAAGTATAAGATATGTTTGATTAATATATTTACATACTGTCTTTGTTTATTCTACAGAGAACTTAGCATTTGATGGATTCAATGTGAAGGTGTCCATTGCATTGCAGGGTGAAGATCTCAGGGCAAAAGCCAAGGACTTGCAGAAGAAGTGCATGTTTAAGAGGCTTCTTCATAATTAACATTACTGCCTCATACACTATTTTACTTCCACTCTCTACCTCTCATGTGTTTAGCAACATATCAGGTTCTGCTTTGATTAAAATATTGAATCATCATGTTTGAATTCATTCCATTATGGATTTTTTTTGTACAATTATATACACATTAGTGGCGTCAACTATAAAAAATCTGTAAAAACTTCAAAATGATGATTTAAAGAAGCTATAGTTTGCAACTTCACTCTTGATTTCAAACCACCACATTTTTCATTGTCCATACAAAAGAAAACTCTTTTAACTCGAGAATGTACTAAAGCCATCGAACACATAACACAAGGTTCTCTTAACATATAAATATAATATCCTGTACATAAATATGGGCCTTCTTTCTTATTGTCACTGTCTTGTAGCCATTTTTCTTGTTTTTGATAAAATTTAATAGTTGGAAACTTTTCTTTTAAATATGGTAATACCTCTGATATTCCAGAACATTCTGGACTTTCAGATTTATTAAACCAAGCGCCACCATTTTGTGTTTTGGCAACATTATCTATACTTAACATAGCTGTGTGTTGCATAGGATGGTGTATCCTATTATCAAATGCTACAGCAACAATTGTATTAGTTACAGGATCAACAATCACACTTGCATTTATATTTTCAAATATATTTTCTTTAGAAAAAACAATATTTATGTTAATGGCATACCATTTAATAATTTCAAATACAATATCCATATATAATTTGTGCCGCGTCAATTCTTCTGATTGAAACATTTCATTTTCCACTAACTTTTCATAGTATATATTAGGATGAAAGTTGCATGGCCATATGCTATTGACTTCTTTATATTGTTTTTTTACTTTAGGTTGTAACTGTGGTACTTCAATTTGCTTGAAATTATCAAAAACATTGTTTAATTCGGACACATGCTCATTTATATAATCTTGTATTAAGGTGGAATCACTTAAATAACTGCTTGGACATAAAATTATCTCTTTTTTACATACTCTTTTTAAATGCTGAAGTCCTTTTAAGGGTATTTTGTCATTTAAAACTAGTATGGCTCGGGATATATCTTTCAAATTTACTATTTGACCAATATATACTTTTATTAATGGGAGCGGTAAATCAAATTCACTACCTAAAACTGCTTTTAAGCACTTTTGTGATAATTTTATTTTTTGTATATATGAGTCAATAGTTTCATTAATAAAATTAATGTCATTAGTTTTATACTTTTTCATTGGTGGTTCCATTTCTTGATTCATTTTGCATATATTCGTTCTTTAACAGTTTCTTGAGTCTTGCTGAAAATAGAGAACAGAAGCACTTTTTCATAAAACACTGAGGTTTTTCACATTTATTGGGTGTTAATGTAAGCACTTGTGAAAATTACTTAAATTATAAGTATGAGTTTATGTATAAAAATTGTGTTTCTTAAATTATCCTAAAGTTCTACTAGCTGCGCTAACATCTCTTAGGTTAGATGTTTATAAGATTGAAAGACTGATTTAATTAGTAAGAAAATATGATAAATAACAAAGTAATAAAATAATACTAACAATAAAATTTATTCAAGTTCTAGACTACACAAGATAAGAACCGTTGAATTTATAAAGAGGTATAATGATAAAATATTACGTTGTTGACATTTCTCATGATAATAATGTTCAAATAAGACTAGAAAAAAAAAAAATTAATAATAAAAATACAGTACAGGTCGTGTCACAGAAACCGTAGCTTATATATTCCATTGAAGTAACATTGGCTTAGAAATATAAAAGACAAACAAAAATTTATAAATTACCTTTCAATCAACACCGGATCAACGCACAAAATTTTCTACAACGTAACTTATTATGACAACAAACTGTAATGCCGTAGAAATATTCACCAAAGCAAAAAAAATCTATAGAATTTTATTCTGTAATAGGATATTATATTTTTATTAAGAGACAGACGCAAATTAGTTAAATAAAGCAGCCATTAGATTAAATTTGTTGTCGTTTACACAACGTGGCTTATCGCTGACATCTTGACGATGTGATTATATTTTACGCTTTCTGATTGGCTTATTTTATACGATGAAATAATTTAACCAATCACATTCAAGGTCGTTATTACTATACTGTGGTGGAAAACAGACTTCTAGATATATTAAATTAGAAAGATTCCGGTTCACGCATAAGTATATATAAGTTTAAAATGACATAACTTTAAATTGAATTGTAAAATTTTTTTATTTATTTGTATTAAGATTTTCATAATATTTTATTAATATTTTTATTAAATGGTTTTAATATTTGATTAAAATTGGTTAATTATTAGATATAAATCAAAACCTTCATATAACTTTTACTGTGATATGATATACATAATGATGTCCAATTCCAACCTATATTATGGATCTATTACATAAAATTAAGAAAAATAAGTAATCGATGTATAAAATATTAACAATGAACTTTTCAGAGAATGGAACGTCTTTGTATATATCCCTACATTCTTTTTCCTCCTGACATTCATCCCGGTGAATGTTGCCGTATAATATATTTACCTATATTACGACAGGGTAAACAGAAATAATCTACTGTTAACAGTCTATTGTAAAAAAACAGACCTTCCTCAATATTCTTCAAAATACTACTTATTGATTGGCGAAACATAAAACCACGATCTGTCGTAAGCAAGAAATCCAATATACCTAATGTAAATGTAGTTATTTCGATCAAACTTACGACCATTGCGTTTACTGTTCGTCACCACTGCGCCATGATAGTCCCTTTGCTGAATATCCCCAAACAAAGTTATTAGAAGGCTATTATATGCATTGAGGGTAAGTAAACTCTTCACATATAATCCTCACATGAAACTTCAACTAAACTTTTGTTAAACTTCTAAATGGACTTTTAATCCTATTCAATTAGGCTAGATTATTAGTTTGACGCCATAGTGGGATAATAGCTATATTACTAAAAATGTTTATTAATATCTATTTTTTTGGCCCTCGGGCATGTTCACGCTGTATCCCGAACAAGGCCGTAGTGTCGCAGGGTCACAAGTGTTCGACTGCAAACGCGACGGTTGTGGGTTACATTTCCACTCGGGGGAATGAAATATTTAATATTTTCATTTCACTAGTCTGGTAACTAGGCAAAGCTCGGCATTGAGTTTTGCCACTCAAAACGCAGTGCAGGAATTAATGGAAAGCCAATTCTTAACACTAGGTTCCCAGATTGCCTCTGCCTACCTTGCTGTGTGCAGGATACAGCCTGAAGCAAAAAAGTAATTGTCAAGTGGTAAACGGAGTGTCTTAACAAAGAAAACAATGTTAACTCTGGCAATGTCGCTAAGTGCAGAAGTAATGACATAAATAATACTGAATTTAGAATATTTTAAATTCAGAATATTTTATCTAGAAAATATGGACAAACATACATAAAAATAGTTAGGTTAGTATATGTTTACTATACTAAGCTTTATCAAGAAGAACAAAATAACTTCAGTAGATATCACTTTTATTTATTACTCATACATGATTTAGATATTTAGGCATTAAATGAGTTTCAAATAACAATTTATTGTCATAATGCAGCATTATCAAAATTTTTATATAATTTTGTTTAAAGCGTTTTATATAAACTTAAACAAGTTTGATGTTAGTTTTTCTCATAAACTACTTATTTTCTAACGCCTGATACCACGCCTGGCAGGTCTCGGATGCAATCTCACACAGAGCGGACAATGCTCGGCCTGTTGAGTCATATTCTGAAATAAATTTAAGATTTTAGATAAATATGTTTTTTGTTTTAGGTATGCTGTATCCCACACAACACCACAAACAACACAATCCGTTCCCCATTTTCCGCCGAATTCTGTAGGCAATGTGTGTTGGAGGAACTCAACACCATACTTTCATTTGACACCAGAGCGAAAAAATGAAAATATAAATTTAAATAAATATTCTAATTCGTCGAGTGGGGATCGAACCCACAACCAGTCGTATTTACAGTTACATGGATCTGCGCTACGAGAGGCCTCTGGAATAACAGAAACATTGAAATAAAAAAAATATCCAAAATAACAGGCTAAACGTGCTTATAAATAAAAAAAAAATTAAAGCTATAAATTAATAATGAAAATACGCACCAACGCTATTTCTTTTGCCAAAAATAGATCCATTGAAAGGTAGCTTCTTGTAATTCGCTTCGTTCAATCGAATAAGACATACAAGAACGAGGAGCGAGAAGATGATGGCGACACGCATTTTGATACTGAAAATAATATAAATTAAAGTACTTAGAGCAATGGTTCCCAACCAGTGGTCCGCGGACCACCAGTGGTCCGCAGAGGCCTAAATATGGTCCGCGAACGATATATTGCGAATCGAACCCACAACCGTCGCGTATACAGTCACACGATTGTGACACTGACTGCCTGACTAGTACCTACATACTGGTCCATGCTACCAAGTATGATAAAAAAGTGGTCCTTGATCAAGAAAAGGTTGGGAACCCCTGACTTAGAGGCACACTGTTCCCATTAAGACACTTATGTTTTCCATTTTCTGCCAAATTCTGGAAGTATTGCGTGTCGAGCGAAACTCAACGCCGCCCTTCACTTCGTTACCAGAGCGAGGAAATGAAAATATTAAATATTTCATATTTCCTTTCCTCGAGTGGGAATCGAACCCATAATCTGTCGTGTTTACAAATGCACGCTTGTGCCTCCAGCCTCAAAAAAAATCTTAAAACGTAACTAAATGCCACGATATCTTTTTTAAAATCGGAGACATCACTTTAAATTAAATACTGTTGCTATTTTAAAATCAGCTTCACACTGTATCCCGCACACAGCAGGGTAGGCAGAGGGAACCTAGTGTAAGACACTCCGTTCCCCACTTTCTGCCGAATTCTGTAGGCATTGCGTGTTGAGTGGCAGAACTCAACGCCGCGCTTTGCCTCGACACGACCGCGAAGAAATGGAAATATAAATTTAAGTAAATATTTCATCTCCTCGAGTGGGGATCGATCCCACAAGCAGTCGGTTTTACAGTCACACTTTGTGCCGCTGCGCCACGACTGGCCTCTTTTATATTGATATAAAAAATATAACTCTAGTAGCACAATAAAATACTTACATTTTTCTTTTAAACTTGTAAAAAGGACTTGTTATCTCAAATAGTGGATCTCAAATGATGCAGATGCTTCATCTACCCTCCTTTTTATACCAAACTTCGAACAAAATTAATTACTGTACGAACAAATATAATTTCATCTAAAAATTGCATTATGATACAAATTGTTTGCTTAAACGAATATGTATTCGATTAGTGTTCCACTTTAGCGCGGGTGAAATGGGAATTTTAAAAAGAAATTTGTTTTTTTTTTATTTTCACCGCTGTAATCCGTACAAAGCAGGGTAGGCAGAGGGAATGGCGAACGGCGGAACTCAACGCCGCGCCTTGCCTTGTCACCATGAGCCAGAAAATGAAAATATTAAATAATTAATTTCTTCATGTCGGAATCGCACCCTCGATCTGTCACGTTTACGTTTACAATCGCACGCTTGTTCTCCTGCGCCACGACTGGCCTCAAAGTTTTCAGCTTATATTTTCGTTTTGTTAATAATAAATTGAAAATTGAGGTAGTGGAACTCAACTCCGTATTTTCTCTTATGTCCGCTCTTGGCATGCCATTTCACTGCTTCTCGGTGCATTCCCTATAAAACAGGGTAGGCAGAAGCAACCTAATGTTAAGACACTCCATTTCCCATTTCCACCCTTTTTTTTCAAGACAATGAGTGTTAAGGTAGAGCTCGATACCCTTGTATGTCGTATAACTAGGTGTACAAAATGTGTTTATAAGTTTTTTTTAGACTATATATTTTATTACAGTATATTTATAATTCATTTAAAATTATTCCATAAATAATTGAACTGAGCGAAACGAAGCTCTTACTGGTTAAAAGTGCGTTTCGTTGTAATGCTGCTCCTCCTAGACCGTTAAACCTACAGCTCTGAAATTTAGCAGGAATGTTGTGGACGACACGTTGATCCCAGCGAACGAAATTTTGCAAGCACTATGTGTCTGCTTGTGAGGATGCCGACGGCAGTACGGGCGTCCGCTGCGGGACTCAAACCATGGCTTGCGGCCTTCAATTCAACTGGGTGCACATTTGTTTTTTTTTCGAATTATCTTTATTGTTGTTGATGTGGAATGATCTTAGCTCACACTAGTTGGCGATCGCAGGGCAATGCCCTACGTACGCTAATCAGGGAGCACTTTTGAGTGGAGTATATACATATATAATGCTTTCACGAGTCTAAGTTCGAAACCACCGCGTCTTTACTACACCGCCATCTATCTTGCAGATGCGAAAACATTTCTATTTGTTACATACAAAGATAAAAAATACTAAAAAAAAAATAACAAAAAAAACACGATTTTATGAAAAAATACTTTTAGATATTTTTTTTCACAAAATCGTGTTTTTTTGTTTAAAATTTTGTTTATAAATTTGAATTAAGAATAATGTGAAAAAAAAGTGGGATGTTCACCAAGTAGATGCAGCGTGCTTTATAGATCACTATAGAGCGCGCTCTATCTGGTAGTGATCTACTGATACTATGCACCCCACGATTTTTTGACATTATACTTAATTCAAATTGATAAAAAATCTTTTTACTTACTTTTAGTAAATTTTTCACAAGAGTGGTTTTTTTTAACTATTATTGTTTTTTTATTCTTTTCATATTATTGCATTGGCATTGAATTCTTTGCACATTATTGCATCGCACATTAATGAGTATTCAGGACCGATGCAAAAATAATTTCAAAATATCAAATTAATCCGACGTTTCAAAACCGGTGAAAATTACGTTTAAAGTTTCCGTTACAAACATACATACGACCGAAGCTAATAAAAACGTGAGAATAAAAATGCAATGATTGCTGGCTGTACATGGAATATAATGAGATAATCCACTATTGGAGGCATGTATCAATGTAGAATGTAAAAGAACCCAAAACAATGATTTTTTTAAAATTTTTGACTGCGTTTGTGTTCGTTAATCAGAATTGCGTAATTATATGATTATAATGCAATTTTCACTATTGTATTTTGGCATAGATCATTGGGCAGTTTAGACCCGGTACCTAAAAATTACGACCAGTATTGAAATGGGTTTTTGTTAGTTTTAGTATTAACATTTCACAGAATATTTTTATTTTGGCCCAAATGCATGGGGGAAATAACTCACGCGTTTCAACTCAAATCGAGATTAATCACAATGGCATCTCTCCCTTAGTGCTGAACGGAGCACTAGTGCTCCTGAGCTGACACCTGTGCGAACGCGTTTGTTTCGGCACTTTTTCTCTTCAGTCGGCGTAGTGCCAGACTCATGGAAGAGCAACTGTCACAACATCAACGCACCTGTAGCTCTTCTGGTGTTACAAGAGGTCGTGGGCGGCGGTGATCACTTACTACTCGCCACCAGGTAACCCGTACGCTTGTTTGGCTTGTCTTTTTCCATAAAAAAATGGTCCGATGGGTAGAGACTATAAATAACAGATTTAAAGAGGATTTTAAAATGCTACGCCATGTTTATTTTAATATTGCTGCAAGTCACATGATAGTACACTTCAAAATAACAGCAGCATTTAAACACTGATGATGTCAACATCATTTGCTTAACAGTGTGTAGCATAAAATGCAACAAAACATTGAAGTCGCTGAACATGTCCTATCAAACAATTTGAGCAGACAAATCGTAGCATCGTCGCGTTGCTTAACTTTCCACAGCTTACCTATGAGGAATTGATTCTAGTTACATTGGGATCCTATCGTTTGAGAATTGCGAGGTCACATAGCGCGGAATGCATACCGCTAAATGGTGTTTACTATATACAGAGTGGTTTTGTCATCACCACTTTAAATGAAACCATAGTTTTAACTACTCTATACAAACTTAATATAATTAAAACAAAAAATAGTTTTCTAAAAATGAAAAACTTAATTTTTCTAACAAAATAATTAATAACTAAATTTTTCTACAAAACAATTTTAATTATATATTTTGGAGAAATGGCAGGTCGGCAACGCTTAGTAGTATTTTAAAAAAATCCTACGTCTTAACGTGTTGAGGTATCTTGATTAATTTCTTTAGGTATGGGTTTTGGTGTTAAAACATTTTATCGTATATGCCCGTAAAAAGAGCGCAGGCAGAGGAAAAATAGTGAATTCAAAGTTCAAGCAAAATATAATGTAATTGTGATCTCGAAGAAGATATAATATTATGCACTAACTAAGTTTTGATCCCTCGGGCTTTAACGTTATCACTGTCAATATGTGGTCAGTATCCAATAATCTTATAATTGATTGTGAGTGGACATCGGCCGCCATGTTCCAATTTTGTTCCTATAAAACGGCGGGAAAATTGTCTTCCCGTATCATTTGACATCACGTCTTCTACAGTGCTACTAGTACCAAAAAAATAATTATATCTCTAAAGGTATTTTTTACATGTATTGTTAATATAAGTTGACATATAGTGTATTTAAAAACATATTTATTGCTGTGTTACAAATTTTATGCTGTCTTTTCTTTTTAATAAATCTTCCGTCGATCAAAAATTTGTGAAGGTGGAGGACTCAGATTGCTATATTTTAAATATAATAGAATACATTATTGAAACATTTTTTTTAAAAAAGTTAAAATAAATATTTGATTTTACTTTTCAAATATATTTTACATTATCATTTCTTGGGAAAATATTACACCTCAAAAATAAATTTTAATTATCTTATATTTCTTACAGATGTTCGGTCCTTTGAGCAAACTTTCCTTCGCTTTGGTGCTTGTAACCATCCTGTTCTGCTTGATGGATCTTAGTGAAGCCAATTATAAGAACGCTCCCATGAACGGCATCATGTTTGGAAAGAGGGGACCTTCTGGTAAATATAAAATCCTTTTTGACAATCTTAGATTGTTTCAAAATCTTTTTACTCTAATTATAAAATTACATTAATTGAATATAGTGTCTACTAAAATAGCTTTTGTTGTTCATTTTACTTTACTATTACTCTTTCCAGATTACGATTCCCGTGGTAAAACTTTTACTGCATTGTGTGAAATCGCAACTGAAGCTTGCCAGACCTGGTTCCCTTCTCAAGAAAACAAATGAATAATCGACCATGGCAAATAATCTGGGAGCCATATTATATAACCTTCTATAATTGTAATCACATTCAATAAACAAATATGCTTTAATATACTCTAATAAATAATTGTAGTGAACGTAGTATGTAGATTTTCCAATTAGATTCTTATGCGACTGATAATGCGCTCAATAAATAAAGTCTTATAACTTAACAGTTTGTTTTATTTTACATGTCCAAATCAATACTCAGCAAATATAATATTCTAATAATAATATACAATATCATTCAAATACTAAATATTCATTTAAATTTAAATCTTCTTCAAATGATGCTATATTTTTATTTAAAAATCAAAGTAAAATTTTCATACATTAATATAATAAAAATAAACGTAAAATGGGACGCATCCAATTGACCTATATAAGAGAGATAGAACATGGCAACACTCGTGTGAATCGTTAATAATTGCACTTAATGTTCAATGTTTTTTGCCGCTACCTTTATATTCCATTATAACCAGATTTCTAACCGGAAAATATGATATTTTCTCAAGGAAACGCAATTTATTGTGCAAGAAACGCGGCGCGTAAACTTTGCCGATAAAATCTTTAATTGTGACATATGTCAGTACAGTCAGTGATCTAGTGACGTTTTGTGTTTCGCATTTTTTATTTTCGCAAAAATTTTGTAAATCTACCTTATTTATAAAATGAATTTTCTAACATACCAACTTGTAGTGAAATAATGGTATAATTATAAAGTGTTTTATTTAAGTTAATCCACGAAAAGCTATTCAATATGACGACGAAGGAGTTGTACACTAAGGTAAAGTTTTTATAGTTTGTTTCTATTTTGTTTTTTTTTTAAATATTGATAACAAATTATATCAAAAAATGGTTATAGTAAGCTACATTAAAATTCTAATGTAAACGGACATAAATGATAATAAGTGATGTAAATTAACGTAATAATAAAAGCTTTCACTATCTATGTCAAATGCGTGAACTCATATTGTTTCTTACAATATGAATAATTTATACACACATAATTTTATTGCTATTACTATTTTCAGTAATTGTAAGGTTGCATCACAATGTTAATGTGATTTGGGTCAAGAAAAGTTATCATATCATTTTATGATTGTGAGGAAAATCCTATGTTATTTTGGAAATCTACATGTTTAATAAAAAAGAAACGTAAAAATTTACCTTCTTACCTCTATACGAAATAGTTAATAACTCCGAATCTAATAGTAATCTTATTAGATTTAAGCTTATTAATAGGATTTACTTAATTACATATGTATATACAAACTTAGATAATTCTATGAAATCTAATGCATTTTTGAATCTATATTTAATCTAAATTAAATGAATCTATATTTAACCTGCATGTAGCAGGGTCAGCAGAAAAAAGCTAGTGTTAAAACAATCTGTTTTTGTTTTCCATCTGACTTTGAGACATTGCTTGTTGAATGGAAGAATCCTACACGGCTAACTCTAACTCAATTCAACTTAGCTCTTGCTAGAGCAAGGTAATGACAACAATTTATTGTATGGAGTGTGCGTTGACACTAGCATTCCATTTATAGTTAGATATTTATATCAATGTGCCTGAATGGGCCCATGTAATTATATTCTTAAATATATTTTAGAATTCTCAATATATAAAATTATTAAGTAGTAGTTAGTCTTGAGATCACATCCAAAGGACTTATAGGGATATGCAAATGAAAAATATTTTATTTTTTTTAACTTCACTTTTTGTATCCCGCACACAGCAGGGTAGGCAGAGGGAACCTAGTATTAAGACACTCCTTTCCCCTACTTTCTGCCGAATTCTGGAGGCATTGTGTGTTGAGTGGCAGAACTCAACACCGCGCTTAACCTCGACACCAGAGCGAAGAAATGGAAATATAAATTTAAGTAAATATTTCATCTCCTCGAGTGGGGATCGAACCCACAACCAGTCGGTTTAGCATTCACACCTCGTGCCGCTGCGCCACGACAGGCCTAAAAAAAAAACAAATCTGAAATTTTTTTTACAAAAAGAAAGAAACTTATATATAATAGTATATAATAAATAAGTTTAGGCCGTCATGGTGTAATGTCACAAGTGTCTAATGATAAATGCAATGGTGGTGGGTTTGATTCGCCCTCAGGTGATTAAAATAGTGAATATTTTCATTTCTTTGCTTCGGTAACAAGACAAAGCATGACACCACTTAATATGGAATGCCTCAAAATTGAGTGTCTTAATACCCTGCTATATGTGGAATACAGTGTAAGCTAGAAAAATATGTTGTATATGTTATTAAAGATTTTTTGCAAAGAGAAACAAAATAATTTGAAAATTAATTTCTTTTTTATCCTTACAATATTTAATAGCTTCAATAAGTTTATCATCCCATATTAAATTCTGGTATATAGATTCAAACACAATTTAATGCCAAAAGATGCCCTCACAAATACCACAACTATCATACCCATATACTATCCGTACATCTGTAAATGTGGTTTCTTTTGCAACCTCTTCCCCCAACCTTATGGCTCAACATCGTCTTGTCATAGACTTTTTTTATAGTCCGTTACTCTGAAAAAGAAAGTAGCTAAGAAACGTTAGCCTAAGATCAAGTGGTGGTTGCTGAAAGTACCGATGCAGACCGACTTCCTGGCAGATGTGAAGAGTCAAAACCTGTCGATTAACATTGAGACTGGTTAGGAAACAAGTTCTTGGCGTTTCTAGATGCGGACGTATCGTTTAAAGAGCCAGCTTGTAGCCAGAGCCCGCAGTGAAAGTATATAATCTTTATATGATAAACTTGAAACAGGGGTAGGAGCTCTTATAGATACTAGGACGTGCTTAGAATAAAACGGCCCCACATATCGCAGTTTCTTTATGTCATAGATTCCAAGGGCACGCTGCTTTGTAGTCGCATGACTACAAAGCAGCGTAGCAGCTTCTCTTTGAAGGAGAGATGAAAGACGAAACACTAACTTGCCTTCGACACATGAAGAACGGAAAAACGGTGGTCGATCTGACGACATCCAAGCATGGAAATCGTTGGGATCTCTTGGTGTGTTCATGCTTACTAACCTTTTTACCCGTTATTACAAGGGAAACCGGTGTGTTAAAGTGTTAAAGATTATGGTAGCTATAGGGGCATTAAGACGAAGCTCTTCAAGCGCATGATCGATCTCGTGTTTCGCAAGGAGTGTACTGTCTCTTGAGCCAGGATCGGGCACTATTGACGCCATTTCCGCTCTCAGACCTTTGATGGACGTACTGGGAAAAAAAGAAAAGCTCCGTATGTGGCGTTTTTGGATCTGTAGCTAATCACTTTTCTACTGTCTTTTCAATACTTCTAAGAATATGTTTAAGTTACATGATAACCGGTTGAGTTCACTTGGTGTGAAAGTGTAACAAAAAAACTTATAGTCACTTTTATATTATTGGTATGAAATATAATTGATGAAATTGGATAATATTTGAGTATATAGTCTATTTATATTTTCCAACATGCTTATAAATTTCCTTTCTGATATAAATTAAGTCCTATTCCAATTTAGGTAACAGTGAAAATTTTATCAAAATCTCCTTAGTAGTTTTTGAGATATCAATATCCATGCGTTTCTGGGACACATTTAATATATCTATTTACTACTAACTAGGTAATTTAAAGATATTTGAAGTCAATTTATTTTTTTAAATTACTTTTTTTTATATATTTTCCACCAGCATGAACCTAAATGAAAATAAGGTCATAGGGTCATAATCTTATTCACAATATTAGCTTATTCAGCTTACTTAGATGCTATAATCATAACCTTTAATATGTTATAATTGCATTATTAATGCTTGGTCTCTGCTAAGACATTTAGAAAGTATTTTAGGCAAGATATAAAATGTCATTAATGAAACAATCAATGATTAGAACAATGATAAGATATCTTTTTTATTTCCATACTAAATATAAGTGTTATCTTTCATTTATGTAATTTTAATTTCTTTAAATTTCGTAAAAATTTTATAGAAATCTAATACTGACCATGAAAATTTGGAATTTCAATTAAATTTTATTTTATTTTTATATTTAATATTTATATTTTTGTTTCCTTCAATAAGAACACGCAATGCCTCGAGAATTCGACGAAAAATAGAGAACGGAAGTGTTCTATATGCAGGATCCTACTATATGCAGGATACGGCGGGAAGCTAAAAAAATATTATAGGCACAATTTAAGGAATTTCCGGTATTTTTTCACTATAGAAAACATAGGTCTCTTACCACTCAATTATCTAATTTATGCTTAATTTCAAGACACTGAATGTTTAGTAAAGTAAAGTTCTCTAGTCTATCTAATAGACTAGTAATCTTCAGGAAAAGTAAATAAATCTTAGCCTTTATGATAAGGAGAATGTATCTTAATTAAATTATCAATATACATAACTGAGCTAAGACTTTTCTATAATCTGCTAACTCAATCTTAAATTTGTCTTTGGTGCTTGAGGTTCCATTCAATTAGAGACGTTTTATTGCTTTTTGACTATTATGTTATAAATGGAAATATACCGTCGCTTCTCGCCGCAACAAGTTCGTATTAGATTTTTTAATATTTTGTTGTGTTAGTGGCTTAAGTAGAGAGCAAGACTTATCGCTAGATATCTACTCTGCTAAGGACATAATGTTAAAAGATTTTAAAGATATTGTGTTTCGGGTAGTGGAACCGGAACCTTTCGAGAGTCGACGTCTAAAGAATAGCAGATATACGCTTTTACCCGCATAGCAGGGTAGACAGAGGGATACTAGTGTTCAGACCACCGTTGCCTTATTTTACCTTTGGGAACAGCGGGATTTTTAAATGATTCAAGTAAAATGGCAGTCCCCAAAAATTAGATATAGGAAAATATAAATACACCGTTTCGTCGTTTATTCCGGACCTAAGGCAGTTATGTTTTCGGAGACTTTGGTTCTAAAATTGGTAGTAACTTTTACTCTAATGAGTAAATAAAAAAGACTTTTTACAAGTGCGTAAATTAATCCACGAAAAGCTGGACCATGTTTGTCCCGCTTGAGATATCTAATTTTGGGCTATAAAATCGGGATTATATTTCATTTTCTATTAGAGGCCGCCGTGGCGTGTCTGTCTGTAAACATCCGGTTCGATACCCACTCGGGGAAACGATTTATTTTCATTTTCTTGCTCCAGAAACAAGACAAAGCGCTGCGTTACTCAACGCTTAATGTTTCCGTAATTCGGCGGAAAGGCAAAAGGAGTGTCTTAACCCGAGATTCCTTATGCCAACCCTGCTAAGTACGGGACACAGCATAAAGCTGAAAACTTTTGAACAAACTATTAAATTCATGAAAAACTATATTAAATACATAGGAAAAAGCTTAATTACGGAAAGTATTGAATGATTTTCTTGTTGAAGTCAAGTGACACGATATTTTTTTCAGATTCTTGATATACCACTCTTGCCTTTTTCCCAAACTCTAAATATTCTTTATTTAATTCAATTATTTAAAAGAAATGATGATGATGATGATGATGAACGAGGCCAGTCGTGGCGCAGCGGCACGAAGTGTGACTGTAAAATCGACTGTTTGTGGGTTCGAACCCCACTTGAGGAGATAGAATATTTACTTAATGTATATTTGGGAAGTATCTTCAGAAGAGATGGAAGATACTAGATGGATGTGGAAAGGCGTATTGTTGCCGGTAAGAGGGTTAATGGTGCCTTAGCTGCATCGATGGGACGGCGAAACGTCAGCACATCTGCACGTTTGGCCGTACACAATGCTGTGTTGGCACCGACGCTGTTATATGTCAGCGAAACGTGGGTATTACAGAAGAAGAATGAAAGTAAAATAAATGCTGTGGAGATGCTATCTCTTCGTAGGATATGCGGAGTTAGCTTAGCTAATCGAATCCGCAATGAAGAGACAAAGAATGGTAGGAACTAGCGAAGATATCACGGTGAGAATGAAGAAGAACGTGCTCAGCTCAGAAAGATGAAAGAATGGCCAAAAAAAAATTATGACTGAAAAGTGAGTAAAAGAGATAGAGACCTCGTTTGACTTTCGAAACACAGTATCAAAGATAATGGAGGAATGTCACAAAAAGCATAAAAACCCCCCGGAGAGCATGTATGAAGAGGTTGATGGCAGTGGACGAGGCGAAAGAGGTATGCAGAGACCGTAGCGGTTGGCGCTCCCTTCTCAATGACTACCCATGATACCCACGATACAGCGTGAAGCTAGATTAGAGATTAGATTAGATTAATTCAATTCAATTAAGCCATTGCAATCACTATTTGAATTACAAAAAAATATCAGTAGTGTCAGACTGTCAGATCCACAGGGAGCTTCCACCACCTTGACAGTCATATTCTGTTAAGAGCCGGCAACATACTGAACAGTAACTCTTTTTAAAATATAATTTTACTATAAATGTATACCATACATTAGCTTCATGAGTGAGCAAGACAGTATTTAATTCCATATATTAATTTTATCATAACAAACTTGGACAAAATAGTAAGTTATTAGTAATAGTAATATTTTAATTTAAACTGAACAAGGATTGGATCACGTGACTCTATGCACCTAGGTATCGTCGATTCCATGCGACTAGGGCGTAATTGCACTTTTGAAAAAATTACAGAAAACACAATCAAAATTTGTACATAATCTTTTTGTATATTGACATATCGTCGGCTTAAGTTGTGCTCTAAAGTCTACACAAACCTGCTAAATCCATCCGTTCCGTTTCTTATTACTTTAATCTGTAATATTCTAATATGATTTTTTTACTACATTATCGTAATGTCTATAAGAGTTTTTGATCGTTTTGAACTAAAAAATACGACCTATGTTGATATTTGATGTTCATAAAATATGCATAAAGCTATTTTTTTATTATACGTATATATTTTTGTAACATTACGTTCTTTTTACCTATGTTATGTTTTTTAAAACTCTGTTAAATGTGCTGATGTCAGTGAATAATTTAATTTACTTCTTCAGAAATAGCCTTAAATGTAAAATTATTGATTTGGGTAAGGTTTCATAATATTCTTTGTAAAATAACTGTCATGATTGCATGTTAACTCCTGTACAGTTTTTAAATTAGTTACATATATTATTAGCTAAATGTACAATTGGTAAATATGTAGTTATTACAGAGTACACGTAGAAAGAATGTTTTAGGCATTTTTATATAGATTTATTGAAGCGAACGAACGAAGCTAAAAATTTTATGTATTTACTTGATATTTCTTTGAAGATCAAATCTTATAAAGATCATAAACTTAACTGTTATGATTTATGAAGGTAGATTACCACTAACTATTTAATTTTGTTTACTTTATTGTATAAAATATTGTATAATAGTGCTTCAAAAATATATATTTTTATCAAAAGTCATATAACCAAGACGTTTCGAATGTCATTCTTTAGCCAGGAATCTTACCAGCGCGATTGCTATATAACATTCGCAGGCAAACTAATGCCTTGAGTTCATTCAAATGACGATAACTTTTTTCATGAACCTATTTTTATGAAACATTAAATTGTTAAGTTGAGTTAAAACAAAGCAATTGGCGAAACTTTTAAGTAAATCGGTTTAGTACTGTCGGAGATTAACGTGACCATACGTATAGACAGACAGTCAGACAGACAGACAAGAAATTAAAAAAAATCTTTTTGCTTTCTATTATTCTTTTTAAGTGTCCCTCTATCCATTTCAGTCAAAATTACTAAATGTTCAGACAAAATATTTTTACTGTCTTATTATATATAGATATAGTAGAAAATGCAAATCAATTTCCGAAATTATAACAACCTTGTGATAATATACGAGTATGTATAATCATGGTTTGTTAGAATCGTTTTATTGTCCCTTCTCAGAATTTGCTTAATAGGCTGTTAGTAGGCTAAGCCGACGATATTTAACTCTTGTGTGCAATAACGTCATTATTGAACCGAATGAGTGATATAAATAAATAACGTAATGGGATTTTAATAGAGGCAGTTTGAAATACTAGTACTTTAAATATTCGTTTTCTTTTAGATTCACGCTGTAACAGAGTGTTAAGACACTTGCCTCGTTTGCTTTGCATCATTTCGAGAAAATGAAAATAAAAACCATTTAATTGCCTTGAGTGGGAGTCAAACCCACAACCTGTCACGTTTACAGTCGCACGCTTGAGCCCCTACGCCACTACTGAACTCAATCGTTATAGTAACATCAATACATACATTTTTTAAATAAACATTTATTATTTGTTATATAATTTTTTTACTATATTAAATTTCGACCTATACAATAATTATATTATGTATATTAAATGTTCTTTAAATGTCACAAGTACGCTTTAAAACCAGTTTTCATGATCTTTACTAAGCTTTATAACTAAACAGACTTTGCTTAATTAGTTTTTAATATATTTGAGGGAATTGTGGCGCAATGGAACAATACATGTGACTGTAACCGCAATGAAAGCGAGTTCCAATCCTACACGGGGGAATAAATTATTTTTATTTCTCCGCTTTGGTAATCGTGATGATAAGTTCAGCTACTTCAATATGCAATGTCTGTGTCTTGACACTTCTATTAAACTTATTAAAAAAGTTTCTATGATTTTTATACAGTAATGTGAAAACTAAATTGTCGTGTATGAGGATGCATTGTTGTTAAGTGCGATATTAGCAGTATTAGAAAAACTAAAACAGTGGGGGTGGAATTTGCCCACCAAGAGATCCGTACATTTTTTTTTCAATAGTATGCGTATTATTAATGGAAATATTGTCTATCCAGATAGTTATTAGCAATATTTTATGGAAATAAATCTTCAACTATAATTCTCTGTCATGATCTGATCCGCCGTCACGGCTGTATTTTATGTATTAAGCTGATTGTGGGGTCGATCGTCAATCGAAGAATAGTTATATTTAAATAATTTTTAGTGTTCCGTACCTTTTAAGGAAAAAAGGAACCCTTATAAGATACTTTCAACTAAGAGCCTTTATTTCAAGAACGCTTGGACATATCGACTTGAAATTCAAACCATGATTTCCTAAAAAAAAAAGTTATTTCTACATTTACTTAAAAAAAAGCCGTTTATATCGCGTATATAAACGCGTATTTCGACACTATTAAGGGAATCAAAATTCATGGGGTGACCCTATGACCCTATGACTTAGCATTTGGCAGCTAGCATCTACATATAGTACTTGTTCAGGAAAAATCTGAAAACTATATATTTGTGTTTAAATCCTAAAACATCAGATGAAACGGCTCTGGCTAGGCTAGGCTTGAATTTCAGATAAAAGGTAACTAACGGTACTTGTACGGAACCCTCGGTGGGCGAGCCCGACCGCGCTTTCTCCGGTTTTTATTTCCTTATGGTTGTACCCAGAAAACATATTGTTTAGTTTCGCTACTTAACAGGCATTATTGTTAGGAAATTCCGAAATCGAGTGTTGAAATACAAAATCTTTGCCCCTCTAGCAGAAATGTATATGTATGTCGAAACATTTTTTTAGTTCTACGTCTTTCATCGATTATTTATGTTACATTTCATAATGATGTCAGTGAAAGAATTAGCATTAAAGAGAATTAGATACTAGGTAAAACTCGATTGTTAACAATCGTTTAATGGATATAAATAGCATGTTGTTTTTTTATACATCTTCACGCTGTATTGCGCACACGTTAAATTCAAATTCAAAATATACTTTAATCAAATAGACTATTATAAGCACTTTTGAATCGTTAAACGAACAAAAAAGCAGAGTAGGCTGAAGGACCCTGGGAACCTAATCGGAAAACGGAGTATCTTAACATACTCCGTTCCCATTAACACACTTCCGTTCCCCACTTCCCGCCGAATTCCATTGGCATTGCCTATTTAGTGGCGGAACTCAACGCTGCTTTGCCTCGTTACCAGAGCGAGGAAAATGAAAATATTAAAAATTTCATTACCTCGAGTGGGAATCAATCCCACAAAGTCGCGTTTACAGTCGCACTCTTGGGCTTCTGTGACACGACTATTCTCATAATTTATTATAATTTGTTTTATTTTCCAAATGGTCTCCAAAACGTATGGCCAAATTTTTATTTATCCTAGGCTCTTAGGGCCTTGATATTTTTTAAGAGGCACGGAATCAACGTATACAGGGTGAAAGTGCCTGCGCCCCTTTTACGGTAGCAGCATATAGGATAATAAATTTCAAACTTATACCTAAAAAAATGTTTAAAATTCTTCAACGGCGTAGAGTTTAGACGTAGCATTATTATCTCTATTTCATGAGTTTTATCCAAATGTATTGAGTGTGACGCAGTAATGAATAGACGCCAATGACGTAAACATCTTCTACTGTATTAAGTGTGACGCAGTAATTAATAGACAGACAATAATGACGTAAACATCTTCTACTGTATTGAGTGTGACGCAGTAATGAATAGACAGACACCAACGACGTAAACATTACAAAAATGCTACTAGAGGTTGCCGATCTTTTACTTTTCATTAAAACATAAACGAACGAGAAAAGGATATCTCTCGTTCTTTTTTACGCAATTACCTTTTATTAAAAATACAACTAAACAGCGTTCAACGATTATTAAAATTATTTGATAAAATCCTGCTTCAAGGCAATTTGTTATATCTCCTTTATTATGAAATTATTTAGAAATAATGAAAGGTTGTTAAACCATTTACAAAATTATATTCAGAATTTTAAACACAAAAAATGATATTGAACTAGAATACTTATTTATATATTATTCTATTTAACATTATTCTATTATATTTAACATTCATTTTACAGTTATTATCGTTGTCACCGAAATTGCGTTTTATTACCACTAATATTTTTATCATAAGTAATATTAAAACTCAACATTTGTTTGTTTCTGGTCTTAAAAGAATGTATTTTTGATGGTACATTCAAATACTGACACACAATAGTTTAATATTTATATATACACACAATAGTTTCGATTGATGTTAAAATTAATATTAAACAATTTCCAAATAATTTAAAACATTTAATAATTCACTCAATATCTAAAAACCAACAAAATAAGGTAAACACAACAAAAGTTAGCCGCGAAGTTATGTTTTGTTTTTTACACATTACACAGACAATTAAATACCCATTGCAATAGTTTATAGTACATGGTAATGCCATTCATTAATATTTCTCAAACATTTTTTTTATTTTTTACTAAGATTTTTATTATGTAGTAGTAATAATCTACATTTTTTATGAACTGTAGTGTTTTATTAAGCAATCATTCCTGCATGATATAGCAACACTGGCGCGAAACACAAAAGGGGCCGATCTTTGAACGACGTAGTCGAATTAAACCATCCGCCATGTTGTATTTTAAAATGATAAAATTTCTTATAAATGTTACTGTCACGTTCACTGTCAATATGTTCAACGTACTACGTTCGTTCGATATGTACGTTCAGTATTGGATTTGATGTCCACTTGAGCTTTACGCTGTATCCACGGACATGGCTAGTATGATAGATAGAGAGAAACTTCGAACCTAGTGTTAAGACACTCCGTTCCCATCAAGACCGTCCGTCGACCGACGTCCTTTTCCCAGTCTCCGCCGAATTCTGTTGGCAGAATTCCCACTTGAGAGAATGAATTATTTAAATTTCCTCGCTCTGATTATACGACCAAGTGCAACGTTGACTTTACATATGTGGCGGAGTGCTGGGGACGTATAACTTACCACTTAGTTCCCTCACCCTGTGACTGTATCTCTTGTCTTTTTCTTGTGTATAACATTTTTTTATTACTATTTGTATTATCAATATTTGTGATTTTGTGATATTTACTTTACGAATTTGGACATTTTTTTAATCTTTTTGTTAGTGTTTTTAATTCAAAATGGCATTTTTTTGACGGTAATTTAAAGTATACGAAATTTTTAGACCCCATACGTGGCCCCGTAACAGAACATGTCGACCAGATCCCCCCAGATGTTAGGAAGTAATATGTAACGGAGATGCAATTTGAGAATTTTAAAATCTAGCTATCTATTAAATAAGTAGACAGATAAACCGATAAACGATAGAGGCCGGTCGTGGCGCAGTGGCACGAGGTGTGACTGCAAAACCGACTGGTTGTGGGTTCGAATCCCACTCGAGGAGATGAAATATTTACTTAAATTTATATTTCCATTTCTTCGCTCTGGTGTCGAGGTTAAGCGCGGCGTTGAGTTCTGCCACTCAACACGCAATGCCTCCAGAATTCGGCTGAAAGTGGGTAACGAAGTGTCTTAACACCAGGTTCCCTCTGCCTACCCTGCTGTGTGCGGGATATAGCGTGAAGCTAATTTAATTTAATTTTAATGATAAACCGATAAATGTGAGTGTGTGTAAAGTGAAAAAACTAAGTCTCGATTTCATGGAAGAGGCGTGTGCGACGTTGCCGCTTTGATAGGTTGGTGTCTGTGTACGTCATTCTATTGGCGTATTGTTTTACAGCGATAATTTTATTATTTATTTTGGAATTTTTTTTTTTTTAATTGTATTAGGCTTTTATAGAGTAATTAAAACTGTGGCTGCATTTAAATTCGTGATGACAAAAACACTGCATACATATTCAAAGACTAAATTGTGGTTTTTAAATTATTTAATCTGGTTATGTAAAAAAAAAATTAATAGATAAATTGTAGAGAGCTAGAAATAAGTATAAAAAAGATACATCGCTTTACATGAAATGTCAGCTTTACGCTGTATCCCGCACACAACAGGGTTAGCAGAGGGAATCTAGTGTTAAGACACGTCGAATACTGGAGACACTGCGTGTTGAGTGAGTAGCGGAACTCAACGCCGCGCTCTGCTTCGACACCAGAGCGAAGAAATGAAAATATAAACTTCAATTCCTCGAGTGGAGATCGAACCAATCGCATTTACCGGCACGCACTCGTGACCCTGCGCCACGACTGGCCTCAAGCCTATAATTATTAACTTTGTCAACTCAATAAAATAACGTAATTTTATAGATTTTTTTACCAATGTGGGTGTGCTAATTCCCGTTAATTGGATTCAATACATTTATGCTCAACGGACCGTCTGTTGACGCTGTGATGGGCTAATTTGACTTTGTATTTAATACAGGATTTGTCCACCATGTTGGACACGTGAGCTTTTAATTAGAAATATTGTTGTGTTATGGCAATACCTTTTAGAAAATAGGCGGGATATTAAAAATAGGAATGGATGTGTGTTGCTGTTTTTGATATGCAATATTGCCATGTGTGTTCTTTTTCCCTATGTTTCGGGAATTTTACATACAGGATCGATATAGTCTTTTTCCCTATGTTTCGGGAATTTTACATACAGGATCGATATAGTGTAAGTGAGCACTAAGAAAGGTATTTTGGGAAAAAGTCCTTACGATAGGACAGGTATTGAAAGATTCGATGAAATATATATAGAAATTGACATTTAATGTTTAGTCTACAACAAAATATTAATTTTGTAATTTACGTCACTACTTAACCCGCCAGGTCTAAAACCAGTCGTGGTGCAGGGGCACAAAGTGTGACTGTAAACGCGACTGGTTGTGGGTGTGTGTCGAGTCCCACTCGAGAAAACGAAATATTTATTGAAATTTAGATTTTCATTTCTTCGCTCTGGTGTCGAGGCAAAGCGCGGCGTAGAATTTAACACGCAATGCCTCTACTATTCGGATAAAAGTGGGGAACGGAGTGTCTTAACACTAGGTCCCCTCTACCTACCCTGCTGTGTCCGAGATGCAGCGTGAAGCTAAAACAACAATAAACTAAACCCGTTTTTTTAAATTGTGGAAAAGTACAGTGTCTTAACATTAGGCTCCACTTCTTCGCAAAAAAAAAACTAGTAGTAATTGTCATATACTTTCCTAAGTGTATTTTTCTTTCCTAAGTGTGGAATAACACTTTAAAAAAATGTTTAAAAATAGTATTTGTCATCTTTTTATTTCATTCACAAGGGCAGTGAACTAGTATTTCTATTGACTGCAGCAGACTTCTAAGTTGCATAACCTACTCGTTGCATAATACAATCAATATTAATGAGTATTCTATTGTACATAAGTGCGTTTATTTTTTTCTATTGTGAGACTTAGTTATATATAATACTTTATGTTTATTGTCTTTTTGTATTTCTAATGGCTTTTTGGTTCACTTTCTCTATTTAGAAATATTCTATGATAAGGGATTTGACGCCACAATCAGTGGATGTTATAGACAAAGTAAATTTAGCAAATATGAATAGTTGTCCTGTAGGACTTATCTAATTTTTTAGCCCCACGCTGTGTCCTGCATATATAGGCATAAGGAACATAGTGTTAAAACACTCCGGGAAATAATAACAAAAAAGGTGGGGAATCTTTTGCCCAATTTTCGAGACTTTTTCTTCTTACCAGATGGATGATATACATATTTAATTCCCTGCGTCGGAATCGTACATTAGATTGTTATGCCATATCGGCCCTACACATTCTACATTTATTAATTATTTTAAATGAAATGATTACACAAAAGCGCGGCGTTGAGTTCCGCCACTCAATACGAAATGTCTACAGGAATCGGCGGAAAATGGACAGCGGGATGTCTTCACTAGGCTCCCTCTGCCTATACTGCTACATACGGGTGTATTTAACGGTATTATTGTTAAATAAAGTAAAATAAGTGGATAACTCTATGGACAAATCTGGATCTGGATAAATCTGAAGAGATATTACGTTCACCACATATTACTTTGAGTTCCTCCATCTCATGAGAAAGCCCTTTGGGATTAGCAGAATATGGATGAGGGACTTACTTATCTTTAAACCTGATTTTTTCTATATTAAAAGGAACAACACTTTATACGTACTACATATATAAAAATAGATTCTATATTTAACCGACTTCTGTAAGAAAAGGAGGTTATCCATTCGACTATTTTTTTTTGTGTTTGTTACCTCAAAACTCTTGACTTCGTGAAGTGATTTTCATGATTTTTATTTATTTGAAAGTTGGTGCTTCGCATGTGGTCCTATGTTTTTGGTCCATTTCCGACAATGGTATCTATGAGAAAATCACATAAGTCTTAAATTTACATTAGGTAAGTACGCGACAAATGGATGAATAAGTCAATATCACGCCAACCGATTCCGATGATTCTTTTTTTATTTGAAAGGATACCCTGCAAGGATAGTTTGGTGAAAGTTTGTTTAGGTTCTGATTATGGAAGCCGATAGAACTTCAACAAGTTTGTTTTTTTTTTGGTAAAAAATATAATTGCACTGTAATAGTAACAAGGAAAAAAGGTTGTTAATTGGTGTCAGGAGTGAGATTCCTCATCGTTACATTTCTTTAAAAAAGAGAGTATTTTCATTTTCAACCGACTGTAAAAAAGGGCGGAAGTTCCCAATTCACCTGAATATTTTTATGTGTGATCTTGTCAATATGCCAAAATGTTAGGGCTTAAGCTCTATCCATCACTTAAAATAAATTATTTCTTAAAAACAAAAGAAAAACCGACTTGAAACAACTAAAAAGTGAATAATAATTTTACATAATTACTTGATGTTGTTAAACAAATGTAATTAAAAAAGATTTTATAATTTTGAAGTTGGTCCCAAGTAAAACAAACAGGCTTAGTAATTTGATATTGTAGTAAGGTTGTCGTTGTATTTTTTTTTGTTAAAAATTAATTACTTTTTTGGTTTGTTGTTTGTAGTCGGGTTTTTTTGTTAAAAAATAATTTATTATATAACGGTATCTTTCTGTTTTGTAATAAAAATAAATATTTTGTTTTCCAGGACGCCCGAATCTGGGTGGAACACCCGTTGAAGGTCTGGGAGGGTGCTACAGTTACCAGCGACTACCGATCCGGCGTGCTCATAGTGAAAATAGACCAGACCGGCGAAATTAGACAGATTAAAGTATGTATTCATATATTGATAAATATTATTGTTTTTAATGGCAAACGGAATGTCTTAGCACTATATTTCCTCTGTCTATATTCTGTTTTTCTTAATCTTCGGGATTGATTTAAGAGTAGCGGTGCTCTCTACTTGACTACTCTCCTTGACTATTAGAGGTTCATATATAAATTTGTTGTTTGTAATAATGTGATAATTAGCGTGTCCTTTTTTTGCTTTACGTTAGATCTCGGACATAGCCGAGTAGGCAGAGGGAACCTGGGAACCTAGTGTTGACAAACTCACTTCCCATTAAGACACTTCGTGCCAGAAGTCTGGACGCATTGCGTGTTGAGATTCAAGTGGTAATGGAACCCACAACCTGCTGCGTTTAGTCGCATGCTTGTATTCTTGCGCCACGATTGGCCTCAGCGTGTTCAGTAAGACTAAAATATAATAGTAGTAGGGCTCCAGTAAAACCTTTCCCCACGGTTAGCTTTAATTACATGCTATAATGATTTGGATTTTGATGTACCCCATGAATTTATTCCCAGATAACAGACGAAACGAAACTGCCGCCACTACGTAACCCGTCACTGCTCATCGGTCAAAATGACCTGACGTCGCTCTCTTACCTGCACGAACCGGCCGTTTTACATAATCTTAAAGTCAGGTAAGATAGGGCACGACGTGGAGTTCCTTCAATCAACACGCAATGTAACGAATTTAGGAATAAATAGGAGATTGGAGTGTCTTGACACTAGGTTTGCTTTGCCTAACTGATTTGCGAGATGCGTGAAGCTGAAAGGAATATGACTTTTATTATGTTTCATGTGGCCTTGACCATTTTATCGGTGGTCGTAGGTTTGAATTACATCCTGTATAGATAGCCGTGTGATTATTATGATCATTTGTTTTGTGTCACGTTAATCTACATTTTTTTAAACATACTTGTAGTGTTGTTTACAATTGAAAAGAAAAAAATATAATAGTGTATAATTTCTTAATTAAGTCGAACATCTAAATCATTGGAATTTGAGTTTACATATTGTTATCAAGAATTTAAAAAATGTTTTTAGGCACCGTGCATTTTTAATATGTATAGATATTATAACACTTGTACAAACAGATGTGATACGGTGAGTTATGTGATGTAATATTACAAGTATATTAGTAAAGTTGACTTTCCTTGCAATAAAAAAATATTTTTTAAAAGCGTCTCTTTTTAAAATATATTTGATATTATTATTAAATTATCCTTTTAAATTTTGAAGTACGTTAAAATATTAAAATTAATTGTTTAGATTTTTTTTTTGTTTATATATATTTTTCATTCTTTATAAATCATCATCGTCTACCCAGTAGACCACAAATAGATTTCTTATGGTACGGGAGCCGAAGCGGGGACTTCGGGATTTACTAGAACGCAGCAGATAAATGAACTGGGGTTTCCTTGTACTCGGTTAAGTACTTCCACCAAATATGAGCCCCACATATATGGCCGCCCGTCTAGGATAAAGGATCATACTAGTAAAAAGAAATGATCATCTGAAATTCTCGAGTGCGTCAGATTAAGATAGAGTGAATTAGTTAAGCCTGCTAAGTCATGTATCCACTAATCTGATAATTTGACAGTGACGAGGGGGGGGGGGGGGGATTCTAAGGACTACAAAGTTGTAACGTTATCTCGACATTCTCGAGCGTGGCTAATTATTTTTTTTTATTTTGAAGGCAATAATTAAGGATTACGAGAAATATATTATCTGACGAATTCCATAAGCTTAAGTAATAATAAAAATTGATTGACAAAGTTTAATGCAGCTACGGGTTGCCTATATTCGTCTCTCCGAATTCCTATTCCTCTCTCATTCTTATTCTCTCTTCTCCCTCTTATAAAAAAAAAATTATAATTATTTTCTTATAAATACAAGTATTCTACTTTACACATACATTCTTTTATTTAAATGTTATTTCTTGAAAATCGGACGAATCATTATTTTTTCATTTTTAACCCTTACGTACGACCTTCACCATGAAAACAATCAGATGAACATACTTACATGTTTGAGAATATGGAGGATATGGATGATATCAATATATGATGCGCTCGAGTATGTCCACGCAATCGTTTTTTTTATATATTTTTGAAAATCTATAGTCGCCGATTAAAAGATATGTATAAAAGCTTCCTTGGGTATTTTAAATAACAGAGAAACAGCTCTTCAGTTCTAACATTTTAATATTTGCTTTTTATACACCAGTGTATCTTAAAGTAGAAGTGTACTTGTCAAGACACAAGCAAAGAATGAATCCGCACTGCTAATGTAATGCCTTTTATATTTTTAAAATTAGTCAAATCAACAACTATCTTGACAAGTACAATTATAACAAAATTGTATCATTTGCCTTCACAAAATATTAATAAAACAAATTGACATTATAATAATAAAATTACAAACGCTAACATGTATGTATTATATGACATTTTTTTCTTGTCATCATCTCACCTTTGCAACCCAATAAGTCTCTATGACCCTCAAGGTAATCCCGATTTAGCATCGTCGGCTCCCGTACTATCAATTTTAGCCTTCTTTTCATGCATTATTTATTTTGTTTCAGATTTTGTGATCGTAATGCAATATACACGTATTGCGGTATTGTGTTGGTTGCCATCAACCCATATTATGATTTGCCCATATATGGTATGTATTTTTAAGATAATTTAGTGATCATTCTTTCTATTCTCCACTTCATAATTTTTGAACACGTAAAATAATAGACCACGCGGTGGCTAATGTAATTATAATGAAATATTTAAATTTAATTCGGTACTTTGTTTTAATATGCAAACGATATTTAATATTTTAGATATAAATTTAACACAGTAAAATAGAATTACAAGCAACAACTATTACATTTCACATTTTTCCTTCAAATTATCAGTTGAATAAAGTTATATTCTTTAGAGTGATATTATAAGAAGGAAGACAGAAATGAGACAATTTTCAAAAATGATTGTAATGGACTATTGCAGGTGACGAAACTATCATGGCGTACCGCGGTCAGTCCATGGGTGACCTTGATCCGCATATATTTGCTGTTTCCGAAGAAGCCTACACTAAACTGGAAAGAGAGAGGCAGGATCAGAGTATTATAGGTAAAGTTTTGTTTCGAATATAATTTTCTTATTACTAAGATACTATAGTTTTGGTCGCAGATGGTATCTTTTTTGTCTTTTTAAATTATTTTAATTTCTTAGCGTGCCACTGTAAACGCGACGGTTGTGGGTTCGATTCTCACTCAAGAGAATGAAATATTTAATGTTCCTCTTCCTGGTAATTAAGCAAAGCGCGGCGTTTTGTTCTGTGGAAACTGGACCACGGAAGTGTATTTATATATATTATCTTTTTACATTTTTTTTTCCAGTAAGCGGAGAATCTGGTGCAGGTAAAACAGTTTCAGCGAAATACGCAATGCGATATTTCGCAGCCGTTGGTGGTAATGCAAGTGAAACTCAAGTAGAACGGAAAGTCCTAGCTTCAAGTCCTATTATGGAGGTGAATATAGTTTTCTTTTGCGTTGGTTACAGATTTTGAGTGTCTTTGTAAGAGATTTGAAAGACCATGGTATATTTGAAAAGACTGAATATTCTCTTTTGTTATATTGTTTTTGATGAATACTATAACCAAAAGAAAGCTTAATCTTGATATGATGATAACAGTTCTCTGACTTGCTTTTATTTTTCCATACTGCCATATAGTGTAGCGTTAGTTTATGTCCTCTAACATCTGTCTTTTAGGGTGTTGAAGAGACTAGAACGGACTCTTTTTTCTTACTCTACTATATGTAACAGATGCATGTAGATAACAATAAACAAATAATTATTTTTCGTCAATAAAAATTAAACCCACGAACTTCAAATAAACATCCAAACACTATGAGTATGTATATAGTTTTTATTTCTTACAATTTCAGGCAATAGGCAACGCTAAAACAACAAGAAACGACAACTCATCAAGATTCGGCAAGTTTATAGAGATACATTTTGACCAGCAATACAGGATATCCGGCGCCAGCATGAGGACGTACCTTCTGGAGAAATCCAGAGTGGTCTATCAGAGTTCTGGAGAAAGAAACTATCACATATTCTACCAGTTATGTGCGGCGGCGGATTATATGCCCGAGCTGAAGCTAGGTAAGTGTAGAGAAAGAGAGCGAGAGAGAGATAGTGCGTGAGTGAGAAGTATTTTCTTAACAAAAGTCAAAAGTAATGCTAACGAGTGTTGAAGATAGGGAGATATTGTACGCGTAAAAAGGCAATATTCTTTCCTACATAAATTCTGAGTGGTCTGTCAGAGAGTGGGCGAGAGGATCATAAAAATAATGTTAGTGTGCGAGCAAGACAGAGATAGAGAGCAAATCAGAAAGAAGTATTCTCTTATAAAAATGTCCGAAAAACTTACACACGTGTAAACAAAAAGAACACGTGTTTCAGAAAAGCGTGTTTTTTAGTTTTATTAAAATCAGCTTCACGCTGTATCCCGCACACAGCAGGGTAGGCAAAGGGAACTTAGTGTTAAGACACACGTTTCCCATTTTCTGCCGCGTTGGAGGCAGTGCGTGTTGAGTAGTGGAACTCAACGCCGCGCTTTGCCTCTATACCAGAGCAAAGAAATGAAAATGTAAATGTAAGTAAATATTTTACCTTCTCGAGCGGGAATCGAACCCACAACCAGTCGATTTTACAGTCACACTTTGCGCCCCTGCGCCACGACTGGCTAGTTTTATTTTAACATTTTTTTTTTTCATATTATTCAAAGTTTCAGTTAGAAACTAATACAACCGAGGCTAATAAAAGCGTAATATAATTTAGAAAAGTCTATCAAATACAATACGTTTACAATACGTCATATTTCACTGACACTCGAACCCATAGTTGCCGACTTCGATACATGATATATTTATGTATAGCTTTCTATAAAAGTCTAGAAAAATCTATTAAGTAATATATAAATAAGTGATGGGGAATCGAATCTAAATTTATTAATTATTAATTTTAATATATAATACTATTAATTACAACTTTTGTTCACAGATCATCAAGATTCGTTCCATTATTTAAATCAAGGTGGCAGTCCCGAGATAGACGGCGTTGACGATCTACGAGCGTTCAATGAAACTAAAAATGCACTTACTACACTAGGTAAGTTAATTTTTTTTTGTATATTATTTTAATGGAAACAAGTAAATTTTACGTTTCAAATTCTTGTTCCAAAAAAATTACACTCATCCGATGGCCATTCAAAAATATCAAAACATCTATATGTAAATGTGATAAAATATCATAATTATGGAATTGTATATTTTAAGTAGCATAAAATCTATAACAATTTGTATAACTTAACGAAACAAAATAACATAACTGATAGCAAAAAGTATTTATATCACCAAAAATTTTTTTTTTTTTCATCTTTCTGCTGAATGTCTTAACTAATCTAAACAAACCAACCTATTTAGTTAATAACTGAAAATTTCTTATCCCCAGGTATAACAGACGCGGAACAACAAAACATGTTCATAGTGCTCGCGGCCATCTTGCATCTTGGTAATGTACAGCTCACAGCGGACCCTGACGATGGAACCGATGGTGAAGGGGCTTATATAGATGTGAGTGATTTCTCTTCATTTTATTTGTTTTTTTTTGCTCTTTTGGAGTGTGGTGGATTTGGCTGTGGTAGAAGAGAAGTTGTCGTCGTGCATTGAGTTTGAGAGAGTGTCTGTCTGTGAATGCATTGGTGGGTTTAGGGCACTGCTTGGGAAATGATTTTTTATTGTTTTCTCAGATAGAATTCAAAGTGTCTTGGGTTTGAGCGTGAAGAATGAAAAAGTGTTTTGATAATTTGATAATATTGACCTTATTTTTATTTAAAAAATATTACACTTTACTATCAATTACTATTTGTGAAGAACATTCTGTGTATTTGGTTAAGTTGTATAATCACGTTTTGCATAAAAAAAAAACTTTTGCGGAGTACATGGATATTATTTTAATTTGTGTGGGCTGATATTCATCAAAATAAAATACTCAGGCCAGTTTTTTTTGACGGTAATTTAAATAATACGAATTTTTCATACGTGGCCCCTTAACAGAATATGCCGACCAGATCCCCCCTAGATACTACAGAGTGTAACAGAGATGCAATTTATGCATTCAAAAACAAGTGAGACACTTTGAAAATGCATAAATCTCTCTATCTATTCTATAAAGGAAAACCCTCCTCCTCCGTTGCCTCTTTGACAGGTCAGTGTTTGTTTATGTCGTTCTTTACCAATGGGCGTTATATTTTACAGCTATAATTTATTTTGTTTGAAAAATTTACTTTTTCATTTTTGGGAAAATCTCTTTTTTTAATTAATTGTATTAGGCTTTTATAGAGTAAATTAAAACTGTGGTTTCATTTAAAGTAATTGGGATTCTTAACTTTAACATTGTCAAAACTTATTAAATTAAACTATTTTAACCGGATTAATCGCGTATATTTTGTATTTTTATACATTTTTGGAAACTCGACGTTTCGAACACTTTGCAGTAGTCCGTGGTCACGGGTAGACAGGTGGACGGATAGGCGGACTACTGCAAAGTGTTCGAAACATCACAAAAATGTATAATAATACAAAATATACGCGATTAATCCGGTTAAATTAGTTTAATTTAATATGTGTAATAATCGTGAAAATCAAAGAACTTATTATTGTCAAAACTATTATTTTTATCGCGTTTTCCATTTTGGTGGTTTAGGCACGTCGAACGAATGAATGATGAAAGAATGACAAAAAAGATTAAGGAATGATAAGTGAGCGGTAAGAAAGATAGGGAGGAGGAGGTCTCGGTTTACCTTAGAAAACACAGTATCAAATATACCGGAGGAAGGTCGCGTTAAAAGCATAAGGACCCTTAGGATATAGGTTGATGACGGTGAACGTAAAGAGGTATGCAGAGACCGTAGCGTTTGGCGCTCTAATCTGTCTGGTTACCCTACTAAGGAAACTCTTAACAATTTCACCTTCACACAAAGTTTTCCCGTGTTTTGACTATTTTATGTATGTTTTATTCCAGTCAGAAGACCCCCATCTAACAACAGTATGTGCACTACTCGGGATCTCGAAGCCGGAAATATCTCGGTGGCTGACGCACCGTCGCATAGCGTCAGCGCACGAGGTCATACTGTCGCGCATGGACGTGCAGAAGGCGGCCTTCGCCAGAGACGCCCTGGCCAAGAGGATGTACGGGGAGCTGTTCGCGTGGCTCGTGCACGGCGTCAACCGGGCGTTGGATACGGGGTGCGCGAAGAAACATTTTATTGGTATGTATTTTTGTTCATTATTTTGGGTGTGTTTTAGATACAGGATGTGCGAATAATTATTTTATTGGTGTGTTTGAATTTGTTTTAAAATGAATGAAGAGGCTTTATTTTGGAATATACAGGGTGAAAGAGGCAGCGCTCCTTTTATGGAAACAGCATATAGGGTAAAATATTTCAAACCTATATCTAAAGAAATTAATCAAGATGCATCAACATTTTGGAGGTCGGATTTTTTTTTAATTTCACGATTTTTATCCATACCTGTATTTCGTGTGACGCGATTACGTATAGATCCCAATGACATAAACACTTACTACTACAAAAATACTACTAAAGGTTAAACAACTTTGAACTTTATCGCCAATACCTACGACTCGATTTCGGAATGAGCCGTGTGCGGCGGTGCTCCTTTGATAGGTTTATGTGTGCGTGCGTCGTCCTAACAAATGGCGTTTTATTTTAAAATGACAATTTTATTATTTATTTTGTTTGAAAAGATAACTTTTTCATTTTTTGATTTTTTTTTTTCTGATTTATATTAGGTTTTTATAGAGTAGTTAACACACTTCCACCCTGTATATATATTTTTTACAAAAGGCAACAAACAAAATATGGCATTGGGCTCCGATAAAAAAATTACAAATTATTTATTTTCATAGTTCTTTTATATTTTTTCTTAATATGGACTTTTGTGGGTCGTACATGGTCGGATGTCATTTAATTTTTTTATTCTTAATTCGTTACAGGTGTATTAGATATTTACGGATTTGAAACGTTTGAAATTAATTCATTCGAGCAGTTTTGTATTAACTATGCAAATGAAAAGTTACAACAGCAGTTCAACTCACATGTCTTCAAATTAGAACAAGATGAGTATATTAAGGTAAGAAAATTATTTATATGTAAAATTCTTTAAATGTTGTTTATTTATTAGTTAGTAAAGAAAATCGGTGCTTCTAAGGAAATGTATTTATTTTACGTTTCTTGACGGTCGTTTTGAGCTAAGCGTGTCAGTTCGACCATATAACTTACGTCTATAATAGGCAATGAAGTTTCCTAATTCTTCCTCTTTCTGTTTGTCATTCTAAAAGCAGATAAAATGTGAATATGACTTTTTTTTCTAAAAAGTTGTTACCATTACTTTAGCCTATAATATCTAAATTACTTTGTAAAATATAGGTATCGTTACAGTACTTTACTTTACATTATACACAATGCTTTAAAAAAAATAGCTATTTTAAATATATTTTCTTTGTCAAATGTGTGTTTATTATGACCAAGCTTTGTGAGATGAAAATAAAGATTTATTTATTATTATTATTATATATTCAAACTTTACTTTTTTTACTTTTTTTTAACAAAAAATATAAGTTCTAACAGCACAGGTATTATGCATTATACTTATATTATGCATAATCAATACTATTCCAGGAAGAAATATCATGGAAAATGATAGATTTCTACGACAATCAGCCTTGCATCAACCTCATAGAGGACCGTCTAGGTGTCCTAGCGTTGCTAGACGAGGAGTGTCGTGTGCCACAAGGCTCAGATCCCGGCTTCGTCGCCAAATTACACGACAAATGTGCTAAGTACCCGCATTTTATGAAACCTAGGTTCGGGAATGCAGGTTAGTGGAGAAATATTGAGTTTGTGTTTTTTATGATTTTGAACTTTTGATATTTATTTGGACTGTAGATTATATTTTTGAAATATCTGAGAATTTGCTCAGTTGGCTTGGGCACGTAGAACGAACGAATGAGTGTTGAAAGAATCGCAAAAAAGATTTATGAAGGAAAAGGGAGCGGTAAAAGAGGTAGTGGGAGACCTCGGTTGAAATTCAAGAACACTGTGTCTTTTGACACTGTTTGATACAGGAGGAAAATCATGTAAAAAGCATAAGAACCCCCAGGGGCATGTATGAAGAAGTTGAGAGGAGGCGCTCCGCTCTCTGACTACCCCGCTAGGGATACGGCGTGAAGCTAGATTAGATTACATTGAAATATCTTAAATATATGATAATTTTGTAAGGAAACAATAAAACGACACTCACGTAGTCGTCAAAACTATTAAATGATTATATTAAAAGCTCAAGTAAAATTTTTTTTTTAACTTAATAAATAAATTTCCTTTCAGCGTTCATAATAAAACATTTCGCCGATAACGTAGAGTACCAATGTGGTGGTTTCTTAGAGAAGAACCGAGATACAGTGTTAGAAGAACAATTGGAATGTATAAAATCTGCGACCACCTGTCGTCTCATACATGTGATATTTGCGGAGTCGCCTATGGATCAGTCGGCGACTCTACCACCGCCTTCTAGAAGGAGGACTACGCCTTCAATGCCTTTGGGGAGTCTTACTGTAAGTAATTTTGTATTATATTTTTATATTATACCTTAAAAATAAGTTAAAATATTTGAAAGTAGCGGGATTACCCCGCCCCATTACCATACTTTAAGCCGTTCGTTTTTATCTAGACTAGATAAAAAACTTATTTATATTCAATGTATAAATTAATATTTAACTAATAAACTATTAAGGACGTATAACAATAACGTTGGAAAAAAAAAAATAAGAAACAGTGAATGATATTATTAGTGGCAGTTCTCCGAAACGCACAATTTCAGTTTTCTTATGTTTACTCATTAAGAGTAAACTATTTTGATAAAAACGAATATCATATTGAATACTTAACTAAATGATAAACAAGTAATCTACTCAATTTTTATGATTAAGTGCTTATAAACCATAAAAAAGTAGAATATTTTACATATGAATATGGTGTACTCTTAGCTAATTAAAAAAATAGTGTATTAAGTGTATCTTTTTTTTCAATAAAATATGTTTATTGTTAAGGTTTTTAACGCTAAAATCATAGCTACATGAAAATCGATAATAAAAAAATTTTCAAAAATAGTGATCGCTGGTGTTTTTATTTTATAATTCCGCCGCGAACCGGAACGTTAGATATACTACTTAATTTAGCTTATAATAATGCTTGCACTCCACACTTTAATGTCGTGTGATGCGTTGGACTCAACGGACACTTTGGCCACGCATAGGTGAGTCGTACATAACATTCCCCTAATTTTAGCACATTCATCGTCATTGACATTTCTATTTACTTCTTTTTTTTATTTTTTTTTATTTTAATCACCAACACAACGTACACTAACAATTTAAACAGAAAAAGAAAATCATACAATTAATAACAAAGTGTCGCCGCAATTATAGGCGATGACGACAAGCATATACAATACATTATACAATAGTATTTTGTATTGTATATGCTTTTAAGCTATAATAGTTTTGCTGATCACAAATATATTTTGATATTAATATTTCAATGAAAATATGTAATCACCACATTTCATTTACTTAAGATAAGTTTTTGATCATGTTCCGACATGATTTATATCAATTCATCATTGGTAGGTAAAAAAAAGAAAAATATCATTGATATCTACGTCATTGCATGACATGGTAAAAGAAGACAATGACGCTTGTTAAAAGCAATAATGAGAATAATGACCATTAGCTCTTATATCAGGTTCAAACTGACGCTTGCGCTTAGTTGAGGTCTAATTTTGATGAATCTTTTATATTTTAACGAGTTTCGACTAAAAAATTACGTAGTATCTAAGTTTTACCCTTGAATTGTTCTCAAATTCTACTTTTTCCAGTTTGCATGCTATTTAACTACCGTGGCATAAACGGTATTTTTCTCCTTCGAGTTTACATACGTACTAATTCTGTTTTAAAAATGTCATTTATGTTGTAAATACGTCTTTAATTTAAAAATAACGGTCCAGTATTTTTAGTTACTTACGCAAAAACTATAAACTGATTAAATAAGCTTAAATATTGACAATAACTGACATACAGAGTTTCATTATTATATTATTTTTAATAACATAGCAAGAAACAACCAAGCTACCAAGACTAAAGTTTTATAATAAGATCCCTGAACATCTAAGTCAAAAAATATGCGTCTTCTATGCATGTATATAAGATTCACCATGTTCTGCTTATCCATGAAATTTCATGAAGTTTAGTTTCGTTAAATTATTAAATACTTTTAAATATCATATTAATTATTATTATAGTTACACTATAGTCTTTTGTACAGGTATCGACATAACAAAAGAAAGAAAACCATCCGCCATATTTTGAAGTACTCAATTTTGTAGAAAGTTCTAGGGTTCAAAGTGAAAATTATTTGACACATTGCTCTTAAGGAAGATCCATTACGACAAAATCAACAAAATACTGCTACTACTAATAAAGCTCACAAACAACAAATTCAAAAACTGTGAAAGCTGCCTAACCCGAAAAAGAACACAGAATTTGAAGCAGATATAGAATATAATTCACTTATACTTAAAGAAAATTCTTACGGAACTATCAGAAAGTCAGAATTTCATAAAATTAATCCTATTTCTTTAAAAGAACTCATTACGCTTTTTCGTGGATGATACAAATAGCGTCATGAGTGCTGGAAAGAAAGAAAACATTCGAAAAAACAATATTCGAATGTAAAGAAGACCTTTTTTAAGCCATTACAGATGTTATAACAAAACTTCCTAGCTCAAACAAACGCTAGAATCAGCTGTCCTTTTTTTGTTAATTACGTCCATTTTGGGTGGTTCAATATGGGTTTATTGATCGATAGTCTTTATAAAGAGAAAAAAATATGATAAGTATTGTCCAAAATGTGTTGTGATAAAAAAAATCTAAATTCCTCAAAAGAATCTGTAGTGCATGCAAATCAAATGATATTGCTTACAAAGTTCTAGAAGAATCTAAAATAGTATCATTTTACGAATAGAAAAAGGTAGCTAAAGTAGTAACACAAACCAATGGAAACAAAAAGAATAGAATCATGTTAGAGAAAAAGAAAATTACTATAACAGTAATAGAAGCAGTGAATAAATTTAAAAGAGATATGATGGTTGGAGGCCAGTCGTGGCGCAGCAGCACGAAGTGTGACTGTAAAATCGACTGGTTGTGGGTTCGATCCCCACTCGAGGAGATGAAATATTTACTTAAATTTATATTTCCATTTCTTCGCTCTAGTGTCGAGGCTAAGCGCGGTGTTGAGTTCTGCCACTCAACACGCAATGCCTCCAGAATTCGGCAGAAAGTGGGGAACGGAGTGTCTTAACACTAGGTTCCCTCTGCCTACCCTGCTGTGTGCGGGATACAGCGTGAAGCTGTTATATGATGGTTTTTCTTGATCACAATTATAAAATATATAGCCAGCATAATACAATAAAGGACCTTAAGGAAAATTTAACTTTTCAAATGGCACTTGTCTATGTTGACTTTTCCAGAAAATTACGCTTGAAAAATATGTAGCTGAAATTAAAGATGGGCCGAGTACGGTTTGACTCGAGTCAGACTCGATTCTTGCTTTGAAACTCGTATTCTCGAATACCAATTTATTTTGATTCGAGTACGCTGGATTCGATTCCCGTACTCGAGTCAGGAAGAATCGGTTCGTACTCGCTAACGCGATTCTATTTTTGGGAGTCCAACTGACTCGAGTCTCGTATTCGAGTTTGGTTCACTCGCTCGTACTCGCAAACTGTTTACTTAAGCAATGAAGTGGCGCGTGCCTATTTTAATACAAACAAGTTTGAACATGCATTTTATTTGTTTTGATTTCTTTGTTTTGTGTTAGGTAGCAGTTATTCTGAGTGAATTAGTTTAATTTTTTATTAATACTGAAAGTGAAGTCATTTTATTGTAATTCACTTTAATACAGAATGGCTCCGAAAAAAATCTCAGGTGTATGGAAGTGTTTTGAGAAAGTGTACGGCGATAAAATAAAATGCAAAAACTGTGACTCCGTATTTAAAGATTTCAAAAACACAATGAAATACAATCTTGCATTTTGGTGGAAGCAGGCATTACGTTTCTCTACATACTGCTGAAGTCTATATATACAATTCTTCCTCTGGTCAAGTAAGCCCAGCTTCCGTGTGTACAATAAGTGATTGCTTACATCATGATGCCTCAGCCGTATGGGCTCATTTAATACGATTAATAGACGAGAGGAGAGATAGGAGGATTAGAATAAATCAATTTATTGATACCTTTTTTGTCGGATTCACCAACGTCGCAGTATAGAAATAAATACGTATTTTATTTAATTACCCACTTAAGTCGTGACTTTAGTCAATTGCAACATGTGACTTGGAATTGTTCCGAAGTAGGAAAAGGTGCTCCTGGTGGTGCAGGTGCACCTTTAAAGAGAACCGCAGATCGTCTGGTCATGTATGGAATGGATATTGAAGCTTTTGATTAATTTTACAATATAATGCAATTACACATGGCAAAAGAGGACTTAAAAGTTATTGTGAAGAAAGTAGAAGAGAAAGATATTTTATACATCCCATCCAATTAACTACCAGTTACTACCAGATGTACCAGTAATTACCAGTAAGTACTGCTACAAAAACTACCAGTCGACCTACAGTCATTTAGGGGCACGTTTTGCGGTTATCAAGTGCTGTGTGTGTGAGTTGTTTTGATTGTGATCCTTCAATTATTTGTGAACACGGTAAACATTTAGGATACATTTTATTATAACAAAAAGAAAATATCTTGATATCAGTTTTGTTAGACACTAAGGATCAAAAATAGTGTAATATTTTAAAGATATTTTATTTTAATGGTGTTTCGGACACATTTTTTATAATACTTACATCACAAACGAAAACTAAACCATTTCTATTTACCGAACATATATTGATTGTTGATTTCGTTTTTGGTTTCTTTTTACTTTATTTTTAGTAGCTTGTTACTTTGAAAATATAACTCGTCTCGTCGAAAATATAATTCGTCGTTTTTGGTTTACTTATTCTATAATTATTTTATTTTGTTATTTGTAGCCTTTAAGAAGTTATGTGTTATACTTATTTTTAATTTTATGACTGAATTCTTATTAATAAAACTAATAATCCTATTTTGTTACAGTTGCTTTTATTAGAGTTATTTATGCAGAAAATAAATATACATTATTCTTCATGAGTTTACTATTTAATTTTATGTGATTACATCTATTTTATATCAATTCAATACAAATATATCATTGTTGGTATTACAGCATCATTTTCCTTCAGATGCTTGTCATTATTCTACACTAATCGTCATTGTCCGTATCAACGTATTTTTTCCGAATTCTATTTTCTTAAATTAATAATGGTAGTTTATAGATGCCACTTCAATAAACGTGCATTTTCCAAGTTTATATCTCATATATACAGTGAAATTTCAGCTTTACATGCTGGTTTTAAAAAAGATATATTTTTAAAAATAACAATTTTAGGAGAATTGCCATTAGACGGTAAATAACAAGCGCAGGTTCGTATCCCACTAGTATTTAATATTATTATATTATTAGTGTCAAAAACCATGTTAAAAATATGAAAAATGACTATAAGCAATTTGTCCACCAGCAACCGCCCCGGCGCGCCTCGGGCCAGAAGCAGACAGTGGGCGCCCAGTTCCGCGCGTCGCTGTCCGCGCTGATGGCGACGCTGTCCGCCACCACGCCGCACTACGTCAGGTGCATTAAGCCCAACGACACCAAGCAGGCCTTCCAGTTCGATGCCTCCAGAGCTGTCCATCAGTTGAGGTAAGTCACTATCGCGGTCACTAGCACGATTGACTACTTTTTCGTTGCCATTTAGCAGGGTATACAGAGGGAACCCAGTGTTAAGAACGCTTACGCACTACCCAAATTTTAGGACATAATTCAACGCTGCATTTTGTCTCGTTATCACATCGATAAAATTAAAATAATTCAATCGCTAGTGTGAAGACACAAGACAACACAACCCTCGTGTTTTCAGTAAGACGTTTTGCTTCGGCGCCACGATAGTTTTATGTGAAATTGACAGTACAAAATGGTTAATTTTATTTAAAAACAGTTAGGCTTAATTTTCTGAACTGCTTCAGACCTAAGAAGAACCTCAGCACGAAATGAGTCGCGACTATTTATTTTAAATCATATATTTACAGAATCATATTTATCAGTGACAATGAAACCTTTGAAATAGAAAAATAATTTATTTTTAAATACATTTATGTTTTTTCTTTTCAGAGCGTGTGGTGTGTTAGAGACCATAAGGATATCATCCGCTGGCTTTCCATCGAGATGGTTGTATCAGGACTTCTTTCAAAGGTCAGTGATTGGTTCAAGGTTCGAATCCTAATTGTAATTCATTAATTACCGATAAAAGCAAATCTAATATTAAATTAATATTTTCAAAATGTTTTATTTTGTTTCATAATCTCACACTTGCAAAAATATAACGTTATAAGTAAACAAAAACAATCATTCTTTACTTTTTCTTCTATAAAATTATGCAGAATTTCTTACTTTTGATATATATTTACTTTTTTTCACTATTACACTAAATCAGACATTAACTCTTAAAATTATGAACGTACAATTTATTTGTTACGTTTTATTTATTTTGTGATTTTTTTAATATATTCTATGTTTTTCTATTCTATCTTCTCCAGATATCGCCTCCTCTGTCGCTCAAAAGACATCGATCGCGCGAACATTAAAAAAACTTGTTCCAAAATATTAGAACGTCACGTCAAAGATCCTGATAAATATCAATTTGGTGCAACCAAGATCTTTTTTAGAGCAGGACAGGTAATTTTTTATTTTATTTTTATTTACTTATTGCTTTAACTGTCGACTCGAAAGGAGGGGTGTTATAAGTCTGACCTGTTTGTGGAGCTACGGTACGGTATACAATGGTACCGTAGCTCCTGAATGATTGAACCGATTTGACTTTGTTCGAAATTTCTATCGAAAATTAAAATGGCAATCGAAGAAAGCCTTGTTTATTTCTGTTCTTAGATATGTTTTAGCCGCTTACGAGGAAAGCACTTTACCAAGACGAGGGCACTGTTTTTTAGTATTTTAAGTAGCCCTATTTAATCAGTGGTCGGTCGTCAGTCAGTTGCCGTACGTGCGCATGTCATAGCATTCTATCGGTGTAAAGTAATTATAAACACAATTTTATACTGCATAGTATATTAATGAATAGTAACAAGCGTATAAAAATTTCAACGTAGCTTGATGAGAACGTACGTTTTTATGTATAATATAAATAAATATAAATAAAAAAAAAAATCTTTAAATTCCAAAACTTATGTGTAAAATGTATGTAAAAAAATGTATATGTTAATCTTTATCACTAACAAATGAAACTTCTTAACTCTTTAAAAAATGTGACTTATCTTCTTCCTCTTGGCATTGATCCCGGCGTATGCCTGGGTCTGCCTTCCGACTCAATCTCCTCCACTTTGCGCGGTCTTCAACATCCAGCCGTCGCTATCCTTGAGCGTCTGGGAGGTCTCATTCCTGGTACAGGCAGGCGACGCTTATCCGCTACGTTACTGACCCCAAGACTACCTGGAATATGTTGCGTTTGCGGTTGCGGATCAGTTTGAATTAAATGTACTAATAATTTATATATATTTCAGGTGGCCTACTTAGAGAAAGTGCGAGCGGACCTGCAAAGGTTATACTGCGTGCGTGTCCAAAGCTGTGTTCGCGGGTTCTTGGCCCGGCGGCGGTACAAACGACTCACTGCGGCCTTGAGAGGACTGCAGGCGAGGGCTAGAGGGTATTTAGTGAGAAGGTAATTAATGACTTACAAAACTTTCCTTTTTTTTGTTTAAATCTCACCTCGTTAAAATTTTTGTACGTTATCTAGACAAGTACATTTCAACAGCAATTTCACAAATATTTTTATATTTATATTATCATGAAACTTACAATTTTTTTCTAAATTCTTCCAAACAGAAAAGTCCAAGAGATCCGTCGAAACCGAGCTGCCATTAAAATTCAGAAGACAATACGACGGTGGCTGGCTCGAACTCGCTACCTTCGTCTCAGAAGCCTGGTCCTATCAATACAAGCACGTGCTCGCGGCTACTTGGCCCGACGGTTGTATAAGAATAAGAAGATATTGAAACTTGTAAGTATTTCTTGTTTTTAATTTATTAGCGACACGCTCGCGGTTTCGCCTTCTTGATTTTTTTATAACTAATCTGAATAAAATTTTTCTAAAAAAGCGTAAGTCCGCCTTATAATAATATTATCATGTTAAAGGCAATATCTATTCATGTTGTTGAAGTTGGCTGAAGTCAATTCAGTTAAACTAAAGTAGTAATTTTATTGAACAGACTACTTTATACTAGTATATTTTTTTATCTAAATAAAACAAACATTAAGGCCAGTTGTGGCGCCCCTGCGCAGCGTGTGACTGTATCCGCGACAGGTTGTGGGTTCGATTCCCACACGAGGGAGTGAAAAATTTCATATTTTCATTTTCTTGCTCTGGTAACGAGGTAAAGCGCCGCTTTGAGTTCCGCCACTCGTGTTGAATAATGTAATTCAATGCTCGATGTCTACATATAATTCGGCGGAAAATGCGGAACGGAAGTGTCTTAACACAAGGTTCCCAGTTTCCCTCTGCCTAACCTGCTATGTAAATAAATTTTGATTTTATCTTATATGTATGTAAATAAATTTATTTAATATATTTGTACAGACTATTGGGCTACAACGCTACTCGCGCGGTTTCCTCGCGAGGCGACGTATCAGGATGAAGAGACATCAAATTGTTATATGTCAGGCTGCGGTACGTTTTACTTTGTTTTTTTGTTATAATATTCGTATTACTTAAAAAAAAATTATAATAGTTCTGTGTTTGTTTTCTGTTCTTTTCGATAATCTCTTCAATTTTCTGTTTGATAAAGATTAGTAGCATAGTTGTATTGAACATTTAAAAGCACATATCATTGAAATTTGAATTTGCGATTCTTTGTATAACATACATGTACTACGTACATACATAGATCAATCGATTTCATTTCTGTTTAAACTTATAAAAGAGTTAAGTTTACATTTAAGAAAATGAAAAAAAAAAACTGTTAAATACTTTTTTTATTTTCATTTTAAGATCTGAGTCACTTAGGTGACTATTGCTCTGGTTAGTATCACAAATATTTTTTAAAATTATTTTAAATTAACAATTTCATACTATTTGTGCGTTGGCTTACCGACCTGGTCGGTTTCCAGGAGGCGGTGGTTCGAGTCCCGCTGCGTTCAAATTTTTATACGTTTTCTAAATAAGAATTTTTCTTTCCTAAGTGTGGAATAACACTTTAAAAATGTTTAAAAAAAACTTATTTATTTCTTAAATCAGCCTTTATTATTATTGTGACGAAACTCTTGAAAAAAAATTTTTTTTTCATTTAGAATTTTGTTAAACTCTTGAATTTTATAACTAATTTATGTCATATCTATTATGGCAAAATTTAGAGCACATAGCCACAGGAAATATATACGACTCAACCTTTAAAATAAACACGAACTGTTTCACTTTCTGTCCAACCATCGATCTCATTATTTCTGTGAAATAACTTTTTATACCAGATATTATTTCTAAATCTGATGAAATACTGATGAAATACGTTTGTATATTTTTATTTTTTTAATTTGGAAATTGACAAGAATTGAAAAGGGTACACTTGCTGCAACTTTTACCCTTTAACTACCCTTAGTTCGATAAAAGTTTGGTTAGGTTCTGATTATGGTCGAAATTGAAGAAATCGGCTTTTTCTTATTAATTTTTATTATTATTATTATTACATTTCTTTTTTTTTAGATCCGTCGCTGGCACGCACGCCGTCTCTACAAACGTTTACGTATCGAAGCCCGCAGTTTAGATCACGTTAAAACTTTAAACAAAGGCTTGGAAAATAAAATTATAAGTCTACAACAGAGATTGGAAGATGCCCAGAGTAAGGCGAGGAAGATAGAGCCGTTGCAAGCGCAGATAGATGAGTTGAAGTGAGTTTTAAATATCTTTTTTTTTTTAGAATTCCACCATATTTCGTTTTAACAAAACGACGAAAATGGGATAACTAAAATATAATTTCGGTACTGTTAGTGATGACATATTGGCGCAGTTGCACAGCGTCTGACTAAAAACGCGACAGTTATGAGTTCAATGCCACTCGGAAGAATTTTATTTATTTAGGCCAGACGTGGCGCAGGGGCACAAGCATGCGACTGTAATATATGTAATGAAATATTTAATATTTCCATTTCCTCGCTCTCGTAAGGGCAGATGAGACAGAGCACGATGTTGAGTTTCACCACTTGAGTTCTATTCTCTAGGTTCTATTTGCCAACTGAAGCTAATATCTTTTTTCTTTTGAGAAAAGATCGACTCAAATGATAATTATAGTGTATAAGTAGTATGTTAAGTTGAGTTCAATTGCCACTAAATATATACATTATTTTCTCTAAAAAAGTATTATATTTAACATTATTTTCATTTCTTTGCTTTAGTAAGATCCTAAAGGAGTGTTGTATAAATTTATTTAGTCTAGCCTCACAATGTATTGCGCGCATAGCAGGATAGACAGAGGGAATTTAATGTTAAGACACTCCGTCCCCACCGACTGCATTTTCGAGACAACGTGATGAGTGGCGGGACTCAATGCAGCGTATGTTTTGTTATCAGGGCAAGGAAATAAAAATATTTCATCCCACGTGTGCGAATCGAACCCACTATCGTCGCGTATACACTTAGACGATTTGTAATTAAAGTATATTAATAGAAAAATACTGTTTTTATTATTAACAGATCAAAACTCGATTCACTCCGCTTAATAGAGATGGAAGCTAAAGCTCTCAAAGTAGACATTATAAGCAAAGATAATCTTTTAAATGAGTTACGTTCAGAAATAACAAAAGAAAAAGAAAATAAAAAGAAGTTGATGGAAGAGAAGAGAGCTATAGAAGATGTATACAAGAAGAATAAAGAAGCACATGACGCGGAGAGCGAGAAACTTGCAAATGAATTGAAGAGTAATAAGGAACATTATGAATTGGCTATTGAAGGTAAGTTTTTTAGTTTTTAACCGACTTCAAAATGGAAGTTTTGTTAATTCTTTTGGTACGTTTTTTGGGTACCGTACCTTTTAAGGAAAAAAGGAACCCTTATAAGACCACTTTGTTGTCCGCCTGTCTGTCTGTCTGTCTGTCTGTCTGTCTAAAGCCTTTATCTCAGGAATGCTTGGAGATATCGAATTTAAATTCAACCATTCGACCATATACTCAGATCTACGGCCCTATGATTTCCTGAAAAAAATATATTTCTACATTTACTTAAAATAAGGATATGGCCTTTTATATCGTAAAAACGCGTATTTCGACACTATAAAGGGAATTAAAATTAATAAGGTACTTCCGGTTGATCTAGAATTAAGAAATTTAGCAGCATCTACAGGTACCACTTCAGGAAAAAACTATATATTTATGGTTAAATTCTAAAAAATGTGAGCGAGCCCGACTCGCACTTGTTCGGTTTTTTGGTATGAATGTACTGACGTATGATTTACGCCTTCCTTTTCTGGTTAAGTGATATTTGAAATGTGTATACTGCTTGTTATATTAGTCTTCCGCTTGTCCTTTTAGTCGCGTAGTTATCGTTTCTCATAAGAGATATTTTTTATTAGTAAAATATTACCACCAATTGATTAAAATTAAGTTAAGTAATTAATGTACTAAAAATAAGTTTGTAGAAGAGTGCAATAGAAGATATAAAACATATAAACAGAGTAACAAACTGGCGATTGAACTTAAAAATAATAATTACCATTATGAGTTAATTAGTTGTGGTAAGTTTTGTAGGTGAGATTTTAAATATAGTGTGTTTAAAAATTGGCTTGAACTACTGTGTGCTGGATACAGAGAAGCCGAAAAAAATAATGATTAAAAAGTTGTATTAATAGTATTGTAATAAATGCTAAGCTAAATCGAATCCATGACCTTCATTAACCACTTAACCAAAAGTCCAAAATTTTACCTTTTATCGCATTAATACAAATCGAAAAGTGAATTAATATCTACACAACATACATGTATTAAAGATTAGATTTCTAATCTAATGATAACGCGGCACTGTTTGTTATTTCACTTACTAATTAATGTAAATGTGCTTTAATTTACGTTATTTTAGTGCGTTTTTTATAATTTTTTCGTATTTTGGTGTTATTTTAGTGTATTTTTTGTGGGAAAATTATTTTTTGAGTGTTTTTTTTGGTGTGACCATTATTAATAACTGTCGAATGTTTGTATACATTGTATGTGTTGTGTAATTCGATTTTAAATGCTATGACGACGTGTTTATGATGTGTTTGATTATACATTATGGTTTTAGGTTCAATTCCTACTAAAGTCAAAAGTAAAGTGAAAACAAAAACTCTTATATATATATAAAATTTAAGTTTGTCTATTTATTGATGTTGAAATTGCAACCATTTATATTAAGAATAGAGGGCGCGCGCAGCTTCGCCCGCTTATTAGGAGGGAATCAAAAAAAAAATCACGAAACACGTGTTCAATAAAATATTTTTAAGTCTAAATTTAATTTTTTATAAAAATCGGTGGCAATTTAAAGATTTTTCCATATAAACTTTCAACCCCTTATTTGAACACTTAGGGGGTGAATTCTTAATAACCATGAAACACGTGTTCAATGAAATATTTTTAAGAGTCTGAATTTCAAATTTTATAAAAATCGGTGCAGATTACAATTTTTTTCCATACAAACTTTCAACCCCTATTTCATCCCTTTAGGGTTAAAATTTTTCAAATTCACTTCTTAGTGGATGTCCAGAATATGAAAATTAACATCTGCCCAAATTTCACGTTTCTACCATCAGCGGTTACGGCTCTGCGTGCGTCTTACCTCAGTCAGTCAGCACAAGTCCTTTTATATATATAAATATAGATTATATAGATTATATTCGATATATTTTTTGTGTTATTATGTTAATAAAAATTAAATAAAAATGGTGATACCTCATGAAATTATCGTGAACGAAGCAGACGAGGTGAAAATTAACCATGACTTTTGGTCGAAGGAATTTGAATTGAGAGCTCAGTTCTGGAAGGGTATTATATATTTTATACAATTATATGAAAAAGTTTTTTTTAATTCATTTTTTTGTGAAAAAAATATAGAATAATATACAGTTAAGATCACTATGCTTTTTTATGTTATTACATAAAATATATTGTAATTTTTTTGTCTTGTTGTGGATTATTGTTCATTTGTATTTTTTTCAAACTAAAAAAAGAACTAACTTCACGCTTTATCCCTAGCGGATTAGTCAGCGAGAACGGAGCGCCAAACGCTACGGCATTCTTTTCAAATATTATAAAACTTCAAATACCATTTACTTCTTTCTTACAATTTATAACTTTAGATATCAATTAATATTAAATCATTAAATCTTTAAAAATATAATATATATTTTATTCGATTTAATTGAATTATTACGTTTTTTGACACCTTATGGTAGTTGTTGGATTTAATACATACGGAATACACTACTCACTGAAATTTGATGTATATTTTTGTTCTACAATTTTACACGATCCCATAAATGGCAGGGATCATCGGTTCACGTTCATAGTGATTATAAAAAAAAATCTCAATCGGCATTTGAAACTATCTCACTTACATTTCTACACAGAACGTGACAAACAACACGAGGCCGAGAAACGGGCGTTATGCCTAGAGCTGGAGGCGGAGAGGCAGAGTCGACAGAAGTTATTGTCGTCGCAGTACGAGTTGCAAGAACGATTGGATTGTATGCAGAGGTGAGTTTTATAAAATAAAAAAATAGAGCTTATTATTTGTGAATATTGTTTTTTATGCTAAATGTATGAATAATATGAATACATTTTACTTGATGGTATGTTTAGGAAATATATTTTTGAATTTTTGAGGCCTGTCGGGGCGCACAATGTCTGACTGCAAAATCGACTGGTTGTGAACTGATGAAACTGATTTAATTTTAATTTTTAATAATTTTTAAATTCTCATGTGCTTATTTTTTATAGCTAATTAGGCAGAGGAAACCTAGTCTTAAGACGCATTGCAAAATTTTCAAGACATTGCGTTGAGCGAAGGAACTTAACGCAATGTCCGAATAACAGATAGGGATTAATGACTCCTCTTGCCAAGCCTTGGCAAGACAGTACTTCACGCCAACACACTGATTGGCTCTGGATAGGGCCCAGATTCGGCCACATGTGGAGTACTGTTCTCATCTCTTAGCTGGTGCACCCCAGTATCAGTTTGACCCATTTGATGTGAATGATATGTTTTGCGTGAAGATGTATCCTCGCTGTGCGTTTTCTACCGCATTTATCATGGGGAGTATTCCTCGTTGTTTGACCTCTTACCTATCGCGTCTATCTCCACCTTGTGGGCCGGCGACGCACCTGTAGCTCCTCTGGTGTTGCACGGGGTCGTGGGCGGCGGTAATCATTTTCCATGAGGTGACCCGTACGCTCTTTCATTCCGTGTTAAATGGCAGAACTCAACGCCGCACTTTGCAACAATTAATAATATTTTAATTTTATTGTAACCATTTTTTTTTTCAGGGTTCCCGGACCAAAGGAACATAGACGTTCTCTATCTGATGCAAGCACTAATTCACAACAAGAAATCACTGCTGAAGATGTAAGTCCAACTTTTCGGTTTATCCCGAATAACAGAATAGGTAGAGAGTACTTAGTGTCATTATTTTTTGTTTTTCACTTCGAATTTCGCTTTGTCAACGTAATGTAAGCAATTCATTTCTCAAACATATTGAAACTGAACTCTAAGGTCTATTCTGTATTGTAAAATAATAAAAATATATTATTTTTATGGTCGTGGGAAAATTTGAATCTTGAAATCGAATATTATTTAAAGTAAAAACTATTGCCATGTAACTTTCAATGTAAAGTTTATGTTTAAGTAAAATATTATTACACGCGATAGTTGTGGGTTCGATTAATTAATTGGATCAATTGATTCATTTAAGTGAGTGAGTGATTTATTTAATGAGCTCTCCCCTCAGTACACCAGTCTTATTATTATTAGTACTTACTTTCGTAGAAAGAATTATTATTATTATTATTATTATTATGGAGAAGAATAAACATTGAAGTCTCGCTACATTATTTTTTTTCTACTTTCGTTTCAGGATTTCGGCTACGGTTCAGTTCGTTCAGTGGAGACGTCTCGTCCCGCCCTCGAGGCGGTCAACTGGTCCGCCGGCTCCCACAACGGGCCCATGCCGGTATATGTATAAATTAGATACATCACACACGTACATATTATATAAATATTTTTTTTATTTAATAACTAGCGGACCCGGACGCGGCTTCGCCCGCTTGAACTAGGTATACGAATATTTATTAAATATATACATACATATATGAAGTTATTTTCAGTTTTCAATAGGATTGGTAAGAAAATATAAGTCAAATAATAATAAACAGTAATATCAAAATAAGCCGAAAAAGAATAATAAATAGAGAAAATTCTTATTAATAGAAAATTAAAAAATAATAAATAACGCGTGCTCCCGGCTTAGAATACGATCACCCTGATATTGGTAGTGTCGTGAAAGGCGACTAAAGTACGTGTGGGGGAGCAGGTACGTACAAAGCCCATAACGCAATGACAATTTGCATTTTTTTTATATCATAAATATGTAAAAAAAATCTTCATTCGCAAAATTGAACGTCAAAGTTATGAGCTTGTTGCGATGTATCCAACATATATCATGGTAGGCAGAGGGAACCAAGTGGTAATTTATACATTCCCAGCACACCGCCACATTTGTAAAGACAACGTTGCACTTTGTCGTATAACCAGAGCGAGGAAATTTAAATAATTAATTCTCTCAAGTGGGAATTCTGCCTGCAGAATTCAGTGGGAACAGGGGAACGGACGTGTCTTAATGGGCACGAAGTATCTTAACACTAGGTTCCCAGTTTTCTTTTACCTACCATGCTAGTCATGTGCTGGATACAGCGTAAAGCTAAAATGGAAATCAAATTCAATACTGAACGTACGTAACGAACGTAGTACGTTGAACATATTGACAGAGAACGTGACAGTAATATGAATAAGAAATTTTATCATTTTAAAATACAACATGGCGGATGGTTTAATTCGGTTACTTCGTTCGAGGATCGGCCCGTTTTGTGTTTCGTGCCAGTGTTGCCTTATCGTGCAGGAATGATGCCTTAATAAAACACTACGTCTACATTTATTATAAACTACGAGTAGACCATAATAAATGTAGATTATTATTACTACTATAGTTCCTAATACTATTTAGAAATAATTTCTAAATAATAATCTATTTCGTATTGAATTTTCGTAGGTTCCCTGTGTGTAAGTGTAACATTATGCGACCCGTTTCTGTTTAACTTGTATACGATTTTGTGTCAAAATTATTAACCAAATGTAAATGATAATAAAAATCTCAATTGAAAAATATATATGTTTGAGAAATATTTTAATTAATGGCACTACCATGTACTATGAAATATTGCAATGGTTTTTTATTTATCTATGTAATGTGTAAAAAACAAAACAAAACTTTTAACTTTTGTTGTGTTTACCTTATTTTGTTCGTCTTCAGACATTGAGTGATTATTAAGTGTTTTCAATTATTTGGAAATTGTTTAATATTAATTTTAGCATTAATCGAATTTCTAAAATCGTGATGACTATATGACATGTGATAACTGAGTATTTTCTTAAATGTACTGTAACTATTGTGTGTCAGTATTTGAGCGTACCATCAAAAATACATTCCTTTAAGACTAGAAACAAACAAATGTTGAGTTTTAATATTACTTATGATGAAAATATTATTGGTAGTAAAATGCAAACTTGATTTAAAACGTTTTTTAAACATTCATTTTAAAGTGTTATTCCACACCTAGGAAAGAAAAATACTTATTTAGAAAACGTATAAAAACCTGGAAACCGACCAGGTCGTTTTCTTGGAGGCGCGGGTTCGAGTCCCGCTACGTTAAAATTTTTATACGTTTTCTAAATAAGTATTCGATTTAAAACGAATTTTAAATGTTACTTACATTTATTCCTAGTTGAATATAATTTTGTTGTGTTTAAAATTTTGAATATATGTGGATGGTTAATTTCATAATAAACGAGATATAACAAATTGCCTTAAAGTAGGATTTTATTAAATAATTTTAATAATCGTTTTGAACGCTGTTTAGTTGTATTTTTAATAATAAGTAATTGCGTAAAAAAAACCGAGAGATATCCCTTTCTCGTTCGTTTATGTTTTGTATTAATGAAAAGTATAAAATCGGCAACCTTTAATAGTAATAATAATAAATATACTTTATTGCACCTTAAAATAAAAATAAAATAAAACAATAAAAAGCTTAAAAATAATTTTGAAAAAAGTACAATAAGGCGGCCTTATCGCTTAAAGCGATCTCTTCCAGGCAACCTTTGGATGTTGGATTGGAGTTGTATAAAAGTGGTAGTATTTTTGTAGTAGTAAATGTTTACGTCATTAGTGTCTATTCATTACTGCGTCACACTCAATACAGTATGGATAAAAATCATGAAATGGCAATAATAATCCTACGTCTAAACCGTTGAAGAATTTAAAATTTTTGGTATAGATTTTGAAATATTTTAACTCAACAACTCCTGTAAAAGGAGCGCAGACGCTTCCTCCAGATTACCTCTAGAATTCGGTGGGAAGTGGGGATCGGAGGGTCTTAACACTAAGTTCCCCCTGCCTACCCTGCTGTGTGCGGGATACAGCGTGAAACTGATTACTATTCAAAACAACAACTAAAAATGCGTGCACAACTTAACGACATTATTTACTTCACTCACATTGCATAAACTCACATTACAATTGCTTATTTTGAATAATATTACAGAAATCGACGGAAAGTGGGGAGCGGGAGTGTCTTTAACATTAAGTAGGGAACTTGCCTGCGTGAAGTACAATATATATAGTTTGTACAAATACTCTTAGTACAGAATTTGACTGTAAATGAGTGGACCTGGGTGTCGAACACACATGCTCATCAGCCCACAAAATTATTTTTATTTTCGCTTTCGTAGTAAGAAAAAAATGTGGCGTTGCTTTTCGTCACTTAAAATGTTTCGAATTCGAGCGAAGTGTCTTAAAATTAGATTCGTTGAGCGTCACGCAAAAATATATATTTTGCACATATTGATATCGCAGCAATAATAGAATGTTTAAATAAATAAAAAAGTCGACTACGGTATCTTACAACTTTTAGTTTTGAATTAATGTAACACTCTTCTCTCTTAACAATCTTATCTTACTAAAAAATCGGCCGATATCATTTTTATTCTTCTTTGAATTGAGCTTAGATGTACATTCAGTTATTATTAAAAATATCTAAAATAATCAACAAACACTTGGCAAAACAACATTTTATTTGTTGGAGCTATTGATAAAAATATATTTACTTTTTATTAGCTTCGCGCTGTATCTGACACATAACAGAATAGGCAGAGGGAACCTAGTGTTACCCTCCGTTCCGATTAAGATGCTTCCGTCTTAATTTTAGAAGCATTGAGTTTAAAAGGCGGAATTAAATGCCGAACTTTGTCGTCTCCTTACCAGTACGATGATATGAAAATATTAAATATTTAATATTTAATATCCTCGAGTGGGAACGAACCCACAACCTGTTGCATTTCCAGTTGCATGCTTGTGTCCTTGCGCCACAACTTGCCTCAATTATGGTTTTTATTTATTTCATATATATTATACTGTAGATCTTTAACAAGGCCTATTTTCAGCAGTGAGCGTAAAAAGGCTGATATAATGATGATGATGGTGGTGATAATATACATATACTTTTATTTAAAGATGGCGGATGCGGGTCTCGTTCTACGAATGCAAAACAGAATATCAGTACTTCAAGGGGAATTATCGAGAACTTCCAAAAGAGCGGCTGATTTAGAAGAAAGGCTCATGAGTAAGTGTTGAATCAATAAATGATGTTCACCATTGTGATTCAGTGGCAGTGTCTAAACATATTCGTGATAAGTGTGGGTTCTATCTCACTTGTGGGAATGATTATATTTAAATAGCATAAATCTATGAAAGTGAAAATGAGACTAAAAAGAGTAATGTTTCGCTCGCGTCTTCGCCAGTTTGAACTTTCTTAATATTAAAATGTTTGTATTAAAATCGTCGTAGTGTAGTACTGTAAACCGGACGGTAGTGGCTTTAATTCCCGGTAGGAATATTAAATAATTTTCATTTTCTCACTCTGGCAACAATATAAAGCGTGGCGTTGAATTAAGCCACTCTACATACTATGTCTCAAAAATTAGGCGCACTGAGTGTCTAACAATAGATTCCCTCTGCCTACCCTGCAAGTGACAGGATGAAAGTAAAAAAAAACTAATTTTCACAGATCGTATGACATCCCCACCATCTAACCCAGATTCGGACAGATTCAAAGTTGAAGAACTAGAAATTGAGAATAAAAAACTAAGGGAACATTTAGAAAGAATTCGCGGTGCAGATGCTACTCATATATCTAAGGAAATAGTCGGTGAGTATCTATTTACCTATCTATTTGTAAAAACCATAAGATGTTAATATGAAAAATCAAGGAATTTACTTAACATATAGTATTTTATAAGTGTGTTTTATCTAACAATATTACAATTGTAAAAAAAAATAAAGAATAAAATGACTGTATTGAGGATATATTAATAATTACATAATGGTTGCGCCCTGCCATTGCGTATCGAGCCACACCCTCGTGCCCGTACTTATACTCAACAGATTTATAAATATAAAAGTTCTCTTTTTTTAGCTTCACGCTGTATCCTGCACATGGCAGGTTAGCGAGATGGAACTTGGGAACCTAGTGTAATACTCCGTACACATTACAAGACACTTCCGTTCCCCACTTTCCGCTAAATATTGACACCAGAGCGGAAAAGTGGAAATAAGTAGTCTTTTTCTTCAGCTTCACGCTGTATCCCACACACAGCAGGGTAGGCAGAGGGAATCTAGTGTTAAGACACTCCGTTCGCCACGTTCCGCCGAGTTCTGGAGGCGTTGCGTATTGGGTGGTGGAACTCAACGCCGCGCTTTGCCTCGACACCAGAGCGAAGAAATGAAAATATAAATGTAAATAAATATTTCATTTCCTCGAGTGGGGATCGAACCCACAACCAGTCGATTTTACAGTCACGCTTTGTGCCCCTGAGCCATAACTGGCCTCAAAATAAGTAGTGAACGAAAATGAGTAGTGAAGCGGAGAAATTTAAATAAATGTTTCATTTCCTCGAGTGGGAATCGAACCCACTACCAGTCGCGTTTACAGTCACATACTTATGTCCCTGCGGTACGACTGGCCTCTTTTATTTATTTTGATAAACAAATGATTCATATTAACTTATTTTGTGCATGCACAGTCGCGGAAAACAGTTAGTGTATATAATAATTTGATAGATGATGCTGTCCTTTTCTATTACATAGAAACGAAAGAGATAGCAATAGCACTTGTTTCGAGCTTTTCAAAGCTTATTGATGTACATATACATAGAATAGAAGAGTGCTTAAAATATAATAATTGCTTTAGAATTTAGAAACAGCTTTATGATAGTATTCAATATATTATTGATAAACTTCGCAATATCCTTAAGACACTTTTAAAGCTGAATAATAGAAAATAATAATTTCTTTGAAATTTATATGTACACTATAAAGATTTTTTAAAATAATAAATAAATATCACGTCTCAATATAAATTGCCATAAATGCTTTGTTGCAATGAAATTTTTAAGCAGTCACTTCAGAAAATGACACAATTCTCATATAATGTACATTTTATATAAAGCTTGGTTCATCAGCTTTTTGCGAACATATATACATACATACATAACATACACATTCTTAGAATGAAAGTGACCTAACTCAACAATTCTATAACTTCTGTTAAGTTTTTTTTGTAAAAAGCCTATTTTAAGATTTTATAATATTTATTAGACTTTTTAGTTAGGATACTTTTATTCTGCACAATCTATTTATAATTATACATTATTTATACGTTACGTATTTTTAACATAATTTTAATGTTTTTTAAGAACAATTGGCCGCAATGCAAAAGGAATTGGATAGACGACGCGACGAATGTATACAACTAAAGAGTGTTTTGACACATCAGGTAAGATTCTTATCTATTTTCTTACATAATAAAAAAATATTTTTACAGATTTCTTCAAACAGATAACAAATATTACTAATAGTTTTTGTAATTCTAAAGTCTGCAATAAATCTTTTTTTTTATTTAGATATATTATTTAGGCAGAGAGAAGCAACCAGGTCCCGTAACCAAGTTTTGACCATGACATCTTATTTAAAAAAAACCCACATTTTAATTTTTAAATATTTATATTTTGAATTGTGTTGATAAAAAACCAAACAGTTTAGAGGCCCCACTACTTTTTGTATCAATCAGCCTTTGGTTACCTACGCCTTTTTTTTCCTTTTTGCGTGAAAGGCAGGAAATGTGTGAAATAAAAAAAGTATTCATAATATTATCGTAATAAAGTCAATGTTCCGCATTTTTATTTATACATCTTATTAATGTATACTCTATTTTGAAAGATAAAAAAATGGTACCGAATCATATTTACCTTGCTCTTTCTTATCATAACCGATATCTGTGGAGATATAGGTTTCTTGATAAAAACTAAAGTATATGTATAGAACGCGGTTTTGTTTTTCTAATTAAATGAATATAAAAAATACTTCGAAGTTTCATGAAAAAATTAAATAAAAGCCTAGCGGATGATTTTTTATATTTGTTTTGGTTTATTATTCGTAGTAATAAAAAAAGAAAAATATACTAAAATTTAATAAAAAAAACTTTTACTTTTTCTGTATCTCTGTCTGTTTTTTTTAATTATAGATAAAGAAATATTTATTAAATATATTAACACCGTTGTGGCGTAATTACCACTTCGAAATTCTATATTTCTCTAAATGAATTAAGAAAAAATATTTACGGGAATAATGAACTTTTGTTTACGTACAAATATATATTTTTTTTCAATATTTATGCACGTACGAAATCTAAACTACTTTTTCTTATTAGTGATCCGTATCTTGAAACTAATATTTATGAAGAAAATATTAATATGAGGTTAGGTCTCGTTGACTGATACGAAACGTGAGTGATGGTTAAAAAAATATTATTTTTGTTACATTATTATAGTAACATGTTTACTTTATTTAAATAAAATACTGTTATTTTGTGAAATGTGAAAAAATGGAAAGTTTTCCGAATGGAATTTTTATAAAGACATTATTTCAAGATTTACCCAAAAGAGAGTTTTATCATTTAAGGAATATTAAGGTATTATTTGTTCGTAATTTTGTTTTGTTTTTTTGTTGTAAAAATATTTGAAAAGACACTTGGCATCTTTTGTGAAACAATCAGTGGCGTTTACAAATGGGGCATTATTTCGAATTGAAGTAAAAAGTCTATTCTTTATATCTTATGTACATTGTCGTGTTGGATTCTTAGTAAAATCTTACACAAATAAACGACATTTTTAAACATATTGTCACTGCGGAGAAGGAATACAATCAATATTTATTAACTTTACATTATAAAGTTAAATTTGAAACAAATCCTCAAATTCTGAAGTGTATCTTCAGAATATATCTTCATTAGATAAAATTAAAAATAAGACAAGACATATGTAAATTATGACTGCATACAGATTATAATAATAATATTTTGAAGAGTTCTTTAGTTTTTTATATACTATAATTTATAGAACTTGTAAATAAAAATACCTAATTTCACATCGCAGAAACCATGGTTCCAAGCGTTGAAGAGCGTCGTGAGTAAAAAATAATATCGATGTGTCATAAATAGCTTATAAATCATGAAAAAATACCATTATGTATTTAATCACATCAAAAAATGTTTTTCTTTTGGTTTTTTCCATAAAAATGTTCGAAGTGAATTGTAAACCTTTTTTGTATGAAAGTTAATTTATGTTATATATCTACATAAATATATTATACATGTTACATAATTTTATTATGTTGCAATTTTATACTTTTTTTGTTTTTATATTTAGACTAATTTTTGTTCAATTTTTTTTTCAACGCTTTCCTTTGCTGTCATTGCATGGTATATTATTTGTATTTATTTTTTGTAAGTGTATACATTTGATTTTAATAAAGATTATGTAATTAACCTTATTTATATTTTTCCATAAATTCATGATGGAAGTTATTAGAATAAAAAAAGTATACGATACAATTACTCGTACAAAAGAACTTAAATCAAATTGTACATATATATTATTTTAATAAAATATGCCCAATTAAAATGTAAAATCGAATACATACACTTACTTAGCTTTGTTTCAATAGTTTAAATGTACTTAAAACTATTGATACTAATATAAACTTTATGGTAATAGACGGTGAATCTAAAGTCGCTTGCAACATCAAACTACGGTTCGGACGTGGACATCATTAACGAAGATGGCGAATTAGCTACTGCTTATCAAGCGCAGAAGGGCATTAATAGGTAAATGGTTTTTTTTATTTATACGTATTTTCTTAAAAAGGTGAAAAGTTCTTTATTTTTCCAATTATCATCATATCTGTATCATGTAGGGTAGGCAGAAAAACAATCTGAAAAATAACTGTATATTCAATAAAAAGGATCGATATGTATTATTCAGTGCATTTATTAATGTAAGAGAATCCTAAGATATTTTTTAAAAGTTTTGTTTGTCTGGGCCCTGGGCACGCTTATATCAAAAACATCTTAATTGAAATTTACATAATATTGTAGAAAATATAGTGTATATTTAATAATATGTATGCACCTATAAAAATTAAGTTAAGTCAGACAATTTTTTTATAATATACTAATATGAAAATTTAATAAACTCATAAGTTGGCCTTAAGGCCTGTTGTGGCGCAGAAACACAAGCATGTGACTGTAGATTGACACGCGACAGATTGTGGATTCGATTTCTCCTAGAAATATAATATTTACTATTTCTTCGCTCTGGTTACGACTCAAAGCGAATTCGCGCGAAGCGCGGGAAACGGAAGTGTCATAATGAGAACGGAGTGCTTACTAAGTTCTTAGGTTTCCTTTGCCCACCCTGCTGTGCAGAAATGTTTTTTTTATTTATAAAAAATATTTTAATAAAATATATTTTTCTAATTTAATTTACAGACAATTACAAGAAGAACTTGTAGCTGAAAAGAAATTCTATTCCGAGCATATAAGTAAATCGAAACAAGAAATCGATCGTCTTAGAGATGAGAATGAGAAATATCAAAAGTAAGTTCTATTTTTATTTATTATCTATATTTTAGGAAATAATTGAAAAGTGATTTATCTGTATGTTTTTTTTTATTCTGTTATTATATTTTTTAAGATTTGTTGATTTTTATCTGAATGTTATTTAACATTGATAAATATAAGAAAAAAAACAAGATTTTAATTTGCTTTGACATACTAAAAATATTTATCGTTTCACAGATTATTAAAAGAATATTAGTTTTTAAGTAAAAAGGACATATTATACGTTATTCTTTTCCAGCGCCGAAGATATACCATCGCAAAGAAGATATTGGGACGGTCTTTATTTATCTGGCAAGACGTTAAAAACATTTTTGTATAATGACAACATTTTTATAAACGTGTCATTAACTATTTTCAATGTTTTATCTGTTTAGGTGAACTTTTTTGTACTCGTTTTTATTTGGACTTACTGACTGACTGATGGGCTTGTGCGGCTTTTTTTCACTTGGACTTGTTAACTTTAATAAATTTATAAAGAATTAAATGATACTTTTATATGTCAATTCCTAATACATTAAAAAATATATTAAAAAAATAGCATGCATCTGTCTGGTCCACATATCGCCTCGGAACCATCGGGGACGTAATATAACCATCAGAAATTGCCATAAACGTCTACTTTATTTCGTGTATTAAAAACATCTTGCTTTAACTATCCTCTTTATTTCAGTGAAATCATTAATTTCCTGGGAAAGTTCCCAGTAGTAATATTAGTGTAACTATCACCATCATATATTTACTTTATATGATACAAAGGAGTATTTAAATTTAAATGTAACCAATTCTTTTGTCGACATTATATTGTTTTTAATTTGTTGGTTAATGTTGCGTCAAAAACCAAAATCTTCGGTGTAACCATTGACTATCAGTGTAACAATTGACTATCAGTGTAACAATTGACTATCAGTGTAACCATCGACTATCAGTGTAACCATTGACTATCAGTGTAACCATCGACTATCAGTGTAACCAACGACTATCAGTGTAACCATTGACTATCAGTGTAACCATCGATTGTCAGTGTAACCATTGACTATCGGTGTAACCATCGACTATCGGTGTAACCATTGACTATCAGTGTAACCATCGACTATCAGTGTAACCATCGACTATCAGTGTAACCATTGACTATCAGTGTAACCATTGACTATCAGTGTAACCATCGATTGTCAGTGTAACCATTGACTATCGGTGTAACCATCGACTATCAGTGTAACCATTGACTATCAGTGTAACCATCGACTATCAGTGTAACCATTGACTATCAGTGTAACCATCGACTATCAGTGTAACCAACGACTATCAGTGTAACCATTGACTATCAGTGTAACCATCGATTGTCAGTGTAACCATTGACTATCGGTGTAACCATCGACTATCGGTGTAACCATTGACTATCAGTGTAACCATCGACTATCAGTGTAACCATCGACTATCAGTGTAACCATTGACTATCAGTGTAACCATTGACTATCAGTGTAACCATCGATTGTCAGTGTAACCATTGACTATCGGTGTAACCATCGACTATCAGTGTAACCATGGACTATAAGTGTAACCATCGACTATCAGTGTAACCATTGACTATCAGTGTAACCATTGACTATCAGTGTAACCATCGACTATCAGTGTAACCATTGACTATCAGTGTAACCATCGACTATCAGTGTAACCAACGACTATCAGTGTAACCATTGACTATCAGTGTAACCATCGATTGTCAGTGTAACCATTGACTATCGGTGTAACCATCGACTATCGGTGTAACCATTGACTATCAGTGTAACCATCGACTATCAGTGTAACCATCGACTATCAGTGTAACCATTGACTATCAGTGTAACCATTGACTATCAGTGTAACCATCGATTGTCAGTGTAACCATTGACTATCGGTGTAACCATCGACTATCAGTGTAACCATTGACTATAAGTGTAACCATCGACTATCAGTGTAACCATTGACTATCAGTGTAACCATTGACTATCAGTGTAACCATCGACTATCAGTGTAACCATTGACTATCAGTGTAACCATCGACTATCAGTGTAACCATTGACTATCAGTTAATCATTGACTATCAGTGTAACTATTATACTATTGGAAATTCATTACAAAATTTTTAATGTAACACTAAATTTATTGACTTACAAATTGCCTCAGTGCCATCATATCATCATCAACACTGTTATCATCAATGACATCCACTTACGAAAGATATAAAAATAAAAAAAATTGAAATAAACTCGACTCTATTGGATTTTTTTCAGTTTAACCATAAAAAACACACGTCAGTGTACCCTTCAGTGTAACCGTCAATACACGTCGGTATATCATCATTACTTTGTTGTAATCATCAAGTTATTAACCACTCTACGTATCCATTAATATTATATTACTGTAAGCGCAATCATCATTTCAGTGAAACCATTGATTACTTGTGTGTAACCATAAATCATCGTAATCATCATCGACATATTAATGTCATTTTTAACAAGGGCACAAAGTAAACACGACAATATTTTCATTTGCAAATTTGACAAAGGGCTGTATTGAGGTTCGTCACTTAACACGTAGTGCCTCAGGACTTCGGCGCAAAATGGAGAACGGAGATTCCTCTTCTCAACACTAGATTTCCTCTGTCTACCCTGCAGTGTGCGAGATACAGCATGACGTTAAGAATAATTTGTAAATTACGATAAAAAAATATGTTAGAATTAAAAAAGAGAATTATTATAGATATATAATGAATTATTATTTTTTAAAATTAAAATACAACAATGAAAAATAACACTTATGCTTATGTTATACATATATGTTATACATGTTATGTTATATATTATACATAATATATATTTAATAAAAAAATAATATTTATATTTAAATCTAATTTAGTACACTTTTCAGCTTTTTGTTTGATATGAAAAAAAAAACGTTTAATTTTAGATTGCTGGGTGCGGATTTGAGTCAAGAGCCGAAGAACAAAAGTCAGGAATACGCACAGAATGAAATTATTAGATTGGCATCGGAAAGTCTTGCTATGCAGGTATTTAATATTTTTATTTTCGTTTCGCAAGATGTAAAACCTAGTGATGGTGGAAGTCTCATGTTGAAAATAAAAAATCTGTGTTGGCTTGCAGAAACTAGCGATGTGCTTCGACTAATTAATTTTTTTTTATCATGTATGTATCCCGCACACATCAGGGTAAGCAGAGTGAACCTAGCGTTAAAACACTCCGTTCCCGACTTTTCGTCGAGTTCTGGAGGCATTGCGTGTTTAGTGGCGGAACTCAACGCCGCACTATGCCTCTACACCAGAGGGAAGAAATGAAAATATAAAATTTAACGTTTACCGGCACACTTTGTGCCTTTGCGCCACGACTTGTCTCTAATCTAATAAAATTATAAATAATTTTTAACATTAACATAATGAATTACAATCATCAGGCACTTAAATATAATCATCTGTTGTTTCTTTGTTGTGATTATAGTTTTCATGACATATATCCATAGAAAGAATAAATTTTGTTTTTTTTTTACTTCTTAGGAGCGTGTAGATAAACTGTCAGAGAGCTGTCGCAGATACAAAAATCAAATTAGACTTTTGGTGAATAAACTTAAAGAGGCGGGCGTTGAAGATGTGCAGGATATTCTCGAAGGCAATGGTATGTAAATACATAGTTTTATTTTTGTATTCTTTTTGTATGTATTTTTGACATGCTTTTACTAGCGTATTGTAATCGAAACTTTAAACGCAACTTTGACCGGCTTTAAAATGTCGGAATAATTTGAAATCGCATACTTGTTAAAGACCGATGACCATTCTATAATATAATATAATAATAATTGTTATAAAAAATCTAAAAGTCACGCTTTTATAAACAACATTCAATGTAAATAAAAAGTAGTATATATTAGTTATGTACATAGTTAAAATGTGTTTTTTATATTATAAAAACATATGTTGTGTTAGAAAATAAATGAAAATATCTTCGTCTTTTATACATTATAATGATCACCACGATCAATAAATATGTTCAAAACCAAAATATAAAATATTGTTTTTTTTTCTATATAGGCATTTTTTTATTTTGCGTCGTAATGTCTTTATATTAGATTTCCTCTGCCTACTCTGGTGTGTGCGGTATACAGCGTGAAACCGATTTATTTATTTAAAAAAATATTATTATTTGCCATTTTCAGAAACAATCGTATCACAAAATACGTCGACAGCTTTAGAAATAACACCCGTAATGCGTAAAAAGGAGAGAGAGTATTTGGGCATGTTTGAATATAAATTGCAAGATGAAGGAACTATTATAAAGAAACTTGTTACTGGTATGTATAGTTAAACCAATTTAGTGTCCTGTCACTCTGTTTAAATAGAAATAAACAAAAAGTCAGTTGATGTTTATCAGCCTCAGTTGAATTCGAATCTACAACTATTTTGAATAGGCCGGTGACGATACAATTTCGACTAAAGGCCGGCAACGCGCCTGCATCTCCTCTGGTGTTGCACGGGGTCGTGGGCGGCGGTGATCACTTACCATCAGGTGACCCGAACGCTCGTTTGCCTTGTCCTTTTCCGTAAAAAAAAATTGAGTAGTCTACAATATAGCTGTGACATTTCAGTGTATAATTTTAAATCTAAATATTAGTATTTGTATGTAAATATTCGATATGTAGTGATTTGAAATCTTTATCTTGATTATATCTTAAAATATTTAAATGTATTAAAAGAAAAAAATATATATGTTATGTTTGTATATGCTCTGTTATACTAGAATATAAGATGATGTATAAGTTAAAATTTGATGTTGTTGTCATATATTTTTTTATAATCTTAATTATATATTATATAAATACTGGGAAAAGTAATTGGGATTAACAATCACAACAAAGCAATTAGCGATTGTAGTGACTTAATATTTGTAATATTCTCTCTAAACTAAATACCAAAAGTATACAGACACATATGAAAATACGTTTTTATTTTTCAATTCCAGATCTAAAACCCCGTATCGCAGTAACCTTACTGCCAGGACTACCAGCTTACATACTGTTCATGATGCTCAGACACACGGACCACGTGGACGACGAGCCCAAAATGCACCAACTGATGAAGGCGATACGAACCGGCGTCAAGAAGACGCTGAAGAAGAGGGCCGAGAGTGTGGAGTACAGTGCGCTGTGGCTGGCTAATATGCTGAGGTGAGAGGAAGAGTGGATTTATTTATATATATATTTAGTGATTTTTATTGAATATTTTTCGTGGTGGATGCCACATATTACAAGAGCTTACATCGCGTCTATATATAACTTCGAAACAAGATACTTTTTCTAAAAAATATTCAATTTTAGATATAATAAATAAATTGATATTATACATATTGTGAGTTAAAATACTGCTTATTTTAAACTTAAAATGAACACATTTATAACTTTTGAGAATAAAAATAAACAAAATGAACAATTGAATCATTGTTTCATCTATTTTAAAATAAATAAAAAATAACCTTCAATATTTTAAGGCCGTCGTGGCACAGTATGTGACTGTGTCAACGCTATGGTTGTGGATACTATTCCCACTTGGAAAAACCGTAGCCTATTCTTCTATATGCGGGATACAAAAAAATGACACTTTTTAATTGTCATCCACAGATTATTAAACAACCTCCGTCAGTACAGCGGCGACGCTATATACCAAGCGGGGAACACTCCGAGACAGAATCAACAGAGCTTGAGGATATTCGATCTGTCCGAGTATAGACAGGTGCTGAGCGACATAGCCATTTGGATTTATCAAGGTTAGTTTTTTTAGTTATTATATTTATTTTTGTGAAGTTGTGTATTTTATGGATTGTACATAAGACAAAGGGCGATTTGAAGTCATGTGGTTTGTTTTTTTTTTTAACTTTATAACGCACATAACAAGGTAGGCAGAGGGAACCTGGGAAAGTACTGCTAAGACTCCGTTCCCATTAGGACATTTCCATTCCCCATTTTCCGCTAAACTCTGGAGGCATACATCTAGAAGAATAATTACCGCTACTCTGAAGATAAATTTACGCTTTAATTTTCCAGGTCTAATAAACCTCCTGGAACGTCAACTCGAGCGTCTGATAATGCCCGCGATCCTGGAGTACGAGGAGATAAGCGGCCTGTCGGGCCCGCGCATCGCGCCCTCGCCGCCCTCCGCCGGCCCCGCGCGCCTCAAGCACGAGCTGGCCACCACGCACGACCACCTGCGCGTGCACGCCGTCGACCCCGCGCTGCGGGTCGTCATATTCCGACAGGTGCGGTTGATTTAGTTGTAGAGTGTGTGTATGAAAAAATGAATCAGTCATTAAGTGAATGAATGTATAAGAAATTATGAGAAAATAAAATTGACCGGAAATCACCTCAGTTTTTTTATTTATTTAATAAATGTATAAGCGAATGAACGAACTAAACGTGATTGTATGAACCAATCAATTTAATGCTTAGACAGGTATTTTCTTTCTTTTGTAAATTAATGTGTAAGTCAGTAAGTGAAACTAAACGCATAGATAAACTTAATATGACACCTATTATGTTAGACTTCCCTAGATTATCTTATTTTACTTATGATCAGTATATTCGTTATATTGTGTAGGCAAAATTTTATGATACATTGTGATATTACATGTTTTAGTTATTAAATTTTTTATGTTACCAGTAAGAGCAAATTTACCTCCACCACTTGACACACAGTGCCTCTAAAATTTGCGAAAAAGAAGTTAATATAAAATCTATCTTTTTCCAGCTCTTCTATTATATATGCGCGTACAGTTTGAACCAGCTACTGTTGCGCAAGGATCTTTGCTGCTGGGCCAAAGGGTTGCAGATTCGATACAATATATCCCACTTGGAAACATGGATAAAGGAACATTTAGCTGAATATGGACAGCAGAGCGTGAGTCTTTATTTTAAATTCTACTTATAGCGTTTTTCCACACTTCGAAAGGACAATATTTACAATAATATTGTAAAAAAGTTATAATAGTCGTGGGTTCAAATCCTGCAAAGTAACATTTTAAAAAGTTAAAAATATTATGCAGTATGTTCTACGACTACAATTTTTTTAATATTTTATATTAACAATATTATAAGACATATAGCTCACAAATATTTTATTTGTGATACTCTGCATGGTCATACGGATAGTTAAATAAAAAACGCACGTTAATAAAATTTAAAACCATTTTTTTGTGTTTTTTTTTAATTTCTTCAAACTTAACTTATTATTTTTTTTGATTTCATTTTTTTTTCTAAGATGGAAGAAATCCTAAGCGTTCTCAAACCGATAACACAAGCCGTGCAACTACTTCAAGCTCGTAAATCCATGGCCGACGTCAATAGTACAGTGGATATGTGCGCCGATCTGTCCGCTATGCAAGTTTGTAAGGTTAGTCTGGTATCAATTCTAATTAAATTATAAAGCCTCACGATGTATCACATATATTAGATAGTCTGACCACCACCATTCTGAACCATTGGCCCCTGACATTAGTGCAATAAACGAAAGGAACGTACAAATTTTTAAATTATAATATAATTATCGATAATTATTTCTAATAATATTCCAGATATTAAACATGTACACCCCGGCCGAGGAATATGAAGTTAAAGTGACCAGGGAATTCATACACGAAATACAGAAACTTATGCAGGAGAGAGCCGGACCTAATGCTAATAAAGAACCGGTATTTATACATTTTTAAAGCTTCACACTTTAATCACATAAATTAGGCATAAGCAAAGAGTGCATAGTGTCAGGACACTCCGTTCCCCACGCAGTACCGTCATTCAAATGCCAATCGAACCCGCTACCGATGCACTTAGAGTCATATGTTTTCCCACTCCGCCACGACGCCTTTTACATTATAAATGTGTATTGTATGTAATATAATATTAAGCATAACATCTATATGTTATACAGTATGTATTAAAATAATAATAGAAAATATGAAATACAATGGACTATAAGTATTTACAGCATGCTCTCTCTTTCTCGCAAAATCATTGTTATATAATTTTAAAATTATTATATAACCAAATATAGTTTTTTTACTTTATTTATTTTTAGTATTTTGTAGAATATTTTTTATTAGCATGTTAATTTACTACTAGCCGTGCTCATAACTTTGTCTTGAACTTAAATAAACACTAAATGTTAAGGGAAGTTTAGTGAAATGTAATGGTAAAAACTATATTAAAATCCGTTAAGCCGGGGTTTTAGATCTCAAATTATAGTGCACAAACACAAACGCACAGACGAACTTAAAAAAAAATCATTGCTTTGTAATAAAATCTCTATTATATTGACAAATGTTGTTCTTCTCATATATCTTCCATGTGCAGACAGTGATCAGTTATATTTTTAATATATAAATTATTAAAAATTATGTTTTAAATTACAGCAAAGTCTCCTAATGGACACTAAAATGATATATGCAGTGCAATTTAACTACAGTCCTTCAGCGATACGCTTGGAAGATATAGAAGTCCCCGAAGTTCTAGAATTGGAAGGTCTTCTTACAAAAACATAAAGTAAAATGGTAATTTTTAATACCTTTATTATTTTTTTAGGCTTCCTCGCTGTTTTCTCAAAGCAGGGTAGGCAGAGTGAATCTGGGAACCTAGTTCTACTTTCCGTCAAATTCTTGAAGCAATGCGTATTGAGTGGCAGGACTCAATGCCGTGTCTTTGCCTCGTTACCAGAGGGAAAAAAAATAAAATATTAAATATTTCATTCCTCCGAGTGGGAATCGAACACAAAACCGTTGCGCTTACAGTCGCATGTACCTCTACGCCACGATGGCCTCAATTAATTAATATTATTATATTTTTTTTAATGATAATATATTTTCTTTTATATATATCTTTTATTTTGAGAACACTCTTTATATCTGTTTTTCATTAAATATTAGTTTGGAAGACTCGGAAGTAAGAAGTTAGAAGATTTTATTCCCGAAGAAAGCTAGCTAATTATATTTAAGTGTAATAGTTAATTATATTATATAAACATTGTTTGTTGATATGGTTCTAACTTTTTTTACATGATTAAGTTTTACATTTTTACAATTATTATTTTTTTCGTTGGAATCTTCCAAGAGAGCTGGAGATTTAGTTGATTTCTTTTATTCTGCTAACTATTGAAATATATTAATATAATGAATAGTAAAATATATTATTTACTTTAAAATAATTATTTAATTGTTTATATTTAATAAGAAAATTAAGTTTCTTATTATTATTTAAAACATTCCATGCCTATCAGCATTTCTTTTTTTTTGTTTTGATTAAAGTATTTATCAACATTGCCATATTTTTTTAAATGTTTTTTTATTTAATATACTATGTAGTGCCATTTCGTCTTAACAATTGGTTTGATATACGTCCTTTTTATAACATTTGCTCATATTTGCTCATTTTCTAATCTATAAAGAAAAAATCCTTGTATAGATACGCCTTTTGTTATTTAGACACGTCCATATTATTATTTCGTTAATTATTTTATTATTATTGAAATCATTGAAATTCCTAAATGTAAAAAAACATCTACGTAATATTCTAAAAATCTTACAAATATATTTAAATAACCAAAATTTTGGAAAAACAGTTAAATCATAATTATACAGCTAGTAGTTTTTTGTTATTTTTTATCAATCAGTAAATCATTATTCTATATTTCTTAATTATTTAAATAATGCAAATGTTAACCATTTACCACCATAACCATTAACTTTAATGTTTAAAAGTATGGCACTTTGAACAATTTTATATTTCTTTTTTTTTATCAATCAGTATAATTTAAATTTCTTTAATGCCTAACGAAAATATTTATTTATCTTATTTGAGATACTACGAAGCACTACGCGGCTTATTAAACATAATTGTGGGTTCAAATTCCATTCGATTACTTAATGTTAAAGAGTCCGTTCGCCACTTTTTGCCCACATATTGTGGAACCCAACGCGGAGTTTTTTTTAGCAGAGCGGGTATATTAAAGTAATTTATATACATATGATATATAAACACACTCCCGAATGACTTTGAAACTTTAACCACTGTAATGTTTTTGGGAATAATTGAAAAATTTAGGCCTTTTTTGCATTAATAAAAATACTCAATATTTTTAATAATCATAAAATGAACTATATTCTATATATTACGAATAAATAACGAATAAAAACTTTAATTACGACTTATTATAGCTTTATAGTATTTACAATAGACCAATTAAATAGTTATGCACTCGTATATTTTATCTGTATAATATAACATATATTTTAACACAGATTATAGAATAATTACATAAATTTTTGCATTTGTGTATATTATATTAAAAATATTATGAACTGACATCCTTGCGTTAAGCAGCTTTAAATCCTTTTCTGAGTATATTTATCGTTATTTTTCTAATTTTTCTATCTTTTTACGTGCTTATTATATTTTTTTATAAAATATTTATATTATATTTATATAATATACACATGTGTAAAAATGCATTGTTAATAATACACAGTAAAAACGAAATATGATTATAATAGATGCAATTTGTTAGATTTTCAGATAATAAATATATAATAATTTCAATGTAACGTTCTTATTTATACAGTATGTGTAAAAATATATTATCAATATTTTAAAAATATATAATAAATTATACATTATGACGCATAATGAAAGTACCACCATGATTGTGGGTTCGATTCCCAATCGGGAAAAATTATATATTTGAATATTGTTTCCCTGTTTTATTTTATAAAATGCGGCTGTAAGTTACGTAGCAAAAAAATCTTAAAGACAATAAAATTTTAAGTAGTAAATGCATCAAGAAGATAAACAATCGTCGAATTATGTCAATTTTTACTAAGAAAATGCATTCTCTTTTGTTTTCTGTTAAGATTTTGACTAAATAAGTAATCAATTACGTTACAACGATATTAATAATGAATATGCATAATATTAATTTATTTAGTTCTTCGTACTTAATCTTGTGGTTCCTACCTTTATGAAACGTTTTATTTATTATTTTCATCCATTTTTTATTTTTTATATACTTATTATTTTTACATTATATTAAATCATTCACTTATTTTCAGTTATTAATAGTTATGTTATTAATAATACTATGTTAATCGAATTAGATTTAAATATTGTGCGAAAGAGATAGAAATATAAAGAATAATATGTTAGAAAGAAATGCATAGATATCTTTCATTCCATGCCATAGTTTTCAACGAAACTTAATTATAAGAAAAATCCTTTTTGTACTTAATTTTTCCTATTTATTTTTTAATTAATTGTAAGTATTATTATTGAAATTTAGTTAATTATTAATTATTTATATATATATAATTTAAAAGTGGTTTATTTAATAGTTTTGATTTTGCTTATAAAAATACACTGTACTTTTTATAATCTTCCATTATTAAAATTTAGGCCCTATAATATGACAAATGGCGTAAAATTGTTAGTTATGATTCAATGTATCGTTATTTTAATCTGCATAATTTACAAATGTTACCATATAGATATACATAAATATATAGTGGTGTTGCTACTTTTAAAATATAAATAAAATTTATTTATTTATTTATATAAACATAAATGTTACCATTCCATAGGTGCTTTGGCAACTTAATTAAGATACATATATATTTAAATATATAATATTTGACGTTTGATGTAATCGATGTAGTGGAGCTACGTTTTTGTCTAAGACTTAATGTTATTATTCCTAATAATATAAGCAACACCGTGAGTAAGATTTAGAAGTATTATTTATTTTTTATGTTTTCAAGGTTAGAAAATTGATGTTTTTCATTCAAATTGTCGTTAAAAGGTGTGTCAAATTAAAAAAATATATATTAAAATATTTTTTAGTTAAATTTAAAATTGTATAAAAAATATGTTAAAAACAATAACATAGAGTATATAAAAGAGAACGTTAATGTCTTCTAAAACTATAAATTAAATTAGAAAAAAAATGATTTATGGCCATATACTTCCTTTAAAAAAAACATTTCTTATTTTTAATATATGAAACAATACATACTTATGTATGTGTTTGTCAATTCAATTAAAATACCAAAACCTATAGGACCTACGCTATCGAGCCTTTGTATAGTCGAATTTAAAAAAAAGATATATATTATTAATAAATATAATCTGTGCTTTAAATAAGAAAGGCGGGAAAGTATATTTAAAATTGTTGAATATTTAACAAAATTTAAAACATTATGATTGTCTTATTATCTGTGTTTTCGATATTTTGAATTTGACAGTTCATTTTTCTTCTCTTATTATTCTGTGTCTATTTATACCATATAGAGTATTTTTTTATTGAATTCAAAATATTGAAAGCAAATATTATTAAAAAAGCATAATTTAGATGAAATTAAAATGTTTATTAAAGTTGAACTTTAAGCAATAATTCGCATATCTTGTTATTTATTATTATTATTATAGTATCATTAAAAAACTGCTTGCCACGATCAATTTTATTTGTTTGTATGATTATATATTTTTTTTAAATACAATATAAAAAAATTACAAAGGTTCTGTACAAATAAAAGAGTAGATTTGTTTTTTAATGTTGGCTGTTAACGCATTTGTGTTGCTATAAGAAAAATATATAATATTTTAAATTAAAATTAATTTTTGATGTTCCAGAAATATGTTATTGTATTTTTTTATTTTGTCACTTTTTCATAGAAAGTGAGTTACTTTTCTCTTTCCTAAATAAAATCTATACTGTGTGCTGTGAGCGTTACATTCTGTAGTTTATTTATTATATTAGTTACAGAAATAAATAATGTTAGTTGATTGTTTTATTTTTTGGGACTACTCTCCTTTTTTAGGGAACCTTCCTTACCTCAAAAGGAAGAAACGGAACCCTTTTAGGATAACGTTACCCGTCCGTCAAGACTATTCATCCGGAGATCACATAGAGTTATCAAGGTGAAATTATATTAAATATTCAGAACCACGCTGCCATGAAGCACAGAAAAATCCAAGCTTCTATGTCATTGCAATCGAAAGCTACGAGTATTTATACGTAGTATTTGTTGCATTTTGTATAAAATTTGCTGCGTAATGAAAACATACGCGGTACAATTTTCGTGGAGAAATTACAATACAATTATAGGAAAAAATCTTAAAAGTGAAAAATTTATTAATATTTCGTAGAAACGAGGCCAGTCGTGGCGCAACCAGTGGGAACCAGCGTGTGTCTAAATACGACATATTTTGACGGAATTCTGTGGAAAATGAAGAACGGTGTGTCTCAACACTAGGTTTTCCCTACCTACCTAAGAAATAAAGTTCGTAGAAAGAAATAATGTAGTTCGTAGAAAAAAAAACTTTATATGACAAATGGCCTGTAACACAACTAACCTATATGCTGTTATATTGTCATACCCTTTAAGAATGGTGACCAATGCCTGCAGCTTGCATTCTGATGATGCAATGATCACTGCATCATCTTAGTACCTATAGCAGGCAATTTACATTCAGTGACCTACTTTCACTGCTATGCCATTTTGTTTCATTCCTTGAAGACAGCTATGCGAATACAAATTGAACAACCAAGTAAACATGGCGCAACCTTGCTTGACATTCAACCAGATGTCAAACCAAGGCGACATGCCAGTTCCTACTTGCATGCAGGCTGAGTGATCTTTATAAGAGACCGGGATCTGAAGCCTCCTTGGGCTTCCCACAACAGCCTTTCGGATCTCATGTACTTTCTTCGCATAAATTTTACTACCCAAACTAATCCAACTAATAGCCCAGTGCTTGCGCATTCTATCTGTGAACCTTCGCCCTTACACAATGCATGATGACTGTATCTCGCGAATCGTCTGGAATCTCGAATTTCCAGAATAAATTGTACAAAAACTAGAACAAGTCCAAAACACATTCCCCACCATGCTTCGTATTATACTCTCAACTTCTTTAGCTAAATCTCTTCGAGTCCGCCTTTTGGAGCTGAGAATACTAGCGCGTATGCCGCTAACATGAATACTATTGTTAACCCTAGCTTGAAGCGAACCCACAGCAGCTTTGAGTCCTTCGCTTTATATTCTACCTCTGCACTAAACAATCGGGAGGACAATAACACCTACACCTTGACACCCTCAGTAGCTCTCTGGTACCGGGCAACCAAGGCCTCGCTGCAGGACCCGGCCGCCCGGTAAATCGGTCGTGTCATTGCCCTTTCCTTTGGTTGCAGTCACACAAACAACATCCACAACTCTGTCATCCATCACATGTTCACATCACAATTATTCATTCATCTTTTGTTCCATTAAATTCCACGTACTTACTTGTAGCTCCATCTACCATTTCCCGCCGTTCCGGACATGGTGTATTGGGTGGCTGTCTCCAACGCCGCGCTTTGCCTCAACGGGAAAGCTCAGAGCGATGAAATAATTATTTTCCTCGAATGGGGATCGAACCCACAACCGGTCGCGTTTACAGTTACACTTTGTGCCCCTGCGCCACGACTGGACTCGTACAGCGTGAAGCTTATACAATACAATTGTAGTTTATTTTATACAAAATGACCGCATACCAATATAATAAATTTAAGTTTTCCAAATTTTATAAGTTGGCCTTTCCGCTGGCCTACAATCCTGAAATTGGTAAGGAACCCTCAGTGGGCGATTCTGACTTGTACTTGACGTGGTTTTTTTAAAATGATATTTATATAATGTCTTATATTAAATAGAACTTTGAGTTCCGCCACTCAACATGCAACGCCTCCAGAGTTCGGCTTATCGGAGTTTCTGAACATTAGTCTATTAACGAAGTGTCTTAATACTAGGTTTCCAGGTTCCCTCTCCCGTCTTTGCTATGGGCGGGATACAGCGTAAGATTTATATTGAATTGAAGACATACCATAATCGATTGATCTACAAAGGCTATCTGTATTAAAATAAAACATTTTCAACATCATAGAGCAGACAAAGCGAACCCAGTATTAAGACACTCCGTGTCTCCGTCACTTGTTGGACGACGTACCTCAACGCCGCGATTTGTCTAACTATGGCAATAAATGAAAAGATAAGTTATAATAACCATTCGGCGGAATAACGCCGCCGCCGCGGCGCAGCGGAACGTCAGAGTCCTATTGCCACTCTGTAGAAGGACTTCTTTTAATTTCCTCGTATCTGGTAACAAGACAAAGCGCGGCGTTGACGCCCGCCACTCACCATACAATATGTCGAAAATTGGGCGATGCGTGGGATGTTTTTCTAATCGTTGTTTGTTTTAACACTAGTTTGCCTCTGCATGGAAGGGTCCATATACGGGACACAGCGTGAAGCTAAAAAATCTTTCACGTCGGCGTCGAACCTACAACCATTGTATGTGCAGTAAGATATAATCTCACTCTAGTAAGATACTATCTATAAGTATTTATTTTATCAAATTTCAAACAGTCACTCGTGTTCTGTCGTAGTATAAACACGTAACGAACAAAACGTGGTTTTATTATGATAATTGTAACAAAACATTAACAATTCTTGAACGCAATTTATGGGTAAGTAAAATATATTTTTTTCTATTATAACGACGCCATATAGAGAATGCTATAGAGTTGCGTGTTCGATTCCCACTAAGGGTTATTATTAAATTTCTACGCTATTATAGAAAATATAGGGGCGTTGGGGTTCATCATATAACAAGCGATAACTTTGAATTGAGTGGAGGCTTCTAAGCGCTTACCTCCTTCCTATTGAACGCGAAAAAAATCAAACATTGTTTAGTGATCAGAACTTGCCTATTGTACCACGTTGCCATAATATTTTTAATATTATGTGTGGGAATAATTTATGTATATACTTCTTTAAGTGAGGAACAAACGTTTACAGACAGACGATAACATATTAAGTATAAAAATATAAGATTCTTATACCTAATTTATAGAATTCCATTTCGTGGAAATTTATAAGGAAGGAAAATCTTTTTTTTTCTAAAAATCAAAGCCGGACAAGCGCGAGTCGGCCTCCCACGGAGGGTTTTGTAGAACAATTGGAGGTCTCAAGCTTTTTCGAAAATTCTAGCTTAGCTTATTCAGAGCCCTTTCTTCTGACTTGAAAAAGCGGCTTTAATACAAAATTTTGCCTCCCTTATTATTGCTTAGGATTTTACTACAAATTTATAGTTTTTTATTTTTTTCCTGAATTAGCTTCTACCAATCGGTAGATGCCAAATTTCATAATTCTAGGTCAACCTGAAGTACTCTATTAATTTGGATTTCGGTTTTTTGCGATATAAACGGCCATATCTTTTTTTTAAGTAAATATAGAAATTAGTTTTTTTTTTCAGAAAATCTTAGCACCGTAGATTTTAGTATATAGTTTGAATTTCAACTCGAAATCTCCAAGCGTTCTTGAGATAAAGGCTCTTGACAAACCGACGGACGGGATATAAATTGATCTTATAAGGGTTCCTTTTTTCCTTAAAAGATACGGAACCCTAAAAACATCTAATTGAAAGTAACTAACGAAATACAAATATTGTTAGATAATAGATATTATTTCGAATGGTGTTATTTATTAAACTTAAAATAACTCCTTTACAAAGTCAAAAACACCTGAAAATATCCTTAGATACCATGATGACTTGGGACCGAACCCACAACTGCGTTCTCAAAAACGTTATGATGGGTCCCTATATTTGTAAATAAACTTTATTGTATCAAAGTCTACATTACTGTTACAACTAAGAAACTAAGAAATACAAAGAAGAGGTTTTTCCAGTGAATAAATCACATATCTTCGTCGATTATTAATGAGAATAAAGTAAATTCCATTCCGTTATGACTTTTCATTAGACATTAAAATGATATAACATTTTATATTGTGGCGAAGTAGGATTATGTCTGATCGCAATGGTTTTGGGATCGATCTACACTCGATGGAAGGTTTAAATTTTTTTTTCATCTTCACGGCGTATCCCGCTTGTAGCAGGATAGGCAGAGGAAGCCTAGTGTTAAGACACTCCGCTACCAACTGTCCGCCGAATTCTAGAGGTACTGCGTGTTGGTTGAGTGGTGGATCTTAAATATTTTACATTTCTTTATATCTTTATGACAAGATAATGGCGAGAATGTAATAATATTTTGTATGTACTTACAGAATTACATAACGTTGTCTTGTAAGTTACAAGTTGTAGATAATTGTGGGTTAGATCCCTACTCGAGGATCGATCGAACAATTATATAGATAAATATGAAAATAATAATTCAGTAATTTTCAGTAGTAAAAAGAAATAAATAATTTAGATAAGATTAGATTATACTTTATAGCTTAATAAGTACAAAAAGCACAGAAAACAGATAATTAAAAACATGTATGCAAAGACGGCCTTATTGCTTCAAACGATCTCTTACAGGCAACGTTTGATAAAAAAAAGACTTAAAATATAAAAAAGAGAAGAGTACAATAACGTTATATGCACGTAAAAAAATAAAAATAATAATAATTAAATATTTGATATACTTCTGATTTATACAAAAACACATAATAGTTACAAGCTCATAATAGTCGGCCTAACAATTAAATCAGTACCATCAAACTATGCAGTAGGAAAGCCATTTATATAATTTTTTTTACTGCTTTGTACTACCTATGATACTGACCCGTGATCTGCAAATCCATATTGTATTTACGAATAAATTCATGTATATCACTCGAGGTCGTAGCTAGGTAAGTTTGCAAATTATTATGTCAACATATACATGGTAACATGAGGAAAGGTTTTGGGAGATTAATGAAAATAGGGAACAGGAGAGGAAAGGACACCCCCTTGAGGAACACCCATAAAAGGAGAACTAAAGTAAATTATTTTGTCATTTTCTTGTACGTATTGTCCTCGATCAGATAAATAGCCTCTGAACCATTCTGTAGTTTAAGAAGAAATGCTAATTCGTAAAACAGCGATTAATAGGTCAGTGTCCACAGCGTTAAAAGCACTACTAAAATCGAGCAAAGTATTAACAGTAACATTTTGTCTATCCATATTCAGCCGTATATCTCACATACTTTAAATAAAGGCTGTGTCTTTTCTGTGCGCACGCGCTTAGACTGCAACTCAGATGGTGTGGTGATGGTGGAATATGATTTTCTAAAAGGTACCTACTATTTAGCTGTTTTTATTTTATTAGCGACTAATTTGAAATAAAAATATTTTGAAATATGAAACGCGCAATTTAAAATTTCTTCATTCAAAATTAGATAAATAATAATAATAACATTTAATATGACCTTAAGTGTAAATATTAAGATAATATTATTTATAATGTACTAGCACTTATTTACCTGATTTTGTCTTCTTTTAAATAAAAAAAAAAAATTCCATGGTGGCTCAGTGTGTCGACATTTCCGCGCGCTATGGCGAGACGCCGCGCGCGCGGCGTTTGGTTCCGTATCTGAACATGCTATATGTAATAGAGAAGATCGTAGAAATACACACACTCCACAAAATGCTAAAGTTGCACAAAATTTGCTTTATAAATTCAAGTGTGTTCTTACACCAAGTTCCCAGGTTCCCACTTCCCACCTACTTTTTGCGAGATACAGCGTGAAGCTAACAAAAAATAAATCAAACTTTTTAAATAATTTTCAAGGCAAAAAGATTTATAAAGATTATTTCAAGTGTAAGTATTATTATTTATTTACATTCAGATATTGTTTAATTCTGAGCTATAGATACTAGGTATTTATTGATAAGTGATAACATTACTTTCTATAGGTAGGCTAAAGGTACCCAAATTCAGTCAAATTTCAATTTACAATAATATATTTATTCAAATAGACCTTCAACAATGCTACAGTACGATCGACAAGTCGTGGCCGCCTTGAAGTTAGCTATAGACGACTACACAGATTAGATTTTAGTATTTTTTTTTACTTTTTAATATTTTCTTTATGAGTGAACAACGCGCATAAGTTCAGAATACCTAACTTCAGGGCGATCGACTTTCTGTCTTGTTGGTCGTACTGGCATAAGGCAGTTCTGGACTTGCTGATTCAATATAAAGGTTAAAATGTATTATTTAATACGATAATAAGTAGCTGTCTTGAATGAAATTGAAATTATTTTAATTACTACTTAACCTATATGTTTTTAATTTTATAAAATATAATTGTATAAGGTAATAATTAAGGTTATTTTTACAGTCAGGTAATTGAATTTCTGCAGTGACAAATTTAAAATACATTACGAAACGGTTTTCTAGTTCGTCCGTTACAAACGAACAAACATATATTTATATATATAAAAAATCTAATGTAATCTTTTTATAATAATAATAAACTATTATTTTGAAATGACGTCGATATCATATCAAAAATTATCAAATCGTTTTTGACACTAATCGCTGTATTAATGATAAGAATTGTAAATTATTTTAATACTTCAAGTTAAACACACGAGGCGGTGGGGGCACGTTGCGATATTTATTTTAGCAGGAAATAAAATATTAAAGGAAAATAATGGTCGTGGGTTCGTTCCCCACTCAGAGGGATGAATTGTTAACCTTTTCACTTCCCTATTTCATATTTCGAAATCCACCTTCGAAACCTCCCCCAGCGAGAAACGAAGTGTATCTCATATTTAGTTCTCTCGCCAAACTCTGCATTTTGCGGACTAAAACATGAGCGTACAATCTAATGTTTACAGAATAAGCATTAAAAATAACTTATCAAGATTTTCCTACACAGATACAGGTACAGATTTGAATGAAACTAAAAGAAGCGCTTTAAAATTTGTAATAACTGCCATCAACTTCTTATAACTACTGTACTACTTTTTGTAGAAAATATTTAAAAGTATCCACATAGGTAACAAGCCCCTGCGTTTTAAACAGTATGTACTAGGTAATACTGCGTTAAGTCCAATTCATGATATGGCTGATAAACCTAGTGACCTAGTGTCAACACACTCCGTTCTCCTCTAATGAAAATAATTTACATATACCCATTCCTCCGAGTGGAAATCGAACCCACTACCATCGGGTGTCGTCAGCCAAACCACATCGCTATGAAATTTTGCTATATTTGCTATTATTTCCATAGTTTTCAGTAGGTATATATTTGTATTCGCTATCTATAATTCTATATTCAATGTTGTATTATATTTGATAAAATAGGTAACGTAAACTTTTATTACCTACATTCTTGATATTATCGTCAAATATAATATTGTTAGAAATTGGTAACGTTTTATAAAAAAACACGATAAAGACACATATTGTTTAAAGGGAAACATATATTTTTAAATTATTCGGATAGAGATTCTACGTAATTGCAATAAGTGATATGTATCACCCAATAATAATACTTCACACGACTTTTCTTTCAATAAGGGCTACAAGCAACTGCCTCGATTGACTTTTTTTATTTAGAATGGACGCTGCGAGGGCGTCGAAGAAGCGGGTGTGGGTGAGGAGTGTACCAACGCGTAACAAATTATTATTTACTAATATGTAATTTTTTTCGCTGGTAACATGGCAAAAACACAGCGTTAGGTTTTACTTAATAGATCAAGTTTCGCCATTCAACACTCAATGCCTTGAAAATTGATCGGAAGATAAGGAATGGAGTGTCTTAGCACAAGGTTCCCCTGCCTATCGCGGTATACGGTAATGTTAAGACACCCCTTTCCACTTTTTCCACCGAGTTCTGAAGGCATTGCATGTTGAGTGGCAGAACTCAATGCCGCGCTTTGCCTCGACACCAGGGCGAAGAAATGGAAATATAAATTTAATTTCATATTAAACTTCCTCGAGCGGGGCTCGAACCCCCCATTTAGTTGCTGGGGCTTGGGCTCTTGCGACTGACATCGCTAAATCATTACAATTAAAGTGATAATATAATTACTGTAATAATTTACTTAACTAATGGAATTCACAAGAAGTCATTAATGAAAGAGTTTTTTGGTTATAAATTACATAATAACACCGTCGTGACAAAGTGGAACTGTGTGTGATTCTCGCAATGGTTTAATCCTCATTCTTTTTTTTTAGGTTCGCACTGTAAGGACATTCCGTTCTCATTATGACACTTCCGTTTACCACTTTCTGCCGAATTCTGAAGGCATTGCACATTAATATGTATTTAAATTCCTCGAGTTTGAATCGACCCGACGACAACCTGTCGCGCTTACAGTCACACGCTTGGGCTCCTGTGCCACGACTGACGCTATATTACATTAAATTATTATATACCGCGTGGTTTATGAATAACAATCTCTATATAATAATAGAATAAGACAAAGACCATACCTATGGGTAAAATTTAAAGATTCCTCTTAATTATATACAACATATTTAGTCTCGATTCTGGTAAGTCAAAGCGCGGCGTTAAGCTCAGCTAACAAACACGCAATGTCTGAAAATATTTAAAAAAAATATGTTTGCATTAAATAAGATTCTGTCGACATACATACCAAAGTTTATTCCCTTAACTCCTGTAAGGCTTAGAGTCAAAGAATATACTTATATACAATGGCATATAGTAGAGTAGGCAGAGGAAACCTAATGTAAAGACACACCGTTCCTCACGGACTGGCGGAACTTAACGCCACCCTGTCTACCAAAGAAAATAAAAATAGTCATTCCCCTGATTGTGTTTCAATGACAACAACTAAAAAAACTAAACTACCCACAAACTTGGGCTTCCACTCAGACGCTATCGACAGATGCGTCTGAGCTAAATTAATTAAAAATCTCATTAAAATCGAACCTATAGCCGTTGCATTTGGAATCGTTATTTAATTATTTACTTCTACTAAACCGTGACGCGTCTTAATAACCTCGACCCGACGCAAGCTTTGTTTTATGATTGCTTATCACATTACTGCGCTACCTGCGTGAGGCGACACTTGTGAGAAATAAAAAATATTGAATTAAACCAATTATATTTGTTTATAAAAATAAAAGTCAAAATAAAAATAATATTTAGTGTTGGTGATTATAATTTTACTTAGTGAAAAATTATTCAATGCCCAGTACTTATCTTAGCTTTTGTAAGTAATATTTGTTTTTTATGTATTATTTTATAGGTTTGTTAAAAGTTTGTTTCGGCGGAAATAGGGGAACGGAGGGTCTTATCACTATGTTCTAACCAGCTGTGTGCGGAATACAGCGTGAAGCAGATTTATTTGTTTAAATTGCCATTTTTCAAGTTTTTAATTTAATGTTAGCAAATTGAGTGGCGGAGCTCAACACCGCATTTTACCCTTACTAGAACAAAAAAAGGCCATTTTCTATTAGATGCAATTCTGAGGAAAGTAGGAAATGTATTTTTTATGATACAGCGTGAAGCTATAAAACACTACGTAGTTAATGCAGGCATAAAAACCAAATATAAAATAAGAATAAAACGATTTATGACGAATATTTTTATTAATCAAAGTTTTTATTAGATGCCAGTTAGGGCAGACGGAACCTGGTGTAAAATCATCCCGCTCCCTACTTTCAATCCATTTTTCGTTACTCTGTCTCTGCCTCTACTACACCACGACGGCCTCCGAGCAAATATTTATTAAGTTCATATATTGAATTTTATAACTTTATCAATAACATTTTATAATGATATAAAACATTGGATTAAATAAATATTTCAAATTTCTTTATATCTTTATGACAAGATAATGGCGCGGGAATGTGATAATTTGTAATTTATATGTGTAGCGGCCTTCTAGTGGCGTTGTAGTGGAACCAATGTATTTCATACAATCACTAATTATTTTAATATGATACCGTGAGAGCTCTATAATTCTATAAATATATACAGATTTTAAAGGCGATGACTGTGGGTTCGATGCCTACTGAGAAGGCTGTATCAAGAAGACACGCGCCGTGTCCAGAACGACGAACATTTAACTTGGCTTTCATTTCACATGTTTTTAATGGTATCTGTATTATAGTCATACAATTATTTTGATTTCCTCGCTCTGGTAACAAGGCAAAGCGCGGCGTTGAGTACCGTCACACAACACGCAATGCCTCTAGAATTCGATGGTGGGAGTGGGAAACGAAAGTGTCAAAGTGGGATCAGAGTGTCTTAACACTATTTTCCCAGATTCACTCTGTCCCCTGTAGCAGGGTGCTACGTGAGAGATACAGTGATTTTTGCGATTTATGATTTCTGCGTATTATATTATACGAATGGACTTCTACTTTGATCGCTTCTGTCGCTGTAATGATAATATTTATTGAAATGAAACGGTAAAATACCTTCATGTTTTTTTACTATATCGCGCACACATACACCACAGAGTAGGCGTTACAGAAGGAAGTGTATATTTTTTCATTTTTCATAGAAAGAAATGCTGTTTTTTTTTTAAATTATTACAGCGAGTGAAGCGAACAGAAATTTGCAAGCGAAGGGAGCAGGGGAATTGACCCCAATTTTGTTATTGTTACTATTAAAAATGTTTTTTTTTTATATTGAAACATATTTTTTATTCTGGTTCTGACTAGACAATCAATATATAATGTTACTGAACTTGAGATGACCTTAGTCCAAAACATTTCTTTAGGCGAAAGGTCATACAAACCTTGCTGAGAAGGTTGTCCATCTACTTATTTAACACTAGTTGTCGCCCACAACTCCTTTTATTTATGACTTAAGAGTTGAGTGTTGAAACTCAATGCCGTGCTTTGCCAGAGTGAGGAAATGAAAATTTGAAATATTTCATTCCTCCGAGTGCGAGCGAGTCGTATGCTTGTTGTCCCTGCGCCACAACGGCCGAAGTAATAGAAATAATGTAGACTAGTTTTTTTAGCTCGATATATGGACTATCCAATTTAAAATTATTTTTTCGATACCAGCCAATAGTTCCTGAGATTACCGCTTTTAAACAAACAAGCTCTTCAGTTATATTATTATACCTTAGGGCTTAAATAAAGTCTGTGTCTACGCCTAAATAGCTTATTTTTTTGTTTTCAGATCAATCATGGCGAATAAATAATAAATAAATTATGTATGCGTTAGGAAAACCGTGAAAAAAAAATATTTATTTAATTTTTTATATTTTTAAATCAAAATGGAGGAAGTACGCAAGAGAAATTCGGTAAGTGAAGCTTTTTTACAATTCCCCCGTAGCATGGTGAGAAGGGGAAACCTATAGAGTTAAGACACTCTGTTTCCCACACACCGCCCAATTTACGAGACATTGCATGTTGTGTGGCGAAATTCAACGCCGCGCTTTCCGTCGTTCCCAGTTTCCTCGAGTGGGAATCGAATTGACAGCCGTCGCCTTAACAGTTAAATCCTGTGCCACTGCCGCCTGATTATTTTATTTTACTAAATTATTTTACTCAGCACGTACGGAAGACATTAAAAGACTGCGAAATTACTCATTTTCCTTACATTAAACTCCATTATCACACGTTTTATTATTGAAGACTACAATAAGCACCTTTTGAAAATGATCGTTTAAAGTGTAATAATTACAGTAAATGAGTATGACCGTGCGAAAGAGATAGAAATGTCTTCTGTTTCAGAATAATTGTGTTTTATAGAATTAAAATAAAAAAATAAATATGTGAATTATATATTAGAAAATACAAAAATATGTTGAGGCCAGGCGTGGCGCAGACTGTAAACACGACTGGTTGTGGGTGGGAAATGGAAATAATGAATTCCTCCGGGTGGATATCGAACCCATTACCGTCGCGCTGACGCTGTGTCTCATCATTGCAAAAAAAAAACAATTGGAAAAAAATACGGCGTTGAGTTCCGCCAATAAGAGACAAACATCTTAACAATAATTACTTTCCGTGATTTCAAATAACGCTATGTTAAAGCTTTTATACGTTTTCTAAAAAATATTTTATTTATGTTCGTACACAGGCACAGGAAACAAACAACGCTGTTGAAATGAACAATGTACATAAAAAGGAACAAAATGGAAATATTGTAAGTATAGATTAAACTAATATCATATTTATACGATCTATATGGATTAGATTTACATTCATAAAAGTATCAATCTACTAATTTAGTTACAACTACCCTCCTCCGCCATCCTAGGGTAGGAAAATGGGATCTTGTGTAGTGTAAACCCGTTCTGAAATTTCCACCCAATCTTCTCCTAAGATATTGCGAATTTAAAATATTTTATTCCCCCGAATCGGAATCGAACCAACAACCGTTGCATTTGCAGTTAAACATTGTGCCGCTGTGCGCGGGGAACGGCGTGAAGCTGTTTTTTTGCTGTTTTAATACTAGCTTCGCTCTGCCCTGCTACATGCATTACATTGCATTAATATAAATATATATATATATATAAAAGACGATATGTAAATTTTCAGAGTTCCCATGAAAACTTAGACTACGTTCCCAGCGGTTGGTTAGAAGTGACTCTCTCGAGAGTAGGGAGTTCGACAGAGGACTTCATCAAGAAAAATGGATCTGCAATGAAAACTATAACAATATTCGTCCTTAACGGTGCTGTGATAGGATTCTTCTTTGCTTGTTTTTATTACTGGTGGACTTACAGTAAGTTGTTTTTTTATTTTACTTCGGTCGTGTCTTTAAACAGAAATAACTGACAATTGTGTTTCATACATGACATATTTTACCACTCTCTCTTCTCCGCGGTGTTGAGTTCCACCGCGGATCCCACAAAATCTCTAAAAGTATTTGAAAAGTCTTGTTTTTTCATGGTTCCATAGCCAATTCTTTTACGATTATATTATCTCTTCAGTTTATAACAGGGTGGACATAACTAATATAGTGTCAAGACCCTCCGTTCTCCGCCATCCGCTTTCGCGAACTCAACGCCATAAAAATAAAGCTAAGACCATAGCAAGGCAAACCAAGGATGTTTTTTACTTTAGAACGGAAAAATAAAAATAATAAATTATTAAAATTACTAATGTGATAGAGCCTCAAACCACCGTGCTTACAATCATATACTGTTCTCCCCACGACGCTTTTTCGGCTTAAATAATATGTTTTTCTTTTTCAGGTAATAAGGAGTTAGAATTGTGCTATGGATTTGGTAGTTTAATAGCATTTTTGAGTATTATATACTTTTTTGTAATTTACTTCCTTGTGGTGAAAAAGTTAATAGGAAAATGGTTTGAAAGAACTATTTGGACAAAATTTGAAAAAATATGTTTTAAGCTTTGGCAATTTATGTAAGTATTATATTTATTGTTTTATGTTCATCAGAAAAGTGCCACCCTATGTGGCGTAACTAAACGCCGACAATGTCTCGATGTTTGCTAATCTAACTATAACAGTACCGTGAGAGTTCCGTTCAGAACGCACACTCTATGTTTATAATAATAATTAATAATTAGTTAAGGTGTTTATTTTTACAACCAAATGTTTACTGTCAATCGACGTTAGTCTTATGTCAATACTTGCGACCTGAATGCGACTTCACCCGCTTAAAGTTATATATTAGCCAAATTATATGAAATATTGGCATGAATTGTAACCCCGTATATGTTAATCTGATGTTAATACTTTTGCATTGCATGCAGTTCTGTAACTAAAAACAAATCATCTTCACGCTGTATCCCGCATACAGCGCGGTAGGCATAGGGAACCTAGTATTAAGACACTCCGTTTCCCGCTTCGCCGAATTATTCAACGCATTGCGTGTTTAGTAGCGGAACTCAGGCGGCGCTTGAAATGTAACCTAACTACGTGCCTTGAAGTAATTTTACATAAAATAATTTATTAACATTTGAAATTTTGTACATTTTGTGAATTAAAAAATATTATTATTTTCAGATTATTCCGTTGGAGTTTATCCATTGCTATATTAGTAGCTATCGGCTTTTTCCTGTATTGGGACACACGAGGATCTCCAGAAAGACTCGTTTCTCTTATCGGGTTATCTTTGCTTCTAATACTTGGTGAGTAAAATAAATTTTATTTTATTAATATGCCAAATTTTGGAGACATTGCTGGTTGAGCGGCGGCATTTTGCGAGCTACTACTATTTGTAATTAATGTTTAATTTTATATCAGGTTTCGTCTTCTCCCTCCACCCTGGTCGTATAAACTGGCGCAGCGTGACCATGGGGCTGCTGATACAATTCCTGTTTGGTGTCATTTTGATCAGATGGGACCCCGGCAGGGCTGCGTTGCAGTGTTTCTCTAGTAAAGTAAGTGTATTTGTAATTTCATTAACTATCATTAGTTATTTTATAACAATTTTGATTTTTATCTACTATTTTAGTAATTGAATAAAATCTAAGAAATTGAATTTGACCCACTTGTAACAATTTTATCGTTATGAAATTAATAATACAAAAATATGGTATTCTGAAGCTGGTCTGATGATGGAGCCAGGATCTGAATAGTGGAACTCTTCAGATGTTCCTTTTAACTCGGTCTAAGACTCGACTCTGAGCTAATTTTTTTAAATTTGCACTTGGTACCTGTTCTGATGATGAAGCTCTTTAGAGGAGAGTCATATGCTGGTAATTTTTTACGATAAAAGTGTTTTTTTTTCTATAACTATATGTTATATCAAAGTAGTTAAGATAATTCTAGGTTTTAGATTTTTTACAGATATTTTAATTATTTCAGGTGGCAACATTCCTCTCCTACGGTATCGACGGCGCCGCTTTTGTATTCGGGGAACTTTTAGTGAGAACTGAACAAGTATTTGCATTCAGTGTAAGTGATTTTTTATTTAGTAATTCTTTCACTTAAAATATAATTTAATTATGAAATGCAAATAAAAATTCGATCGAATCTTATCAATATAGAACAAAAATTTAAATGTTCCGCGACAGGTTGTGGGTTCGATACCCACTCGAAAAGATGAAATATTTAATATTTTAATTTTTGTCGCTCTGGTGCTAAGATAATGCGCGACATTGAGTTGCGCCACTTAACACGTAATGCCTCCAGAATTCGGCGGAAAATTACTTAATGGGAACGAAGTGTCTCAACACTAGGTTTATAGGCTCCCGCTGCTTACCCTGCTATGTGCGGGATATGCCTAATAATAATGTACCTATGTAATTTCTTCTTCTACCAGTAATTTAAAAAAAATATTATTTTCAGACCCTCCCAGTAATATTCTTCTTCAGCATGTTGGTGGAAGTGTTATTCTTTTGGGGTGCCCTGCAATGGTTCTGCCTCAAATTAGGGCGTCTACTGCAGAATGCAGCCGCAACCACTGTGTGTGAGAGTGTGATAGCTGTGGGGAACGTTTTCCTTGGGATGGTAAGCTCCTTAGACACTTCAGATATTTAGATTGGATGTATGACTGAACTCCTTAGTTTCCAGAGGTTTTCAAAGTGTATTAGGACTGGCGACCTAAATGTTTCTTTTTTATTAAGCAAAAAAAAGTGGTAATATCTTGTAAGCTGTGAGTAATTTCATTTACGTGAACTTTATAGCTTTTGCCATACTATTGCCAGTCGTAGCGCAGTGGCACGAGGTGTGACTGTAAAACCGACTGGTTGTGGGTTCGATCCTCACTCGAGGTGATGAAATATTTACTTAAATTTATATTTCCATTTCTTCGCTCTGGTGTCGAGGTTAAGCGCGGCGTTGAGTTCTGCCACTACCTCCAAGCCTCAGCAATACCTTCAGAATTCGGCTAAAAGTGGGCAACGGAGTGTTAGCTAGTAGATAGTTAACACTAGGTTCCCTCTGCCTACCCTGCTGTGTGCGGGATACAGCGAGAAGCTGATTTGATTTTTGCCATACTATTTTCACGCTATGTTCAACGTAAATAATTTTACACGTTCACTGCTGTACCTATTTTTATAGCTTGTGCGGGTGAGGTCTTTACAGCCTCATATTTTATACATATTTAACATAGCGCGCACTGGCATGATGTCTATATGAGGTCGAATTCTCAAGCCGCAGTGAATGTGTTATTAACCTTCTATACCTGATTTGCTATTCAATTCTACACTAATACTTTTTTTAGACAGAATCAATCCTGTTGATAAAGCCATATTTAGCGATCCTAACGCCATCCGAGCTCCATTTGGTTATGGCGTCCGGTTTTGCTACAGTTTCCGGTGAGCATATTTTTTTATAATTATCGGTTAATTTAAGTAGAATAATAGATTGCTTGTATGCTGAATTATTTATAGATTAGTCATAATAAATATAAAAATGAAATAGCCCCTGGATCTGTCTCTAAGATGGTCTAGTTACATTGCGAAATTTGTTAGTTATTACATAGATTACCGCCATAAAATATTTATTGTAATTTTAAAGCAAAAGTAGAGTCTGACGTCTCTATCATGCTCTGGCGTAAGAGAGTAAGCGTGGAATATCTTGAAGAAATTGATTGAAAAGTGATGAAAAAATAGTGCTAGTGCGAGTTTTAAATAGTTAGAGCTGTCTACTAAAAATATTTTATTTGAATTATTCAATTAATAGTATTTTAATTTCTGACAGGTACAATATTATCCGCTTACATCGGTTTTGGTGCGGAGCCCATCCATCTTGTAACAGCAAGTATGATGTCGGCTCCGGCAGCTGTTTGCTACGCGAAGCTATTGCTGCCAGAAACCAAGAGATCACTCACTACTGTGGATAATATACAGAATGTTGAGAAGTGAGTGTACACTGGTTCGAAGGACCTTTTTTTGGTTTTTTTTTTCGGTACTGTCTAATGGGTGGTAGCTATGAATCTGTTTATATAGATTTTTGTAATTTTATGACACGTTTTTGTCCATGTGGGGTTTTGCCATTATTTTTTTTATTAAAATTAAATGTAAGAAAAGATTTTAAAAAAATTACAAAAACAGTATACTGAGTTATATTTTGTATTATATATTTTTAGAAGTTTTATTCGTTATAAATGTATTTAATCAATTTTCAAACAAATGCCGACTTTAGCCCATTCATAATTTCAGTTTCTAAAGAAGCATATCTTAATTTTTTTCAGGCAAGATCAATCAGCTCTATCGGCAGCTACCAGAGGAGCGACCAACGGCATATCCCTGATACTAAACATTATAGCAAATCTTGTTGCTTTCGTTTCTTTCGTTGCTTTTGTAAACGGTTTCCTGAGTTACTGTGGAGGATTACTTGGCAATCCCGATATAAACTTGGAGTGGATATTTGGAAAAATATTTATACCACTCGCTTGGTGTATGGGTGAGTTTTTTTTAGATTCCTTTTTGAATTTCGTATCGATCTCCTGCTAATGATAAGGCAAAGCGCGTCTTGAAATTAAATGAAAAACTAAAAGTATAGTACACTATAAAGTATAGTACATTACATTCTCTCCGCTTACGCTGTAATCTGTCGCGAATACACAAAAAAATGTAATATGGATTTTTTACAGTCACTTGCAAGTCGTTTCAAATTAATTAGAATACTATAAAATCTTTATCATAGTAAAGTAATTAAATTGTTTCATAGGCGTCCCTTGGGAGGAGTGCGAGCAGGTTGCCTCGTTGATTGGACTCAAGACTGTGGTTAACGAATTTGTGGCATACCAGCGTATGGGAGAAATGAAAAGAGATGGTCTTCTATCGGTAATTATATTTTTATTAACTTCGCGCTTTATTCCGAGAGAATATCCTAGTCAAGACAAAGAGATTATAGTGTCAATATATAGATAATATAGTGTCAAGACTCTCTGTTCTGTGATGAGATTGTGTGCTTAGTGATGGAACTTAATGCCGCACAAAATTTTACTAGAGTAAGGTCTTCTTCTTTTTCTTTCTTCTCTCCTTCTTTCTGATAATGAATGTCTTTTGATGATGATTTATAGGTTTTTCATAAACTAAAGTAACTAAAACAGAGTAAAGCGAAACGGTACGTTAGTTAAAGGAGTTAGAGTAGAGTGCCTTACTAGATTTAAATTAACATAGTTTTTCTTTTGATGATTGAAACAACTTAATAACAGATCAAAATATATTTATAATATAAAAATAGACAGACGTACTTTTTGTTTTAATAATTTTCTATATAAATTCCAGCCTAGAGCAGAGCTAATCGCCACATATTCACTCTGTGGCTTCACCAACCCGTCCTCAGCTGGTATACTCATAGGCGCTATATCGTCTATGGCGCCGAATCAGAGGGAGATTTTATCTAGTGTAAGTATTTCTATATCAAATTATGCAAAACATCAGTTTTTTGCCACGTCACGCTATGTGCAAGTATATAGACAAGAAAAACCTAGTAATAAAGTAGATATTTCGTTCTCCGGTTTCTGCTCAAATTTATGAGATTGCTTATTGAGTTGCGGAGCTCAACTCCTAGCTATTATCTTGTAAATTATTGATTCCCCTGAACCTAAGTAAGGATAGAAGTAACGGACATTGCGTTTAAGCTAAACGCTATCCTCCGACGGCTTCAACGGCAAAGTAAATATTTCATAAGAACTATTGTTGTGATATTAAATATAAAAATAATAAATAATAATGGTTTGAATGCGCAACTGTGTACGCACTAGACACGCGGCGGAGTGTCCAGCCAAGTTAAACAGCTGGAAACGGGCAATGTGTATTATACACGAACCATTTCAAGCTACTTTTGAGGCATTCATGAATCATTAACCAATTAGTTCACATTAATGAAATTTACCACATTTGTAAACCGCTTTAGAGACTGAATTTTATCCCGAGTGACGACAGAACTCTCCACTCACATAGATCTCCTATTCAGTGTAATGTCGGTCGAGAACGACGCATCACTTAATATTTAACTTGGCTCTCATTTCACATTTTCTGTTTTTGATATATTTGCTACTATAAACTTTAATGTATTATAAATTTATTTTCCAGATGGCGGTGAGAGCGTTCTTCGCGGGATGTGGCATATGCTTCATGAACGCGTGTATGGCAGGTGATGTATATTCTTTCCTTTCTTTTACTTTACTCAGTGTTTCAAATCCTGCTCACAAATTTAGCAAATTTTCTTTATCTTCGAATTAGTGATCCATCTTCATTTTCAATCCATCGTAGAGTAGTGGGACCGTTTGTGATTGTAAAGGCTACGTTTACGTTTACCGAATCTGGTAGAACAAAGTACAGCGTTGAGTACTTACACGCAATATCTCACATTTGGGTGGGGACTGCAGAATGAAGGAGAGACATCTTAATACTTTAGTATATTCTTTATAACTTTCCAGCTATTATATATAAAGCGCCAAGATGGTGGCTGGCGAGTATCTGAATGTACACGCAATAGTTGTGGGTTCGATCCTCTCTTGGGCATAATATTACAATTATCTGCCTTAGTAAAACATAATGTTATATTGAAAATCAGTGGTAAGTGATAAAAATGTCCCCTATTATATAAAAAACGATTAGATATACTTATTTCATATTTTATTGTCATTCCAGGTATTCTCATGCCTGAAGGCTCATTTGGATAAAGGTGAAAGAAGACAATGAAGAATCTTAAGAAATAATACAACCCCTGAGTTCTAAAGATATTTATTATTATCATTTATACGAATATAATTTAATTAAGTGATAAACATTGGTGCAATCGATATTATTAAAATTAAAAAATATTTTAAAAGTCTGCGTTTTATTAGGTATATTATAGACTTTTTTATTACTTTGTTTTCAATTCTTACCTCTGACTACATAAAGACAAAGTACAACGCAGCAGTTGAGTTCTGCCACTTTACTCATAATATCTTGAAATTTGTGCGAGGCGTGGGGAGCGTATATTACGACAAAAAGCCTGAAGCTATTTTTTTATGCAAAGGACTCTTTCTACGATCGATTTGAATACTTGCTCATATGACTTGATTTCAATAGAATATATATTGTTATAGGATAACATTTAAGGCCAGTCGTGGCGCAGGGGCATAAGCGTGTGATTGTAAATGCGACAGATAGTCATTGATTACCACTCGACTTGGGAGAGGACTGAGAGACTCGGGAGACTCGGGAGATATTGACTCCCTAGGCAAAGCGCGGCGTTGAGTCCCTCCAGAATTGAAAGGTGGAAAATGTGTAACGGAAATGTCTTATTGGAAACTGAGTGTCTTAAACCTAGGTTCTCAGGTTCCCTGTGCTTACCCTGCTGTAATCGGAATATAGCGTGAAGTTAAAAAAATCATAAAACTACATCAGGTTTGACAAGACAGTCATTATAAAAAATAGAGATTTTTTCTACTTAAATAATTGTGATTTTGTTATTATATTAGATTAAGGAACAGTGACTACGTTTGATTGGGTTCAGTTTTATATTACTGATGTACATTGTAAGTTTTGTACGAATAATAATAAAAACATAAATATTATTATATTGTTTTCTTTCTTTTCATGTTTTAAATAAGTAACTAACTAAAACAATATTAAATATTATTTATCTATTGAAGTATTCATTCAAAAATTTCCATAAGAAAAAGAGTGTCGTTAAGTTCCGCTAAAAAATACCCGAAAGTGAAAGGTTGAGTGTCATAACACTAATGTTTTAAATTAATAATAAAAAAAATTAAATCAAATCAGCTTCACGTTGTATTCTACACACACACACACAGAATAGGCAGAGGGAACCTAGTTTTATGACACAGTTCCCCACTTTCCACTGAGTTCTGGAGGCATTGCGTGTTAAGTGGCGGAACTCAACGCCGCGCTTTGCCTCGACACCAGAGCGGAGAAATAAAAATATAAATGTAAGTAAATATATTATTCCCACGAGTTGGGATCGAATTCACAACCAGTCGATTTTGCAGTCACACTCGCAGTTTGTGCCCCTGTGCCACGACTGGCATCTTAAATTAATAATTTTTAATGTTTGTTTGGTGGTCTGGGGCATACTAATTAGTTTTTTAATTATTTTTTTTTGATTCTATTACGTTTTTAAATTCCATCCGTAACATTTTTCTCATATATCTTCGATACGCACAGACACCGAACCCTTACGATTCTATTATAAGTATATATTATACAAATTATTTAAAAATCTTTTTTTATTTTTTATACAAAGATACAATTTATGTACTGGCCTCAAAAATTTTCTTTACTGTCCAAGACGTCGATATTTGAAAGTCATAATATAAAATGTCACTAAAATATGCCTTCTCCGACTAAGCGTTTGTTATTAAAAACAAAATTGTACAACAAAACGTAATGGTGCTTTGTCAAAATTTCGAAATTATCGCGTCGGTTCTCATATATTTGCTGACGAAATTTTTTTGTGAATTTATTAAAAAACAACAAATTTTCATGTATACTAAACAAAAAATTCTCACTAGTATACCTGAAAAGGATGAAACAGACGACGAAATCGTAAAATGGGTGCCGAAAAAGAAACACGAGGTATTGAAAGCCAAGTATAAGTGTTTGAAGAAATTATTTCAAATTTACGATGCAAGTGTGATAGGGATATTGCCGCAACCAGAAGAACCACCTGTAGAAGAAATACAAGAAAGGTGTCATAGACGAAGAAGATCACGCAGAACAAAAACAGACGCGTGTGCTGGAACAACAGAAGAATCCAGTGGCGATGTGACAGTGGAAAGGGAAACAGTAGCCGAAACCGTTATAAAAGACCTTAAGTTAGTAAACAAAAAAGAATCAGTAAAAGACGAAAGCACTCAGGACTCTAAAGAAGATTTAACAAGCATTAGTGAAAGTAGTGACTATCAAAAATCACGTGTGGCCATTCATCATTACAAGCAAGGAAGAAGACCAACTCGTTTCCAAATATTTCTTCAAAGGATCTTGGGTATTAAGCAGGACAGATACGGATACACTTTGCCAAATGATAGGATTTATCCATCCAGCGATAATAATATTTCAAATAGATATGAAAAAAGGAGAAGACGAGGATTAAGATTCAGAAGAATTAGAAGACCCAAAAGGATATATTCGGATCTAAATTTAGGGGATGTGAAAAGTCCAGTGATATTATCTTATGTACAATCTGCTCAGAAGAGTTGTCTAATGGATACTACGCCGAGGCATTGTCCTATAGTTGGGTGTAGGATGATTTCTTATGGTAAGTGAAATGCAAATCTAATGTATTTTACGGAGAAGACAGGGAAATCTTAGAAATCTACTCTTCACCCTTAATTTTTCAGATTTTAGAAGAGTATTTCTTAAATATACATTGTGTTAAGCATCAGCATAATATATCTATTTTTTTATAATTTTCGGGTCATTCTTATCTTTTGTGTACAATAAAGAATATTCTATTCTATTATATTTCCCAGGAATCATTAACTACAACGACCATTTAAACCTGTGCCACTTCCCTGACCGGAAGTACATCTGCCATTATGTCATGAGGGTTTCTCTAAGGAGTATGATAAGACGGTGCACGAGAACGAGCACTTGGGCATTACTAAGTTAAATACGAATGTTATTTCATCGCCTTCTACGCCGAGGTACAGAGAAAAGAAATCATTTTATTAATATAGATTTTTTTTTTTAATTTTAATTCTTACTTACACTACAGACTTATGGTCCGTACCTTTTGTTATTTATACATTTCTTTTAATATTTTTTTCTTTAGATATCTAAAAAAAAATCAAATGTAATGTGCATCGTGTTTTTTTTTTTCTTATCTCGCGGTTTAAGACAACTCGTGAGTCGTGAGTCACAATAGAAGATCGATCGCTCACAAGATATTTCTTAAATTGATCTTAATACAAATTGTACCGCTGCTCATTATTTTTGCTTTTATAAACAGCAGAGTTCCTTATATTTATACCCTTTGACAAATACCTAACTAACCTTTGTTTTTCTACAGTGACGAAATCGAACCCACAGCCATCGTTCTTACAGTTAGACGCTACCCCACTGCACTGTGCCACATAGTTTTGACATAAGCCTAATTTACTTCAACCCGCAGATTTTCAACGAAAACAGAAATAAACACTCAAACGGAGCCAGAACTACCTAAAACTCACGTACCAGAGGAGAAATTAAAAAAAATCGTTTCGTTTTTCGATAAAATAACCGATCGAGACCGAGTTGTGACGCATATGAAGAAAATCGATGTTCCGAATCGAACATACACACCCTACATAGAAACAGGAGGGTCGATATCGATTCTCAAATATCGTCTCGAATGGAAGCGAATGAAAGTAGCGATTCTGACAATAAAACGTTAAGTAAAGAGATTATGTATAAGAAAAGTGGGACCACGTCCTCAGAATCTAAGGATTCGGGAAAATATCCACCTGTTAGGTGCCAGTTGTGTGGAGAAGCCTTCGACTTTAGGTAATATTAATTTTTCTATGTTATATAGGCCGGTCGTGGCGCAGGGGCTCAAGTGTGTGAACGCGACTGATTGTAGGTTCGATCCCCACTCAAGGAAATGAAATATTTATTTACATTTATATTTTCATTTTTTCGCTGTGGTGTCGAGGCAAAGCGCGGGGTTGAGTTCCGCCACTCAAACTCAAGACACAATGCTTCCAGAATTCGGCGGAAAATGAGGAGCAGAATACTAGGTTCCCTCTGCCTACCCTGCAGTGCGCGGGACACAACGTAATCTTAACTAGATATGCCTCTATTCGTCTTCACTAACAGACAAACAGTTTTTTTTAATCATTTCATAGATAAATGCCCACAATAATAGATTTCTTAATATATCACCCATGTACAGAGGACAATCAGTTAAATATATTTTGCTTATAATAAAAAAATTGCTTAAAAAGGCAACCTTATCATGTGGCAAGATAAATGTGTAAGTGTGCAAAAAAAGACGTATTAACGCGGTGGCACAGCGTCTGACTGTAACGCGTTGTGGCTGTGGGTTCGATTTCCACTCGGGAAAATAAATATATTCGAATTATATTTTCATTTTCGCGTTCTCTTACATAAAATGCAATTTTGAGTTTTACTAAACATA
>JAJHJA010000365.1:0-346077 GCA_021202915.1 Heliconius himera | reverse complement strand
TAAAGTTATAACTTATTTATGAGTTGATGTGCTCTCTGGTTTTTTGTTGTTTTTATAATTTTCAGTCTTATGTATATAAATAACAACTGCCATCTAACCTCCAACGCTCATCTAGTTGAACTTTTTGTAATTTTTTGATAAAAACCAACCTGCTAAACTATAATAAACTTACAATAAAATTAATAGCTAGATAAAAAATAATTAAATAAACTAGTTTCTATTTCAATTCCATTGTAATGAATTATTCTGTTATGTGTGTTATATATATGAATGTTGTATGTTTGTTATGGCTTTACTAAAGGTCGCTCGTATACTGATGCTGATATCCGACTTATACAGAGTATATGTGAGGCTTGGGTGGGATCGCAGGATGCTCTTGGCATGTTCTGTGACCTGTCTAAGGAATTTGATTGGGTTCAGGTCTCAACATTGGTCATGAAGCTAGACCATTACGGCATAAGCGGGCGTGCACTCAATCTTCTGACCTCTCCTTTAGCAGGGTTCAGAGGGTTGTTGTGAATGGCAAGAAATCTCCTGGGTCATTAGTCAGTATGGCGGTCGGTATTCCCACCAGGGTCTGTTCTTAGTCCTTTTCCTAAAAAATCGTTAAGGTAAAAATTTAAAGAAATTAATATGTTGACAGTTGCATCTCAATACATTTTTGAAAATGTTATGTACGTTAAAAAATATATTAATCATTTTACCAAAATTGGTGATGTACATAATATCAATACTAGAAATAAGAGTAAACTCATCGCACCTGTAACTCAAATTACATTGAGTCCGTTATTCGTTTATGGAACAATGTGTACGCTTTTACAATAGGATCCCAGAAAACGTCCGAAAATATTCTTAATCACAAATTTAAAAGAATTGTCAAAAGATGTTTGTGTGTTAAAGGTTATTACCAAATTAATGATTATATAAATTATAACACGCCTTGGGAATGAAATTCTCGCTCCAGTTTGTTTCAAAGTATCACTGTCACAAATGTTTAAATGTGTTTTTGTATAATTGATCTAAAAAAACGTCCTGCTGAGTTTCTTGCGCCGGTTCTTCTCGGTTCTGAGGCATTAATTTTAGTGAACTGGTGGTAATAAATTATTTCACGTTCATAGAAATAAGCATGTAACTTCTTGTTTTGAATAAAATTATTTGACTTTGACTTTTGTATATGTTGTTCCATTTCCATTAACTTTTTTTTTAATAAAAAGTATCGCCATTGGTCATATTTTCTACGACGTTAACTGTTTAGTGTAGGTATAACAACTATATATATTTTGCTTGATAATATAAACAATTAATTTCTCGTCATCAAAAATTGTGAAGACAATGCTTAGCCTTTGCACTGTATAATTTGTCTACTTGTAAATTGTCAATATATTATATTAGCAAATTTTAAGTAAATTTAAATAAATAGTTCTATAGTTTCCATTTCGCAGTAAAAAACTGCCTTTTGAGTTATTAATATTTAGAAATAATTGAACACTACGTATCATTAACTTCTTCTTTCGCTTTACGCTTTGTCCCGCATAATAGAATAGGGAAAGGGAACCTAGTCCTAAAACACACCATTCCCCACTTTTCACCCAATTTCCAAAATATTGAGGGACGGAACTTGAAATGAAAATAATATAAATATAATCATTCCCCAAGTGGGTATCGAACTCACTATCATCGCGTTTATACGCTATGTCACAGGATTCACAGTGTTTCTTACATCAACGACTAAAATTAAATAACAGCAATGTCAACAATATAACAAGAATTTGTTTCAGTTAACGGTAAATTAAGTTCATATATTATTATGTGTATGTTTGTCTATGGACCTATTTTGGACCGGTTTCTTTACAATATATACTTCTTAAGAAACTAACATTGCTTGTAATAAAGCTTATTTGCTTATATATTTTTGCTTATTTTAAATGTAATATTTTTATTTTAAGCCATTTTCGATCTTTATCTACTGATATAAATGCATCTGCCAAATCTTACTATTTTTGAGTATGTTTAAAATGAAAAAAATATGTGTTAAAAAATCATTTATTATATTATTGTTTTTATATTAAAGTAAATTAATACTAAATACATTATATTATATGCTATAACGCCATGTATGCCAAAAATTCATAAAATCTACAATAATATATTAGTACGTGAAAGGAGCATAAAAAGTCTGTACTCCTTTTTTTAATCGACTTCTGTAAGAAAAGGAGGTTATCAATTCAACTGTATTTTATTTTATTATTTTTTATGTATTTGTTACCTCAGCACTTTTGACCGCGTGAACCGATTTTGATAACTTTTTATTTGTCCCATTTCTTTTGTGGTCCATTTCTAGAATAGTATCTATGAGAAAATCACATAAATCTTAAATTTGCATTAGGTATGTGCGTGACAAATGGGCGAATAACTCAATATCCCGCCAACCGATTCCGATGTTTTTTTTTTATTTAAAAGGATACACTACAAGAATGGTTAGGTTCTGATTATGAGATCCAATTAAAATTGAACAAGTTTGTTTTTTTTGGTGAAAAATAGAATTATACTGTAATAGTTACAAGAAAATATTTATTAAAATTGGTGTCAGAAGTGAAATTCCTCATCCTTTTCTTTCTTGCATTTCTTTTCTACCAACTTCAAAAAAGAGAATGTTCCCATTTTCAACCGACTTCAAAAAAGGGAGATGTTTCCAATTCGTCCGAATATTTTTTATGTATGTTCTTGTCAATGTGCCAAAACCACTAACTTGGGTCTTGGTCTCGGTCTCTTAAGGTCTACCCATCATTTAAAAGCCTAAAATAAATAAATTATTAAATGCTGCAGAATGCGAATATATTTAAATAATAATACATAAAACAATCGTAAAATAAATATAACCCGCATAATTAAATTAAATATTTTTGACAGTACACACAGTTTTGTATAGAGTGTAGTATATACATACATGTTGTTATGGCAACACGTACTGTACGCGTCAACGAGTCCTACTCCAAAAAACTACAGTATGTATTTGCTTCAATAAATGTTTATTACAGACATAAAAAAAATCTCAATTACGTTTTTCCGTTGTTTAAGAATTCAACAAAAATCTCGGATAATTTATAATTTATATGTACATATTTAATGTTTATATGTTCATACATATTTAATGCATTTCATATACGAGTAGTACTATACCCATGACATCATTACCTACTTCTCTGTTATTTTTTTTATGTGACGGATGTCTATTCCTAATTATTTTATTATGTTAGAAATGTATTTTAATCAGCTTCACGCTGTATCCCGCAGACAGCAGGACAGGCAGAGGGAACCTAGTGAAGTGAAGAATGAAGTGTCTTAACAGTTCATTCCCCATTGTCTGCCGAATTCTGGAGGAGACATTGCGTGTTGAATAGCGGAACTCAACTGCCACCGTCGTGCATTGCTTCGACGCCAGAGACAGATCCAGCCAGAGCGAAGAAATGAAAATATGAAATATTTCATTTCCTCGAGAGGGAAACACAGGGATTGTGCCCCTGCGCCGCGACTGGCCTCTAGCAATTTATTATACGTTTTTCAAATATTATAATACGTATTTTATTTTTTTATGATGTTATAAAAACTGGAGTAGGTATTTTATTAATCAGTCATAATGATTTTAGGAAAAGCGTGGATTAGAAAAAAGAAAAAAAACGTCGATGATCAAATTATCTTAAATAACGCCTGTGGTGCTCTCCGTCCAGGAAAACTAACGTTCATTCTAGGACCCTCGGGGGCGGGAAAGTCGACATTGCTGAAAATATTAGCTGGCAGGAAGTAAGTAAATAGAAATATATTTTTTTGTATTAGGTATACAATACCATAAACAAGAACTACAATGTTACTTTTATCCGTCATTGAATGAGGTTAATGTTATTTATCAATGGTAACGAATGTAATCAAATCAAAAAAATCAGTTTTAAGCTGTAGAGAAGGCAGAGAGAACCTAGTGTTAAGACACTCCGTTCCCCATTTTCCATCGAATTCTCGACAATCGGTGGAAAATGTGGAGCGGAGGCATGATGCCAGGTATAGCGTGTTGATTGGCGAAACTTAATGCCGCGCTTTGCCTCGACATCAGAGCGAAGAAATGAAAATGAAAATTTAAATAAATATTTTATTTCCTCAAGTGGGAATCGAAACCACATCCAGTCGCGTTTACAGCCACACGCTTGTACCCCTGCGCCACGACCTAAACCTAAACCTAAAAACTAAATTATACATATACACTTAAAGTTAGTGTACACCATGACTCATGGCTATAATGAGTTCAGTGTCACTATAGAGCAGTGTATCCGCATACCCGAAGGAATTTTTACGGACATCATGTCAAGTACTGCAGCTTTGTATCTTTTTTGTCCAGAAATAAATTCAAAAGTACTAAAAATATGTTCACTTTCTTACAAACATATTTTAAAATACACCAGTGGCAATGACATTAAAATTTTGAACTGTAAAAGTAAATTGATTCTCATTTACAAATATCCATAACGTAAATAAATACTTAAAGACCGTCGTAGCGCGGCGGCACAGAGTCTGATTGTAAACGCGACGGTTGTGGGTTCGATTCTCAATCTCGAGAATGAATAAATTTCTTTTCCTCACTCTGATAATAGAACAAAACGCTGCATTGAGTTCCGCCACTCAGCACACAATGTTTTGAAAATTGGGCCACTCATGTAAACGAAGGAATGTCTTAACACTTCATACTTAAAAAAAAACATTAATTTAAGACTTTAAATATTTAATATATTTAAATATGATAATATATTTATATACGATAATATATTCATATATTTATGTTGTTGTAGAATACCACTAATACCAGTATAACAAGGTAAATTATAAAATTAACCTCACCATTGTTATTATCTACGATAAAGGACAAATTAATCACATATAATTGATTAGGTCCCAATTGTTGAATGTAGTGGGTACTTTATCTATTAGACAAGGTTTATTCATATTTTCTCGGTTTTCCGTAACGTAACTTTGTTTTTTTTTTCATTTCCTCGAGTGGGAATCGAACTCACAACCTGTCGTGTTTACAGTCACCGGTTGTGCCCCTGCGCCACGATTCTTATATTATTTATTGTATGTATTATTATTTCTGAATAAAATAGATTATTTGTTAATTACTATCCAACAGTATTAAATATAATACGACGTGGACAATCAAACATTTTCTAACTATGCCACGTCCAATACCGCTGATTGTGAACGCCGCCGGGGCCCTTGGCAAGTTACTGCCGGATATCGGAGAGCCGGATTCTCGTGTGGGTTAACGCTCTCACCGCTTACAATAAAACCCTATTGCTGAAAGCGCTGCGGGTCATCGTACAGTATTATGGACGGCGGCGATCCACCATGGGAGCTACAGACAGTGGGGAAGTGCTCTCCAAAGTTTACACATTTCATGTAAGTGAGCGGAGACAGTCCGCCCCCATCTTGAACGCTGGGTCAAAAAATGTTTTGGGGTCATGACGATCAGGCTAGTGCAGGTACGGGTAAGGGGCACGGTTGCTTTGGCAAGTACCTGCATCAGATTGCACGTCGGGAGATGTCGCCGGTGTGCCATGAATGTGATCGCTCTATTGATTCGTCTCATCACACTCTAGCCCAGGGGTTCCCTACCTTTACTTGATCAAGGACCACTTTTATATCATTCTTGGTAGCGGGGACCACTATGCATGTAGGTATAATAAAAATTAACTGTGATAATTAAAAAGAAACTTCGCCTCACCATCCCCAGTCATAAAATTAAAAGCGTTCGCGGACCATATTTAGACTTCTGCGGACCACTGGTTGGGAACCACTGCTCTAGCCGAATGCCCCGCTTGGCCCCCACAACGCCATACCTTGATGGCTGTAGTGGGTAGAGATCTCTCACTGTCCAGTGTGGTGGAGCCCTTGTATGATAGTGAGAGTAACTGGTATGCAGCAGTCCTTCTGTGAATCTGTTATCGCACTGAAGGAGGCTATGGAGCGGATGCGCGAGTCAAGCGCAAATGCAGACCCGCTCCGTCGACGTAGTTCAGGGAATAGAAGAAGGCAGTATGTGTATTTTCAACTTGCCTTATCCTAGAGGAGCTACTGCAGGCGAATCATAGCCTCATAGCGATACTCCTGCAAGTCATCGAGGCTGGGTTTTAGTGGGTAGTATCAGGATTTTCTTGATGAGTCCCACAATACCATCCATCTGTAGGGCATATCCGTCCTGCGCACGGATTGTCTGCATAAAATCATTTCCCAACGTTAAAAAAAAGGGAACGTAGTATTCGTTCTCCATTCGCATTATAATAGGAACGTCAACGGTTTACTTTGGTCCACGCAACCATACTCTATGATAATGAGACTTATAGTATTTTTTTTAATTGCACTTACACAAAAAGGTTTTAAGCGGTTTTTTTTTTGTGGCCTGATAAGTATTTATTTACATTTCGTCAAGATGATGTCACTGATGTCTCGTGACTAGTTATAAACTACGTGGTACTGACATGGCTTACCTTGAAATATAGTGGAATCATCGGCGCTCCTTTTAAGGGAGCTGCATATGGAATAAAATATTTCAAATCCATACCTAAAAATATTAATCAATATTCGTTAATAGTTTAGACGTAGGATTTTTTTTTAATTATACGATTTTTATACATACTGTATTACGTATGACGCGGTTACGAATAGATACCAAACGTAATCACCTACTACTACAAAATACTACTAATCGTTGCAGATCTGCCACTTTCATTCTTAAAAAACATACCAGAACGAGAAAGGGATATCTCTCGTACTGTTTTACGCAATTACCTATTTTCTATAATAAACCTAAACTCACCGCCAATACCTACAACTCGTTGTGAATGTTTCGTGAATGAGGCGTGTGCTTTAATATATTGTGTCGGTGTGCGTCATTCTTAACAAATGGTGTTTTATTTTACAACGACAATTTTATTATTTATTTTGTTTCAAAAAATCACTTTTTGATAATTACTTTAATATATCAATAATCATAATATGATTATTATTCTGTTTACTATGATTTGTATTTGCAGAAAGAATGGTGTAACCGGTTCTTTGCAGGGGACTGGCCAGAATGTTGTGCTTGTGGCGCAACATGCAACACTCATCGACACACTTACAGCTAAGGAAACGTTACAATTTGCTGCCTCGTTGAAATTACCTTCCGCCAATCATCATGAAAGACAACATGCCGTAAGTTTCTATAGGCTCCAACATTACTATATTATAAATATCTGTATTACCATTTTTGGTAAATCATTATTATTTAAAAAAAAACTTATGTCTAAATGCTATTCTATGCAAAGCTTATAACTAAATACGTTTCACTTTAAGTTCGCCATTCAACGCACAATGTAATAAAATTCGTCGAATAGTGGGGAACGTAGAGTCTTAACACTACGTTTCCTCTATCTGCTATGGGGGGATACATCGTCTCAAGATTGATCTCAGACTTGAGAGCGGTTTACAAGTACAGGCCTCAGCGTTGTTTAAATCGCTTTCAACTTTAAAATTGATCTTGAGACACCTTTTCCATTCATAAATTATTAAAATGGCATCTCAAGATCGGCTTATAAATACGCGCTTTAGCCTCGAATACAGTTACAAAGCGGATAACGGAATATCGCAACAATAGGTTCAATCTTCCTGCTCTGCAATAAGAGAAAATGAAAATAATTTATTCCTCCGCGAGGGAATCGAACCCGACTTCCATCAACGATGACCATGTTAAATTTATTTATTTTATTTGTTGGTTAATTATAGGATTATTATTTAGACATGCCGGTAAATAACAATTTACGTTGCCAATGTGGCGTAAAATGGACAAGTATATTTAAAAAAAATAGTTATAGGACCTTTATTATGGGTTTTGGCAGAACATTTATTTAACAAAAGCGATCCGTACGCGGCTTCGCCCGCTTCAACTATACTATATTTTAAGGGCCTCCCGAGATTTAGTTTGCGTGAGATACTTACCTTAAGGACCTTGCCATGCTACTACAATGGATCACCCGTTGTCATTTAAACTTGCAAGTAATAAAGTTCTTTACTTTCCGCCAAAATTCGAGTCACTGCATGTTGTTGAGTTGAAGACTCGAAGTTGGGAAATGATACGTCTTGTAAGTGTCTACGTCTTGGAGTTTGCCCACTTCAAAATAACTATTTTTTCAAGTGCATGACTATTTATACGACACTAATACAAAAAATATATAATTTTAATATTTTTGCCTGTACTAACAGGCAAAAATAATTAATATTCTATTTGTCCGGTTTTCTAAATTAATTGTCAGGGCTATTACCCGATCCGGAACAGCTCAACCGCTTATAAAGGAGGTTGTCAAGCAACATATAGGCTGTTTTATCTCGGAATTCCCGCGGGATCGGGTTTTTACTTTGCAAAGTACCTAGCGCCAAGATAAATTGTTAAATGTGTTACTATTTATTCACCGTAACTACATATTTATAGTATGTAATTTGGACCCATCTTTAAATGCCACATTATGTCATTATAGCAAGATAACATTGACAAATTCTTATAAATAACTCCATGACCCGAATTAATTATATTACGTCTTTAATCTTATACAGGCCAAGGAAAAAAGGGTAATAAGCACTTTTCTATGCAAATTTATCAAGTAGTACTACGGCCAACGGCCAACGGCCCGCCCGTGGCTTCGCCCTCTTAAACTACATGATTATTGACTGACAACTATAATGACTTCTATTACTATTGTTTATTATCTTAATCTGTTATATTCTAATATAATTTTTTTGACTACATTATCGTAATTTCTAAAAGGATTTTTATTGTTTTGAATGTCTTTAATTGGAAAAATATTTAGTCTATAAATAGATCTCGATGTAATTTGAACATGTTGTAATGTTTCTTCGGTTGACGATCCTAAATCAATAAATAAATAAAAATACGAGCAATGGTGATATATATATCATATAAAAATATACATAAAGCTAATTATTTATTATACGTATATATTTTTGTAACATTACGTTCTTTTTACCTATGTTATGTACGTCTCATCATAATTTCAAAACTCTGTTAAGTGTGCTGATGTCAATGAATAATTTCATTTACTCCTTCAAATACAGCCTTAAGCCATACTAAATTATCGATTTGAAAAAAAATTATAATGCTTGCATTTTAACTCCTGTACAGTTTTTAAATACGATACATATATTATTAGCATAATGTACAATTGGTAAATATGTAGTTATTACAGAGTACACGTAGAAAGGTTATTTTTAGACATTTTTATATGGATTTATTTCAAACGAACGAACGAATCGAAGAATCTATGTATTTACTTAATATTTCTTTGAAGATCAAATTGGTATTTATCTCTGTGTTTAATTAATTACGACTTAATCTTAAGTGTTGTGATTTATGAAGGTAACCTTCACTAACAATTCAATTTTGTTTACTTTATTGTTTAAACTTTGAACAATTGTGTTGTAAAAATATTTTTTTTATCAACAGCCATATAACCAAGACGAAAAGAATGTCATTCTTCTGTCTTTCAAACAAAATAAATAATAACACATAAACCTATCAAAGAGAAACCGCCGCACACGTTTCATTCCGAAATCAAGTCGTAGGTTTTGGCGGCAAAGTTCAAAGTTGATTAACCTATAGTAGTATTTTTGTAGTAGTATATGTTTACGTGATTGGTATCTATGCGTAACTGCGTCACTCGAAATACAGGTATGGATAAATATCATAAAATTAAAAAAAATCTACATCTAAACTGTTGGGGTACCTTGATTAATTTCTTTAGGTATGGGTTTAAAATATTTTACCCTATATGCCTTTTCCGTAAAAGGAGCGCTGACGCTTCCATCCTGTATAACATTCGCAGGCAAACTAATGCCTTGAATTCATTCAAATGACTATACCTTTTTTTAATGAACCTATTTTAATGAAACTTTAAATGTTAAGCTGAGATAAAACAAAGCAATTGGTGAAAGTTTTAAGTAAATTGGTTCAGTACTTTCGGAGATTAGCGTGATCATACATACATACAGACAGACAGACGGACAGGCAGACAAGAAATTAAAAAAAACTTTTTGCTTTCTATTATTTCTTTTAAGTGTCCCCATTTAAGTGTCATCCATTTTAATCAAAATTACTTAATGTACAGACAAAATATTTTTACTGTCTTCTATACTTCTATTCTAATATTATAAAGATTTATTTTTTTGTATGTATGTTTGTATTGTTTTCACACAAAAACTACCAGACCGATTTCAAAAATTCTTTCACTATTAGAAAGCAGCATCTTTGAAGACCAACATAGGCTATATTACATTTAAAAAAAATAGGGATCCCAAAGAAAAATGCAATAATGTAACCCAAGGTGTGAAGAAATTGATCTGAGAATTTTTAAATTCTATAATCGCGTGCGCTGCGATAACTATTGATGATAGAACAATGCAATGTTTTAAAGTATTAAAGAACGCATCAATATCTATAAAAAAAGTCCGCGATACCATATGTTCAACTACTATAGTTATGGCAATATAACTACTTTTTTATATTTTATAAGGCGATGAAAGTGCCGACAATAATCAAGCCATATTATTCATACCTCTGAATTAATCCTTATCCCATAAAATTATATATGATTAAAGATAATTTCAATACGTGTAAAATACTTTTAAAATTAATAAAATCGGACATTCCATTCAAAAGATATAACGAATTTAAAAAAAAACAAATAAAGAAAATCATGTAATAATAAAAAATGCGGAGTGTAATTATATCAAGAAAAAACCTTATCACGTATCACGGTCTGTGGAAATTATTGACAATATGGAAAAGTGATGTACTACAATTTATAAAATAAAATGTGCAAACAAACTAGAACCACCCGTCATTGTAGTACAGAGGGACTCCAAAATGTATATATATTATTGTAAAAGACTAAAAAGAGTGTGTAATTTCTCTATAGAAAAACTGTTTTATATTCTGTCATAATAAACATCTTTTAACTTTTCATACAAAAATATCCCGTAGTATATCTATTTTTTTTTCAATTATTATTACCAGTACCATATATATAATATTTTTTCGCCCTTTAGTGTTTTTCTGGTGGAAAGCGTAGACATTTTTTTTAATTTGATAAAATATTTTATTAACTACTAGCGACCAGCTCGCGGCCTTGCAATTAAGAGTGCCCAAAAAAGCTACCATTTCTATATGAGGATAAAAATAAATAGTTATAAAGGTCTTTTAATTTAATCATTATACCTACATGACGAATGTTACAATAAAAAGTAAATAAAAAAAATAAACCGATTTAACCGCTCCCGCACCGCGCTCGCGTCTTCGCTCTTCTTTAATCGGTCAAGTCGTTTCTGAGATAAGCGTCGACAAACAGAAAAACCAACGAAAAGACATTTTTTTTAAATATTATTGTTTCTGGTTCTATTACTTTATTAAATGCCCCCAATAATCATTTTTGATAATTTTAATGAAAATCGATAATGCCATCCTATAATTTTAATAATTTTCACTTTAGAAATCTTAAGTGCGCTGCAAGCATACATTATTTATTAAAACAGGAACATCATTCCCTGTACTTAAACAAATAAATAATTAACAAATTTAAGCAGGCGAAGCCGCGAGCTGGTCACTTGTATGATATATAGAGATAAAGCCTTAGTTATGTATTATTGTATTTTTTTGTAAATACAATAGTTAGGCGCAATTAATTATCAAGTTTCAATTAATATTCCACACATTCACACACACATTAATATGAAACAAATAAAATAATTGTACTATAATTGTTTCTCCCAATTGTTAGTATTGATAACTACAGTTCAGTTCCTTTATTATGGTGTCTCGATTGTTTTGGTATCTACTGTACTGATTCAACTAAGATGTCGTCGGTGGAAGTTTGATATGATAATTATGTCAACTGACAGGCGCATAACAACCTCAATCTATCCGCGACCAGGGACTACAGCAAAGTTTATGAAATGTTATTTTTTCAAGAATTTTTAATACTAAGTAGGTATACGCCATTAATCTGGCTTAAAATTATTATTTAAAATGTGTAAAAATCGCGAAAAATATTTTATGATTTGACATTTTTAAATAATGGAAATTAATTATTTTTCTTACTAATTTCGTAAAACTCAGTGTTGTAAATTAGTTATACTGATTGATGAATACAGATTTTAAATAAAATTATATTACAATTAAACCCACCATTATTTTTCACGCTGTCGACTTACGTGATCGGAAAAACAGGCAAACAAAACAAAATATATCATGTTAATTTATTTCCTTTAATTCTCTATTCTTAATTTAAATATAACCAAAACTTATTAACAATTATCGGTTGGTCAGATCGATCGTCAGTGTAAAAAACTGCCATTTTTGTGGTGGACTCACTCACATCGGAAATCTCTTGCACTCTGAATGCCTACTGTAACGACCAATGAAAATGAGACCTAATTTTCATTGGACGATACGGACCGCAGGTAAAAAATAATATTATATAAAAAAAAAACAGATGCGAGTCAGACTCGTATACTGAGAGTTCTGTACCAATTTCGGGATTGTATATCAAAAGGTAAATACAATTTGAGGTTGACAAACTTAAATTTGCACTAATTTTGTATGAAATGTATTCTATTTTAATTATAAGTTTGTAATTATGCTTTTCTATGAAATACCTATAAATTTACTATTTTCTCAGTTTTTTCTTTATCTTCGCTCTATTTACGACATTGCTTCGTACCAAATTTCAAGATTCTGAATCCACGGAATGTACCCTTGTACCCACAAAATGTAAGTTTTGATTCCCTTGTGAGTTTCGAAAATTTTCTAGGCACATTAGTCCAGAGTATTTGATCTAAATTTCAGCTTCAGTCCACGAAACGGACGGTCGGACGGACGGACGGACGAAAAACAAAATGATATGGCTTCCGTTTTTCCTTTCGAGGTACCTACCCTAAAAACGTAACCAATGTCTTTAGCTTTAATTTTTAAAAATATTAAATAATAAATTGATATTAAATCATACATTGCACATTAAATAGATTGATGCTGTAGCCAAGCAGCTAGGGATTTCTGAAACGTTAAACACAAAGGCAGGCCGCTTGTCAGGAGGAGAACGCAAAAGGTTGACCGTCGCATGCGAGTTACTCACAAACCCTTCTGTGCTACTGCTCGATGAACCTACAAGGTAAAAATAAAGAATCTATACTACTGTATAAGAATTTTTTTAACAATATTATAATATTGTTATTATAAAATAATAAATCAAAGCTTTTAACAAAATATGGATATATTAACTTCCTGTCCTCCGCCATATACAAAATAAAAATTAATTTTGTCAACCTCCAGTGGCCTGGATTCCGTATCTTCAATGTCGATAGCTAAAGCTCTAAAGTCAGTGGCAAATAGTGGGCGTGTTGTGGCGTGTGTGATACACCAGCCGTCATCACAGCTGTTCGCCTCTGCTGATGACGCTATCCTACTTGCCAACGGAAGAACTCTGTACTCCGGAGCGATAGAAAATATTCCTGAATTATTAAGAAAATCAGGCTTCCTGTGTCCTCAGTACTACAATATGGCAGATTACAGTAAGTTTAATATTACTTTAAATTTTAACACATATATATTTTTATTTTATTATTCAACTAGCGGCCTGCTCGCGGCTTTGCCTGCTTGACTTACATGATTATTCATTTAAGAAATATATATATATATTACAAACAGCCTTAAGGCTTATTAATTAATTGATTTGGATAAGTACTCACGATATTATTTGTAAAATAACTTATATTAGCTCCTGTACAATTTTTAAATTAGTAACATTATTAGTTAAATATATAATTGGTATACAGAATATACATAGAAAGCACGTTTTTAGACATTTTTATATAATCTATAAAATAATCAACATTTTCGGGCAAGTTCAAGTCGTACTCATGCCCCGAGAGTTTTCGTACCAGTTTCACGAAAGGAGATATACCAAAAGAATAACTAATTAAGTTGTCATTTTGTAGTAATTTAAGTACAGGTTAAAATTTGTACTTAATGGTTTTTTCTGTGACACAAATACAAATAAGTAGTCAATTTTTGAAAAATAATTTTGGAATTTTCCTTTATTCGTGCCGTAAGTTTTAACTTCTTAACAAATTTCGAAATTGTATATCAACGGGAAGTACCCTATAGTTATGATAGAAAATGCGACAAAAAACAAAGCATAAACTCTCATATTTCATCGTCATTTGATTGCGATGATTTAGAAGATAGATTTTCGTGCTCTAAGGGAATATAGACTTCAACATTGAGGTATCTAACCTTTAACCGATCTTGTACAAAATAGTCTTGAAAGACGGACAGACGGACAAACAACAAAGTTATTTTATAAGAATTTTGAGGTATGTACCCTAAAATACCCTTGGCACATACATACATGCAACATACGGGTGCAATAGTGCAATGTCGGTACGTGTCGCTTGTAAGTTATGAAATAATACTGCGGGATATTTTTATAAACAGTGTCAGAGCATTTTTTCTTGAGACACAATTTTTTAGAGGTTGCTACCAAAAGTGATTTTTTTTTATACATTTCTTAAAAAAATATTAATAACATAAACGAACAAACGGACTGAAGAACCTATTCAAAATATTTCTTTGAATAGCTAGACTGTTACGAAGGTAATCTTCAACAACAATTCAATTTAGTTTACTTTGTAGCTAATACTATGAACAATTGTACTTTAAAAACGTAACGTATCATGTGTATCAATAGATATCATTGCGTATGTTTCTTTTTTTTTTCAAATATAAATATCTTTAAAACTTTAAGTACATTATTTTTTGATAGAATGTAGCGGTAACCTTTCCAAACTATATTTTCTTTTATGCACAGCGCCATTTATTTAAGATCCCATCGCAATTAGTGAGAGCCTTACGTGTATGAAAGAGAGTATCAAGATTCGTTAGTACCTACTATTTTTGTCAATAGATAGCGTTACTTGTATCGATTTTTTAATATCTCAAATATTAACTTCTTGAAAACTTAAATACTTATATCTTTTGATAGAGTGAAGCGATTACAATGAAATAAACACTAAAAGCTATTTTGATTTATTTGTAATTTTTATGTATAAAAGTTGCTTAAATGTATTGTGTACTTTTTACGTGATACGTGTTCACATAAACAGACAAACAGACAAACAGACAAAAATTCCAAAAATGTTGGAAATGGATTCTGTTAATTATCCTTTAACACCCTGGCTAATTTTTTTTTAAATATTTTCAATGTACAGAAACGACTTTTCTACAGATTTATTATAAGTATAGATATAGATAACCCACAAAAGACAATCATGGCGCAGGAGAACAAGTGTGCATGTGTAAATGTGACGGTTGTGGATTCGATTCCTAATCGGTAGAATGAAATATTTAACAACATGCAATGTTCCAAACTGTCCGAAACTGGAAAGTGGAGAAATGAATGTCTTAATATTTATACTCTCCTTTCTACACTGCCGTATGCGGGAAACAGCGAAAAAGTAAATAAAAAAACAATGTAATTATTTAAATGTTTGTCAACGTGTACTATTCGTATGTTGCAAAAAATCACCACCAGCTATACAGCCTTAATATCAAAAATGACTAGATTAATTTTAAAAATGTTGCTGAGACGTGACAGCGTTAAGACACGCCTGAGATGCTTTGTTGAAATTATCAGACTTTGTAGGGAATAATGCCAATGGCAAAATGACCTTTCAGTATACCTAATATCAGTGTACACGTGAATTTTAAGCTAATCCACGAATTTATCAAAAAAAAACGGATAAATGTGAGTCGAACTTATAGACTAAGGTTTCCGTACCTCGAACAAGAAGTACAACTTTAAAAAGTTGCCAAACCTAAGTAAAAAAATAAGTTAGAATTTATTTTTTTCTATGAAGACAGACATTTTCACTTTTCGGAGATTTTTTTCTTTATTTATATTGTAAGTTCTGACTTCGTGCCAAATTTCATAACTGTAGGTCAACGAGTAGTACCCTAAAAGTTTTGATTACGCGGTGATACAACATAAATGCACGTATCTTAAGATTGCGATGACTTAGAAGCTTGTTTTTTTCAGTGCTTCTAGGGACCATGGAGCTAAATATTTAATATCAATTTAAGCTTGGTACCTCCACGCAATGACGGATAGATATCCTATAAGGGTTCCTTTTTGAGGTACAGAACTCTTAGATATATTTTTTTGAATTTTAAGAATTCCAAAACTCAAAAAGGAGCCCTAAAAATTAAAAAAATATATATCTTAAATAACATGTTGAGCACACTAAACCCGTCGATTCTTTTTCGGGCCCAAAACAGAACATTGGTTTTTTTCGTTAATTAGCAATTTATTTTTTTAACTATTGTATAAAAAATTACATTTGACTATTTCATGTGGAATAACACAATTTACTTATATTTTTTGTGTACCATGTTTTGGGCTTATTAGGGCGCTTTCGTTCCTTTTAGTTATGCTTTTGTTTTTTTCACGGTGGCTCTCGTTTTTTTACATATGTTTTTTTTTCGATTACTTTCGTTTTTTTAAGTTTTATTGGCAAAAATTTGGGTGCTTTCGTTTTTTTTTTTAATTGGAAGTGAATTAACTGACAAGATTGTAAAAATGTTGTGATTGTCCCGTCTTTGAGGACACTGGAACACACAAGTGAAAAAGGGAACAGTCCCGTTCGAAACGAGACGTCTGGTCACATTAAACATACCTATAGAGATATGCACCTCGGCACCATAAAGTTGAAAAGAAAATCTTAAATTATAATTATAAAATAATCATAAAATAAATATTTTTAATTTATTTATTGTTGATTTTGACATTATATATTTTTTGCGTTCATATTAATATTATGAAGGTTAACATGCCTACTATGTTTTTATTACTTTTACAAAAAAATCTTAATCATCATATCTAATATTTAATATTCCCGAATAAAAACGACGAGAGAGAAACTCTACTAAGTATCGGATCACTTAGTATTGATTTAAGTTGATTTCATTTTCTGTGAAATATATCTTAAGAAGTTCTTATCTACGTTATAAATTAGAATATTTTAACAAAACTGTTTGAAACAACTGTAATAAATATTGACATACTTTTCATTTATTTTCTTGTTTTAGCCATAATACGTGTTGTTTTTCACAGTTTTAGAAATTGCGAGTGGGGAGCACACTGGTAATTTATCAATCTTAGAAGATGAAGCAAAAACGTATGCTAATGAAATGAGAAAACTAGCAGAAAAAGAAATCAACCAACAAAACGGCAAAGGTTTGTAGCACTCAAGTAAAAAAACCATAAATTTTACTGACATTGCCATTGAACACCTTTTAATTTATACTTAAGATCTTATGAGGCCTATGATCTATTAGGTAAATTTAGTTGAATGAATACAATAAATATTTTTATCATTGACGCTATTGTGGCGCAATTGGAAAGTGCCTGATGGTAAACACGAAGGTTGCGGGTTCGATCTACTCAGATATCACATGAATTCGGGAGGAAGGCAGAGAATTCTGACCGAATGGCTCTTTCTGCCTGCCTACACTAATGTGAGAGGTAGTGGTTTCGTGTGTAATAAAATTATAGACAAAAACATCACACTTTGTAGACATATGCCGGATACACAGAGGGAACATGGGAATCAAGTTGGATGGCAGAACTCAACGCTGCGCTTTGCCTCGTCACCAAAGCGAGAATATGAAAATAATAAACATTTAATTCCCCTGAGTGGAAATTGAAACCGCAACCGTAGTGTTTATAGTCGCACGCTTGTGCCACTGTTCCACGACGACCTCTACTACTACTATTACAATGTTCATTAACTATCTATAAACAAATTATAAACATAACTCATATGAAAATCCATATACACAAAAAGATATAAGAAAGTGCAACAGGCTAAAGGTTAGAAATTAAAAGTAGTGATATTTACAATATTACGATATAAAAGTGCTTAAACAAATTAGCAAGGATTGTGTGTGGAAAAGAGAAATGCAACTGGTGCATGAACTAAACCTAAAAAGGTGTCGTACGAGCAGCGCCCCGGCCACGGGACCGGTTGCCCGTTTGTCAGACTTGTATCAATACAAGTACTTTGGAGGTGACCACAAACAACCCAAGCATTCTTGCAAAAATATCATTTTAATGATATTTTAATTATTTAAGCGTGCGTACATACAACGTGTTGCTATAGATGATGCTATAGCATTAGTTGGCTTTATTTTAGCGACGAAAAAACTGAAAAAGCACAAGAAACTATGGACTAAAGATTTAAGAGAACATTGTTCGGATATCTGTTTATTAAATGATTATTGTTATTGTTTATTGGTTGGTGTTTGATTTTAATTTTTAGTATTGATCAATTAATTTATTATAAGCAATATATTTTTGTCCCTGTGGTGGTAGTCTTTACTTTTTGCCCAAAACAAGATTTATATCTTTAAATATTTATAAGTTCTTCTATAAAATCGCTAGCTCCTTTCGGTGGTCTCGTTCATTTTGACGTACATACGTGTCGGTGGGTAGAACCGTACTGACTCCCACCAGTGGCGTAGCTAGGGTATTTGCTGCCTGGTGCGGCTTAGGACTTGATGCCCTTTAAAATGGTCAAAATAATTTCAGATTTCAAACCACAGTAGAGTAGATATATATTTTTTTATTGCTTCAAAACTATAATAACTATATATAAGTTATAATGGGGGTACAATGGTGTGTCAAGTGGCGACGAATGCGGCGTTGGAGACCGCCACCCAACACGCCACGAGGTGGAGGACGGAGCTACAAATAGCTACGTGGAATGTAAGAGGAGGGATGGAAGAAAAGATGAATGAATTATTAGATGCGATGGATGATAGAGATTTGGATGTCGTTTGTGTGACAGAGACCAAGCGAAAGGGCAATGACACGACCGATTTGCCGGGCAGTCGGGTTGCTTTCTGGGCCGGCGTACCAGAGAGCGAGCGGGGCTGTCAAGGTGTAGGTGTTATTGTCCTCTCGATTGGTTAGTGCAGCAGTTGAATACAAGGCGATCAACCCGAGACTGCTTTGGGTTTGCTTCAAGCTGGGGTTAACAAGAGTATTCTTGTTAGTGGCGTATGCGCCAGTATCCACAGCTCTATTAAGCGAACTCGAGGAGTTTTGGGAGAGTGTCAGGGATGTTCTAGGTAGCGTTAGAGGGAATGAAAAATTAATAATATGTGGCGATTTGAATCGGAACTGCGCGAAGCGGTTACGAGGGAGGGGGTGGGAGTGGTCAGTATGATGACAAGAAAATAAGTGAGACTGGAAAGCTTATATTGGAAATTTGCAAGAAAAGGAATTTGTTTGTGGCAAACACGACGTTTGAACACAAATAAATTCACATGTATACATGGGAGCGAGCGGAAGGGAAAAGTATGATTGATTTATTCCTAGTGGATCAGCGTATTCGAAGCCAAGTTATAGACACGCGAGTGTTTAGTGGTTCTGAGCTGGGAACAGACCATTATCTAGTCGTTGCTAGAATAAGGGGTCTGTTTGCAGGTTGGCGCAACTACACAAGGTGTCCAAACTTGGAGTCGAATTATCGCATAAGAAACTAGAAGCTTCAAGATCCACCGATTAGAGAGGAATATCAAGAAAGAGTTTCCAAGAAGCTAGACAGCAGCGAATCTGGAAATGAAAGTATTGGAGTATGCTGGTAGAACCTTAGCGATTGCATGAATGAAGCAGCAATAGAGGTATGTGGTAAAGGGAAAGAAGGAAGGCTTTACCAAAAACCGCGACGAATGGTGGGATGATGAAGTGGAAACTTCTATAAAAAGAAAAAAAAAGCATGGCAGGATTATAAAGCCTCAGCTAAGGATAAAAGTATGAGAGAAATTAAAAAGAAACAGTATAAGCTACAAAATCATCAAACGAAAGTACTCATGAAGATGAAGCGTGAAAAGGCAGAGAATAAAAGAGACGAAAGGTTAACGAACAACTTCAGAGAAAACTCGTAGCTTTTCTGACGAGAAGTTAGTGTTTCTCGAGGTTGCTTGCGAGGTTGCTTTCGAAGGACGATGAAATTTTCACGAAAGAACCACACATTTTGCAGCGATGGGCGGAATTTTACAAGGAGATGTATGAATGTGATGGAGACTGATGGAGACTGAGGACAGTCTCAAGTAACAGCGAAATGTTAAATGTTGATGTAGCTGATGGCGAAATCAGTATAAAAGAAGTTGAGAATGCAATACGAAGTCTGAAATTTGGTAAGGCAGCGAGAGCAGATGGAGTTATTGCCGAGATGATCGAATATGGTGGGCCACGCATCTTGGACTTGTTCTGGTTTTTGTGCAATTTATGCTGGAAATCAGGGGAGATCTCAGATGATTGGCGAGGTGCGTTCATCGTGCCTTTGTATAAAGGCACGATGAAAAACTGCGCAAACCATAGGGCTATCGGTTTGATTAGCTTGGGTAGTAAAGTTTAAATAAAAATAAAATTAAATTAGCTTCACGCTGTATCCCGCACACAGCAGGGTAGGCAGAGGGAACCTAGTGTTAAGACACTCCGTTCCCCACTTTCTGCCGAATTCTGGAGGCATTGCGTGTTGAGTGGCAGAACTCAACGCCGCGCTTAACCTCGACACCAGAGCGAAGAAATGGAAATATAAATTTAAGTAAATATTTCATCTCCTCGAGTGGGGATCGAACCCACAACCAGTCCGTTTTACAGTCACACCTCGTGCCGCTGCGCCACGACCGGCCTCAAGTAGTAAAGTTTATGCTAAAATATTAGCGAGAAGAATGCAAGAGAGATCTGAAAGGCCGTTGTAGGAGGCCCAAGGAGGCTTTAGACCTGGAAGAGGGTGTATCGATCAGATCTTTTCCCTCCGCATGATCACGGAAAAATTTAAAGCCGTTAACCAAAAAGTTTTCTGTGCTTTTGTAGACATGGAAAAGGCGTTTGACAGAGTTGTAAGAGCGAAATTATGGAAGATACTACCCCGGTACAATGTGAGCGGGACCCTTGCTGCAGGCCGTAAAGTCTCTTTACAGAGATCACTCAGCCTGCGTGCGACTAGGAGCTGGCGTGTCGCCCTGGTTTGACATCCGATCGGGTGTTAAACAAGGTTGTGCCATGTCAGCTTGGTTCCGGAGGGCAGCACACGATCGCCGCCTTCCGCCCTAATGAGCCAGAGGGCGGTCAGCTTGGGGAAGCTGGCCGCCTACTAACCTGGCCCCAGTAGTCGCGCGCAGGTTCCTCCCGCGCGCTACTCCGAGCAGGCCGTCGAGGGTGACCACACACCCTTGACTCCGCGACGTGCCTTGCAGGCTCCCGCCGCCGCGCTTCGCGGGAGACTATTGTCCCCGCGTCTCGCGGCCAGTGGCGGTCGAGGAGGAGCACCGTGAGATTTTAGTGGGTATTCGGACGGCCTACATCTGCCAGTCCGCAAGTCCCACATAACCCGCTCGAGTCCCCACTCGGGCCGGTATCCGTAACAGGATTTCCTCACGAAAAATAAAATGTCAGCTTGGTTGTTCAATTTGTATTTGGATAGCCTGAGGTTAAGTTTAACCAAACAGCTGTTAGGCGAGCTCTGTCCTCTTTGGACATCCACAAGTCGAGCGGGTCAGATGGCATCTCTCCCTTAGTGCTCCGTTCCTGTGCTCCTGAGCTGACACCGGTGCTAACGCGTTTGTTTCGGCACTTACTCAGTCGGCGTTGTCCCAGACTCATGGAAGAGCGCTCTTATCCACCCGATCTCAAAGAAAGGCGATGGTTCCGATCCATCTAACTACAGGCCTATTGCTATCACCTCCCTGCTCTCAAAAGTCATGGAGAGCATTATCAATAGCCAGCTTTTGGTTTATCTAGAGGATCACCGATTGATTAGTGACCGACAATATGGCTTTCGCCATGGTCGTTCAACCGGTGATCTTCTAGTTTACCTTACCCATCGCTGGGCTGCGGCTATTGAAAGCAAGGGAGAGGGCCTGGCAGTCACTTTGGACATGGCGAAGGCCTTTGATCGAGTGTGGCATGAGGCGCTCCTGGCTAAATTTCCATCCTATGGGCTTCCCGAGAATTTATGCAAGTGGATCGCCAGCTTTCTCACTGGGCGCAGCCGGCCAACTCCGGCCGAGCAAGTCTTTCTCGGGAAAACGCCGAACAGTGCCGAAATAAACTTGTGTCTTCCGTTGAGGCATCCCTCAACAATGTCTCCTCATGGGGTGAAAGGAACCTAGTTCAGTTTAACCCCCTGAAGACACAAGTTTGCGCGTTAACCACAAAAAAAATCCCATTTATCGTCTCAGAACGAACGTCTTTCAGAACATTCCCCTTACAGCCGCGCCCAGTATCAGTATATTGGGCCTCAATGTTTCGAGTGACTGCCAGTATCGCGATCATTTGGAAAGCAAGGCCAAGTTGGCCTCGAAGAGACTGGGGGTCATCAACAGAGCGAGACGGTACTTCACGCTAAAACACCGTTTGACCGGCAGGCAGGCAGGTTCGGCCTCATATGGAGTACTGTTCTCATCTCTGGGCTGGTTCACCTCAGTATCAGCTTGAACCATTCGATCGCATACAACGTAGAGCCATTCGAATCATTGGGGACCCAATAATCTGTGAAAGGCTTGATACTTAGGCTTTGCGTAGAGACGTTTCCTCGCTGTGCGTTCTCTATCGCATTTATCATGGGGAGTGTTCTGAAGAACTGTTCGACCTATTACCTGCCGCCGAATTTTCTAACCGCACAGTACGATATAAGCTGAAATATCATCCACACCACCTGGATACGTGGCAATCCACTACTGTGCGGTTTCGTAGGAACTTCCTTCCACGCACCACGGAACTGTGGAATGGCCTACCCGCGGCAGTGTTTCCAGGTCGATATGACATGAGTACCTTGAAAAAGCGCGTCTATCTCCACCTTAAAGGCCGGCAACGCACCTGTAGCTCCTCTGGTGTTGCACGGGGCCGTGGGCGGCGGTAATCACTTACCATCAGGTGACCCGAACGCTCGTTTGCCTTGTCCTTTTCCATAAAAAAAAAAAAAGCTGTCTCCATGGAGTGAAACAAAGTAATATGGAAGTGAAAGTTGGCCTGAAGTGAAAGGTGACCTGAATGTGAATTAATAATAATAATAATAATAATAAATCTTTATTTTCATCTCACAAAGCTTGGTCATAAAAAATACACATTTGACAAAGAAACCAGTGGTGAACATTAAAAAGCTAATGTGAGAGACTGGTGTCCATACTGGGTATATACCTGTTTTACAGATCACCAGGCACTCACCCCTTCATAATCTACAAGAAGAGTGGTTTCAGATATGGAAAAATATTAACAGTATAGACCTTAGAATTATCTTTAGTATTTAGTATATATTTATTATTTTTTTATTTAATTTAAACTCACATATTAGTATATGTGTGTGCGTGCATGGGAATGAGTGCATGAATGTGTGTGTACGTGTGTGTGTGTGTGTGTGCGTGTGTGTGTGTGTGTGTGTGTGTGTGTGTGTGTGTGTGTGTGTGTGTACGTGCGAGTGTATATGTGATTATGTGAGTATGTGAGCGTGTGAGTATCTATGTATGTATCTGTATATTATTTAGGAATTACGAATAAATTCTCCGTTTCATCATAGTTGTAGCATTTAAGCCATTCCGTTACAAGCTGTTTACATTTATTTTTTGGGACAGAGTATATGGATAAGTACATATTTGCTTTATTATATAATAAATCTCCAAGGAATGGATAGAACTTATGAGAAAAACTAGTTTTAAAATTGCTTAAAGGACAAACATTTTTTTTTCTTCTGGTACCCGTTGTACTTTTGGAATCATAGATAGTTACAGAGTGCTTCTTTAGGATGATATATAATACAAACAATTGACGAACTGTTAATACATTGCAGTGTTTATATAAAGCCGAAGTGGGATATTGAAAAGGAAGAGAGTAACCTGTTTTTAAAACAGATCTTTGAGCACGTTCAATCGTCATTAGAGTTGATTTACAAACGCCACCCCACGATGTAATGCAGTAGGAAAGTATTGACTGACATAGGGCACAATAAACCGTTCTTAGGACTGAAGGATTTGCAACGTTTCTTAATTTCCTAAAAACATAAATTAGTTTGCGAGTTCTCTCTGCAAGCTGTTCTATATGATATTTGAAACTAAGAGTGCTGTCTATTAAAACTCCCAAATATTTAATTACACTAACATTATCCAAGGATGGGCAAGAGCAGTTATTATTGAAGGTAGTGTTACAAGCATGAATTACTAATGGGGGCAGTTCAATTTTGGGATTTACCGAGATCGAGAAATGCATATACTTTGTCTTATTCACATTAAGTTTTAGTTCATTTTTAGTTAGCCAAAGAGAGACAGAGTGTAGCCCTGATTGGGCAGATTCGTAAACTTCGTCCCAAGAATTGGCACTAAAAAGTAATGCAGTATCATCAGCAAATGCAATAATTTTTCCATTTTTGAGTTGTAAATCACATAGATCATTGACATAAGTAAGAAAGAGAGTGGGACCCAAAATACTGCCCTGGGGAATTCCGCGATCAACCAAGAGATCCTCACTAACAAAATTATCGACCCTAACTCTTTGGTACCTATTTGTTAAATAATCTGTAAGGAGGTTCAGCGGCGTGCCACGGAACCCAAGACGTTCAAGTTTACCAATGAGTACAGGTACAGAGACTGTGTCGAAAGCCTTAGCCAAGTCCAAGAACACAGCTAAAACTTTTCTTTTGCTGTCCATATTTGTCACTATAAAGTTAGTTAGCTCAAGAACAGCATCACTTGTAGACTTTTGGGATCTAAAACCAAATTGAGAGTTAGAAAGAAGACAATTTTTTTCCAAAAAAGTTATAATACGTGTGTTTATACAGCGTTCTAGAATTTTTGAAAATGAAGTAAGTATAGAAATAGGTCTAAAGTTAGTTGAATTGCCTGCTGTACGCAGATGATGCAGTGCTTATTGCATCATCAGAATGCGAGTTGCGGGCATTGGTCACCACTCTGAAAGAAGGGTGTGAAAATAATGGTCCTCCATGCGAATAAGACAAAGGTTCTGAAATTCATCTCAAGGTAATTTTTGAAAGAAATGAAGAACGGACGCAAAATCAGTGTAAATGGTAAAATATTAGAATAGGTGAATGAAGTGGTATATTTGGGAAGATTGTTCAGTAGAGATGGAAAATACGGGATGGATGTGGAAAGGCGTATTGCTGCCGGTAACAGGGTTAATGGAGCTTTAGCTGCATTGATGTGACGGCGAAACGTCAGCACACCTGCGCGTTTGGCCATACACAATGCAGTGTTGGTACCGACGCTGTTAAACGACAGCAAAACGTGGGTATTACAGAAGAAGAATGAAAGAAAGATGAATGCCGTGGAGAATCTCTTCGTAGGATATGCGGAGTCAGCTTAGCCGATTGAATCCGTAATGAAGCGATACACAGAATGGCAGGTATTAGCGAGGATGTCACGGTGAGAATGAAGAAGAACACGCTCAGCTGGTTTGGGCACGTCGAACGAATGAGTGATGAAATAATGGCAAAAAAGATTTATGATGGACAAGTGAGTGGTAAGAGAGATAGAGGGAGACCTCGGTTGACCTTCGAAAACACAGTATCAAAGATACTGGAGGAAAGTCATATAAAAAGCATGAGGACTCCCCGGAGGGCATGTATGAAGAGGTTGATAACAGTGGACAAGGCGAAAGAGGTTGGAGGAGGATTTTGGTAAAAAATATTGCAAAAATTTAAAACGGAGATTACGCGCTTTTTAACTAGCAAAGTCATTAATCACATTTTCAAAATCAATAGTATCGACTAGTTCATGTTCAATTGACATGATAGCGAGATTGTATTTTTCATTTTCATTCTCTTATTTTTCTTGAACATTCCTTGATTCTTGATTGAAAAAAAATTAGAAGAATTGATCGTAGACTTTGTTGCCCCTTTCCATTTGTTGCCCGGTGCGACCGCACCGCTCGCACCCCCCCAGCTACGCCACTGGCTCCCACACATGTTCATGTAAATGAATGAATGAATGAATTCAAATTTAGAACTTTTTTAAAGAATTTGTGCAGAATAAAATTTGCGCTAAGATAATTAATTGTCTTCCAACATGACCTGTGCAACGTGTAACATGCATGGCAGATATGCAGCGAGTCGATGGACTATGTTATCTAAATAATATTTTTTTTTTAGTAATGTGGATTGCAATGTTTAAGTGTGAATGTATTGTTTAAGTGTGAATATACTTAAATAATCAGCTTAAGGCAGTATCCCGCATATAGCAGGGTAGGCAGTGGGAACCTAGTGTTAAGTTAGCACTCCATTCCCCACTTTCCGCCGATTTTTTCGTATGTATAGTTACTTCTGTTTTGTCAGTTTTGCTGTAGTAAATTATATTAAATTAGTAATGAAAATCTAAATAAGATAACACCTTTTCAGACAATTCAGCAGAAAGCGAAGCGCTATTAAATGAAAACATAAGTATTGTAGATGGATATAAAGCTAATTTCGGACAACAAATGAATGCACTTCTTCGCCGCGGTTACATTGGAGCACTTCGGGATGTTCACTTAACACAGGTAATTAATTTAATAAGAAATGTTTTATTATAAAATAATTATATGCTTGAAGCAAGTCGTGGCCCAGTGTGACTGTAAACGCGACTTGTTGTGGATTCGATCCCCAGTCGAGGAAATGAAATATTTAATATTTTCATTTCTTCGCTCTGGTGTCGAAACAAAGCGCAGTGATAAATTTCACTACTCAAGACGCAATACCTCCAGAATTCGGCGAAAAGTGGGAAGCAGATTATCTAAATGGGAACGGAGTGTCATAACACTAAGTTCTCTCTGACTACCCTGCGATATGCAGGATACAGCGTGAAGCTAATAAAAATCATCACATGCACGAATTCTGGTTGCATTACCTGTTGAATGGTGGAACTCAACTTAATACTAGAGTGGATAAAATAAAATACTTATTATATTTCATTTTCTTGAGTGGGAATCGAACCCACAACCAGTCGTGTGTACAGTGGCACGCTTGTGCCCCTGCGCCACAAATGGCCTCAATGATATAATAACCTTCTGTAAAATCACTATCCAACAAAAAAAAGATTAGCACGTTCTACCTAACAAACCTATTAGCTTTATATGTATTGTTAAATAAGTAATAATATTTATCTAGCAGTTAGTATAAACTTATGATATTTTATATTATAATTTAAAACAATAATTTAGTCTAGTAAGGAACGGAATATATTGACACTACTTCTCTCTGCTAAAGGTAAGCAACACAGTTTATTCCTGTTAAACATAGAACTAAGAGAAAATATAATTTTGATTTCAGATACGACTCGTGACTCATTTAATAGTCGGTTTGTTATTAGGCGCTTTATACAACGGGGCTGGAGCCGAAGCTAATAGAATGATATCAAATACTGGCTGCTTATTTTTTTTCTTGTTATTCCTATATTTCTCCAATGCAATGCCAACTATACACACATGTGAGTATTTAAATTAATATAAATTTTGACAGTTGCTTGACTGACACAAAAAAATATATTGATGATTGACAAAGCTCTACCATTTCTCTGTTATTGTAAAACATCTTAATATTTTCATTTTTGTGTTCTGGTACCAAAGCAAAGCCCTGCGCTTACTTCCGCCACTTAACTCCCACTGCCTACTTCCCAATGAAAGTGTGGACCGGAGTGTCGAAGTGTCTTAACACTAAGTTCCCAGGTTCCCTCTGCTGACTCTGCTATGTGTGGGATACACATAGTATACGAGTATACTGCCAAGTAATACAATAGCAGTAATAATAAATTAATTATGTATCATGATTTATTTCACTAACAATTAAAAAGTGCTTGAATTATGGACTTAGAGCGTGGAAAGTTTTTTATTAAATAAAATCAAAAATATTATATTTTTGGGTTCCGTACCTTTAAGGAAAAAGATCCTTATAAGATCATTTTGTTGTCCGTATGTCTGTCTACCTGTCAAGAGCTTTTATCTTGAGATCGCTTGGAGATATCAAGTTGAAATGCAAGCCATATACTCTCTACAACCTCATGATTTTCTGAATAAAAAAAACGTATTTCTACATTTACTTAAAGATGTGGCCATTTATACAGCAAAAAAGCCGTATTTCGAAACTATAAAGAAAATCAAACTTAATAGGGTACTGCGTTTGATCAGTTTTTTATATAACAATTTAGATTTTTATAAGAATCTCTTTTCGACGATTCTGTTGATAACCTTAAATTCGTCATGTGACTTTTACTTTGGAATATTTCTTTGATTTTTTTTCTACGACAACTTCTAGTCGTCGCAACAATATAGATATACAGATAGTTGCAACTATAGTCTATTCACTTAGGCATGAAACAAAATGTAAGTAAACAAAACATAACGCCTCAAACCTTTACTGAGTATGTCACACACACCTTGTCCACATTGCGGACTTCTATGATTGCTTTTACTTTGGCTGAGAAAAGTACAATCGTTGCTTGGTTAAAATTCACTCAAAAATACGAAAAATACAATCAACAAGCTTAATACAACAAGAAACAACAAAAGTGAAAACGAAATAATAAAAATTAAATAACGTAATATCGTATCAACAACGAATATAATCCGACTAATGACAAAACGTTACATTTTAATCTAAAATGCTTCCAATATATGTGCTCTACAGTTTATCCGTATTAAAATGCGATTGAAGTTTTAAGATCAAGTGACTTTTGGGTGCTTTTACATGTCAAGTATTTAAAAAATATTATCAAAAATTACTAATAATTTAAGGTATTTATTTATATATATATATATTTATATATATATATATATATATATATATATATATATATATATATATATATATATATATATATATATATATATATATATATATATTTATATATATATATATATATATATATATATATATATATATATATATATATATATATATATACAACCATCTTGGTCAGTTTGTTTGTCTGTATGTGCGTTTGTTCACGCTTATGTCAGAAACGACTTAACTAACGTCATTAAACAAAAAATAAATCAAATAGTAGATTTATTAACGAAATAATTGGACATTATAGGGTAAAAAACTTTCATGATTTTGTATGTATTCACTCCTTTTTACCGGTATTTTATTCCAATAACATGTTAATATTTTAATAAGTTTGAAGGGATTACATAAGTTCTATGGGCATCATTCTATAATATTATTTACAGTGCTATCAGCGTATTACTTCCGTAAACCCATACATTGTTTTTTGATTGATATAGTATCTCCATTAATAGAGACCTCTGTAGCAACCTTTTTTTATTTGTTTACCTTTTATCTCATGGCTCCATAAATAGGGTATAGATAACTTCACATGTGTGCTGCTGCTGCAAGCCCAATAATAATAGTAAATATAATATTTTATTTATTTATTCGTTTTATTTTATTTTTCAATTTACAGTCCCTGTGGAATCTACTGTGGTACTTCAAGAACATCTTAACAAATGGTACTACTTATCAACGTACTGCGCGTCTAAAATAATTATAGATTTACCGATACAGGTACCTAACCATCATTTTAATTATAATAAATTTCTTCAGAGACCAGTCGTGGCGCAGGGACACAAGTGTGTGACTGTAAATGTAGTGTGTAGTGTATGGTTATAGATTCGATCCCCACTCGAGGAAATATTTATTAAAAATTTACATTTCCATTTCTTCGCTCTTGTGTCGAGGCAAAGGGCAGCGTTGAGTTCCACCACTCAACACGCAATGCCTCCAGAACTCGACGGAAAGTTGGGAACGGAGTGTCTTAACACTAGGTTCCCTCTGCCTACCCTGCTATGTGATATAGCGTGAAGCTGATAAAATATTTTAGTTAAATATATTATAATTTCAACGTGCGCATATATCACTTATTGTGTAAACTCAAGGCCGCATGTATAAATATTAAATATTTATAGATTGTTTATACTTATCATTTGTATGCCTATCAGTTCCAGCGCAATGTGCAACGACCGGGCGACGACACAATGTGCATTATCTTTGTAATTATATGTAAATGTTTTATCTTTTTTTATATTTGTGTATATATCAAAACGACGCAAATTCTTTATAATAAGTAAAGTTTCATGTAAATATTTTTTTATATGGTTATAGTTAAAAATAATTAAATCAGCTCCACGCTGTATCCCGTATACAGTAGGGTAAACAGAGGGAACCTAGTGTTAGGACACTTCGTTCTCCACTTTCCGCCGAATTTTTACCGCTTTCTGTTTTTTGCATTAGTGCCAGGAAATGAAAATATTAAAAATCACAATTCAGTACTTATTTAGAAAACGTATAAAAATTTGATGCTACGTTCAAACTTTTATACATTTTCTAAATAAGTACTGAATTATTATTTTTTATAATTTTAAAGTGTTATTCCACACTTAGGAAAGAAAAGTACTTATTTAGAAAACGTATAAAAATTTTAACGTAGCGGGACTCGAACCACCTCCTGAAAACCGATCAGGCGCTCTGATCGCTAAGCCATACGTTCTCATCAAGCTACGCCGAAATTTTTATACGCTTGTTACAACTTATTTATGTTGTTAGCATCTCTGTAGGGAGATTTTTACAAATTTCCACTAGCCAAAGATAATTACTAAGAATTATCGTCTGACAAGAGAGAATGCTATTTATTATTTATTTTTTATAATTTTAAAGTGTCAATCCTCACTTAGGAAAGGCGCTCTGACCTCTAAGCGATTCGTTCTCATCAAGCTACGTCGAAATTTTTATACGCTTATTACGACTTATTTATGTTGTTAACATCTCTGTAAAATTTGAACGTAGCGGAACACCGACCTGGTCGGTTTCTAGGAGGCGCGGGTACAAGTCCCGCTGCATTCAAATTTTTATACGTTTTTTAAATAACTACTTTCCTTTCCTAAGTGTGGAATGACACTTTAAAATTATAAAAAATATTTAATCCGTTTGTCTGTGCGTTTGTTCACGCTTATCTCAGAAACGGCTTAATCGATTTAAATGCAACAGTGAAAAATATTGGATCCCTTAACATATAGTGCCCGTTTTATTACAATCGGTTCATAAATAAAAAAGTCATGTAAATTTAAAATATTTGTTCGATAAAATTGCTAATTGCTAGAAGAGTTATTTTACTTAACAATTTTACTGAAGTTGCTAAGTATTTAGTTTTTAATGTTATTTTTTGATATTATTTGTAAAATTATTAGTAGTTGGACTCACAGCATTAATTTTATGTTTGAAGAGAAACCCTGACCTCTGGCATTACCGTCCAGTAATTTGCAAGTCGTAAAGAATGCACGTATACATTTTAGAAACACAAGGCGATTACCATTCCATAATGCAGTGCTTACTTTTACATCGGATAAAATTTTGGAGTTTGTTTTTTTTTTGCAATATTTTATTTCTATTTGTTCGAGATAGATTATCTCGATCAAGATCATCTGAACTAATTGTTGTGCGACTAACATCTAGAGATATTTACTGGGGCAGCCTGTGCTTCATCTTTGAACAGATATGTTCGTGTAAACTTTGTTTTTTTTTTATTTTTTGTGGCAATTTTTTGTAAGTAAAATTTCTGGAACGGGCACCAGACACAGCAGGCACGGACCACCTGCCTCCCCACTTCCTACGCCCATAGTTGTGGAGCAACATACAAATATTTGCCGTGCGCGATAACTTAGCGCCTACCTAACTATGTAGATGTGAAATAGCTAAACGATTTTCTTTTAAATACTTAATTTTTTGAAAGAAAAATCAAATTCAAACGACTTAAATTATGATTTACCAATATAGAGGTCTATCGTGGCGCGAGGTTGTAAGCGTGCGACTGTAAACGTGACAAGTTGTGAGTAAAATTCTCATTCAAAGAAAATGAGACATTTAATATTATGATATCTTTGCTCTAGTAACGAGGTAAACCGCGGTGTTGAGCTCCGCTGCTCAGCACGCAATGCCTCTAGAAATCGACGGAAACTGGGCAACGGCGGTGTAATAAGAATGTGTGTAAATAAGAACGGTGTACCTTAAAACTAGGTTCCCTTCACGGCATGAAGCTGAAAAAAGCGGGCGGAACCGCGCTTGTCCTTAATAAATTCTTATGTGATTATTCCAGTTATTATGTGCAACGGTATTCGTAATCCCAGCGTGGTACTTCACGTCGCAGCCGCTTGAAGCTAACAGATTTGGGCTGGCGTGGCTGGTCTGCGCCTTAATAACTATCCTAGCACAAACTTTTGGCCTGGTTGTCGGAGCGGCGTGTGGAGTGAAAGTAAGAATACCTTCTTGATATATTTTTATAGTTTTCCGCTTTCAAATATACCAGAGTAGAAACCTAAAACATAACTTAACATATATGTAGCTATGTAAATACAAATTTAATATGGACATGTATAAATGCAATAGATATAAATACTTTTAAAAGTAAATAAAAATTAGAAAAATTAGAAAAATTAAAAAAAAAATCTTTTAATATTAAAAGTTTATCAATATATATTATGTTCGTAACAAACAACTTTTTTAAACAATTAAATATACCCACAGAAATATTAATAATATTAAAAATATTTCAGCTTGGTTTGTTCGTGATACCCGCAGCTAACATACCGATGTTGATGTTCTCGGAATTCTTCATCCCGTACCACGAAATGCCCTCGTACTTGCAGCCATTGGCCTGGTTGTCATATTTCCGATACGCCTTCGACGCTTTCCTGCAAACCGTGTACGGCTTCAACCGGCAAGCACTTCCGTGTCACGCGATATTATGTCTTTTCAAATATCCACAGAAGTATTTGGACTACTTGCATCTGTCGCAAAACTTCTCCGCCGATATGTTAGCTTTAGTTGTATGGATCGTTATACTTAAAATTTCACTTATGTGTGTATTAAAATACAGGGTATATAAAGCTTGTAGATAAAGGAATATAGAAGTGATATGATAGTAATGTAAAAAATTAAAAATATTTTAGAAATGTATTAGAATTTAGTAGTTCCGCCACTCAACACACAATGTCTCGAGAATTTGGCGGAAAGAGGAGTACGGAATGTCTTAACACTAGGTCCCCTGTGTCCACCCCGCTATATACGGGATACAGCGTTAAGCTGTATTAGAACTTGAACATAGAGAAACTTAAAACCGCATCTCTTTAAACACATTTTTGTATTAGTTATTAATAATAATATTATTGCTAAAAGAAAGAAAAAGTAAAAGATTCAAAAGTTACAATTATGTAGTAAACTTAATTAGGTGGTGGTATTATTGTCTATTGATCTGATGTATGCTTTAAGATCATGTAAGTAACATTCGACAAACGTGCAGGATGCAGGTGCATATTACAGTAAATATTAGTTATAATAATTACATTTATTAGTATTATTTATTGAGGCCGGTCGTGGCGCAGCGGCACGAGGTGTGACTGCAAAATCGACTGGTTGTGGGTTCGAATCCCACTCGAGGAGATGAAATATTTACTTAAATTTATATTTCCATTTCTTCGCTCTGGTGTCGAGGTTAAGCGCGGCGTTGAGTTCTGCCACTCAACACGCAATGCCTCCAGAATTCGGCAGAAAGTGGGGAACGAAGTGTCTTAACACTAGGTTCCCTCTGCCTACCCTGCTGTGTGCGGGATACAGCGTGAAGCTAATTTAATTTTATTTATTTTTATTTATTAGTATTACTTACAACGTACACGATCTTGTGGCCTTTCACGTGATAATGTGAGGTATTTAAGGTACTACATAAGAATATCATCGTAGTATAGATGTTATGGGCCAAGTGGTAAATGGGTCATTATTCATAATGGCCCAAGCCAAAAATGAAATTATAATTATTGAAATAATGAGGGTGGTGAAATTTGATAATCATTCAGTTAAAAAAAATATATTTTATCAATCTTCTTCTTTGTCTGTTCTTGTCTGAACATGCGAGATATATGAGAAAATTTATCATTGGAGCCATTTATCTATATAATAGGACCCGAAACAATCATTTTTAAAAATGTTGTTTGTTTGTGCACGCTTATCTCAAAAACGGCTGAACCGATTTAAATGTAGTTTTCAATATTGTATTTTAGCAAACTTTAAATCAGTTCATAGGTACGTAAAAAAGTTAGGTGAATAAAAAGTACTGTATGGGACAATATTGCTACAAAGTAAGGGCGACTAGTGAACTACAGTTTAAACTAGTTTTCAATGAATAATATGAAATGGATATTGCCTTATTAAATATTAATGTTATTAGATCATGTTATTAGATCATACCTAATTCAAATGAGAAATTAAATAATTGTGTAATACAAACTGGCAAGACCGAGAGCCAATCGCTAATTATTATAAAAAATGCTCTTCTTAATCACTTAGTCCATAACACATACTAATAAGCTCAAAATGTTTTTTTTTATTATTATTGTTAAGGAAATGAATATATTTACCGGATTTTATTACATCTGTTTATAATATAGACCTACTGAAAATATATCATACGAAATATCAATTTAAAATAGATATCTTTATAGTTATATCTAGCTGTTTTATTAAGAGGACTTTTATTGTCATACAAAAAATATAATTTGTTCTTTATATTCTACGAATTCTACAAAAAAATGCATATGTTAAAATTTGTTGTTCTAGTATTCTAGATAATGGCTCAAACAATAAAATATTTGATAATAAAAATTGATTTGTTTTATTTATGTCGAACGCAAACATACTGACATTTATTTTTACAATGAGAATATTCTTATATTATTGACTAGCGGCCCGCCCACGGCTTCGCCCGCTTAAAATACATGATTATTGATTTAATAAGCAGAATTGATTGACAACTATAATGACTTCTAATATGATTTTTTTATTACTTTAATCTGTAATATTCAAATATAATCTTTTTATGACATTATCGTAATTTCTATAAGAATTTTTGATTGTTTCGGACTAAAAAATACGACCAATGATGATATTTGATATTCATAAAATATACATAAAGCTAATTATTTATTATATGTATATATTTTTGTAACATTACGTTCTTTTTACCTGTTTTTTAAAGCTCTGTTAATATTGTACTGTACTGTTCCAGAAACAGCCTTTCATGTTAAATTATTGATTTGGGTAATGATTCATAATATTCTTTGTAAAATAGCTGTAATAATTGCATATTAATTCCTGTACAGTGCTTAAATTAGATACACATAGATATTATTAGCTAAATGTACAATTGGTAAATATGTAGTTATTACAGAGTACGCGTAGAAAGGATGTTTTTAGGCATTTTTATATAGATTTGTTTCAAACGAACGAACGAACCAAAATGTATTTACTTGATATCTCTTTGAAGATCAAATCGTTTTTTATCTTTGAGTTCAATTAATTATGATTTAAACTTAACTGTTATGATTTATGAAGGTAATCTCCACTAATCCACTTAATTTTGTTTACTTTATTGTATAAAATATTGTATAATAGTGCTTCAAAAATATATATTTTTATCAATAATCATATAACCAAGACGTTTCGAATGCCATTCTTTAGCCAGAAATCTTACCAGCGCAATTGCTATATAGCATTCGCAGGCAAACTAATGCCTTGAGTTCATTCAAATGACGATAACTTTTTTTTAATAAACCGATTCTGATGAACTAAACTTTAGTATTTAAGTTAAGTTAAAACAAAGCAATTGGTTTTCAAGTAAATCGGTTCAGTACTTTCAGAGAAAAATGTGGACATACATATCGACAGACAGACAGGCAAGAAATTAAAAATAAAAATTTTGTTTCTATTATTCTTTTTAAGTGTCCCTCTATCCATTTCAGTCAAAATTACAAAATGTACAGACAAAATATTTTTACTGTCTTATTATATATAGAGATTATATTAGAGATAATAGAGAAGAGATTATATTGTTGTTATTAGTAAGCCTATTTATTTATTAATAAATAATTTTGAAGCTGTTAAAGCGCGGTGAGGCAGACTCTGACTAGGGGAGTTAGTTTTCATTTACGAAGTATTGTGTGTGTTGTTAGTTTCCGTCACTCAACAAGCGTGGGCGTAGGCAAGCGTAGGGCTTTTTTTTTGGTGGTCCGTGCCCACCCCAAAAATAATCTCTAGATACGCCCATGTCAAAAAGATGTCCAAGTTGGCTTCTGTTTTACTACTACTAAACTACAGAATTACTAACAGGATTTCTTAGTACTCCATTGTAATGTATTTATTTTTCGTTTTAAACAAATACTATATGCTAGTTGACAAAGCATACATTTTATCTAACCAAACAGTACAAACGCTATATTTTAAGTATCACCTATCAACACAACACGAATGAACTTTGAACCTATTATCATTGTGTTCCATCGATGACGTCAATAGTACTTAGTAAGAAATGTTTATAAATACAGCGAAAAGTGCTAGAAGAAAAGCTAACAGTAAATTTATTAAAAAAACATTTATTACTATAATGAAACTTAATCATTACTAAATTAGAAACTTAATTCACCTATGAGAGAATCGAATCCACAACATTCGCGTTTATAGTCACAAGCTGCCTCACTCGCCATGACGGAATAGGATTTGCATACTCAATTATGAAAAAAAAATTAAATCAGCTTCAAGCTGTATTCCGCACACGGCAGAGTAGGCAGAAGTAACCTGGTGTTAAGACACTCTGTTCCCCACTTTCCGCCGAGTTTTGGAGGCATTGCGTGTTGAGTGGCGGAACTCAATGCCACGCTTTGCCTCGACACCAGAGCGAAGAAATGAAAATATAAATAAATATTTTATTTCCTCGCGTGGGGATCGAACCCACAACCAGTCTGTTACAGTCACACTTTATGCCCCTGCGCCACGACTGGCCTCTATCAATTGTATACCCACATAATAACATATTCTGTTGAAGTAGTTCTGTATAAGTTAGTATTTAAAATTTAGGGAAATAACATTGTGGTCTTAGTTGGCTCTAGTCATTATCATCGGCACTCCAAATTATGTTTTACGTCCACCTGGACTCCAGTATCCCAAAGTTTTAACAGTTTTTGCTTTTGGGCACGCTAATCTCAGAAACGCCTAAACCGATTTAAATGCAATTTTCACAATTATAAAAATTTTCCAGACACTTACCTTAACAATGTTTACACCACTTAAATCGGTTCATAAATAAAAAACGTTCTTTCAGTAAAAAGTATTTCTTCGATAAAATTGCTACAAAATAACTGTTTTATTTAATTTGCTGAAACTTTAGTTTTCAGTGTATAAATTTTGAAAAAAAAAAAATATTGCGTTTAAATCGGTAAAGCCGTTTGTGAGATTATCGTGCACAACCGCATAGACAAACAGACAATAATTTAAAAAATCATTGTACTACGTTCTATTTCATAGATGATGCCCCAAATAATAGATTATCTCATAGGTTTATCTTCCACGTACAGACAGCGATCAGTTACAATTTTATTATATGTAGGAATAGATATTCGAGTAACGCGATGGTTGTGGGTGGAGTCGATTCCCACTCGAGGGAATGAAATATTCATTTATTCGCTCTGGTACCAAGGTAAAAAGCGTGGCGTAAATCGAAAAAGGCGAACGGAGTGTCTTAACACTAGATTATCTCTGCTAATTCTGCTATATGCAGGATACAACGTGAAGCTGAAAAAAAACTTTAAACAAATCTATAGAAATGTTATATTATTACACATAGGTATTTGTACTATATAATATTAAGTCCAAGTTAAATCGAATTAAAGACGTAATTAATATTTAAAAAAATATTTTTAGCATAAATAATACTTATTTGATATCATTCGAAAGGGAACAAAGTCGTAATGATTTTAAAATGCTTCGTCTAATATTTGATATAAAATATAAAGAAAACAGCAATTGAAAATTACAAATTGTGACATAATGTTAACGCTTTCAAATATCGTCACCCAATAAATAAAAAAAATACAACAATTAGGCGGCTTCATGTTGCATGAATATGGGGCATACATCAGAGAATATAAATATCAAATAAAATAGATGTTTTTTTTATATGGTATTTAGATTTTTATTTTGAAAGGCTAATATCTCGAAAACAGCAGCAACAGCAGCAGACCATGCTACATACATAATTATATAGGGCAAAAATAATAGGAAATTATATCCTCCACCGCATTAACTGAACACTAGCATTTAATACACAAATGATTTTATAATGTCAATTTTAACATTTGTATGTAAAATGTTAAAAAAATATAATAATGGCTATCTAACTGGCTTAAATTTATTCTTTTAAAAATAATTGTATTCCAATAAAGATAGCCAATAAAAAGTTCCCAAATAAATGAGGCCGTCGTGGCGCAGGGCCATATTTAATACAAGCATGCAACAGTAAAGAGTGGATATTTTCATTTCCTCGCTCTCGTAACGTGGCCAAACGCAGCGTTAAGTTTCGCCTTTCAATATGCAATTCCCCAAAAAAAGCGCGAAAAATGGGGAATGGAAGCGTCTTAATGAGGAAAGGAATGTCTTAACTAGGTTCTCAAATTCCCTATGTGCAGGATACAACGTGAGGCTAAAAGAGTTCCCCATTAAATGTTATTAATACTTTTAAAAAAACATAAATATTCAAATGTAGCGGGCTTTGAACCTGCGCCTCTTACTAAACCAAGCCAAGCGCTCTAACTAACCAAGCCATATGTTCTCATCGAGCTGCACCAAAACTTTTATAATTATGTTTGTTACAACTTATTTATGTTGCTAGCATCTCTGTAGGGAGATTTTTACAAATTTCCGCTAGCCAAAGATAATTGCTTAGAATTATCATTTGGCCAGAAAGAACGCTATTTTTTTAGAAAGTTTTTACATATTTAAATGGTTTTTTTACTTAGAAAAGAAATTGCATTATTTTTTTTTCTTAGATACTAAAGATTTTAACATGTGAAGTACATAATAATAGGATCTTTTATACTTTAAAAATGTAATAATTTTACTTTAAGCTAAATAGTAAATAACATTAAATAAACATTTAATTTTAAAATTTAAAGTTTAAATGTATTTGTTACTTCAATAGATTTAATTTACGAGCAATGAAAAGAGTTTCCATAAAAAATATAAGTAGCTTCAAGACATTTATTAAGATTTATTTAATAAGTCGAAAATAAATGCACAAACTGGTCTAAAAGTGATAAATATTGGTGACAATAAAGAAATTTGTTAATCAATTCTACATTAACAACATTTACACTTTATTATAATTTTATATATATATATATATATATATATATATAAGTGGTATTTGTGTTGTGAAAAATAAATTTTGGAATTATTTTCGTTTTATAAATATCTTTGGTTTAATTTAATACTTAAAGTTATTATAATACTTATGTACGTATTTACACATTTAAGCAATGACTACTGGATACAAAATGTACCCACTTATTAAAAAATTAAATGTTTGAAAGTGTAGTAAATATGTGTATCTTAAACAGATTATAATAAAATTTATATTCTGCATACAGGTATATAATATAAATATACATTCACGATGAAGTTGCCATACTCAATCTTGACAAATATCTGAAAATAATGAAATTTCAGTTTTAATGAAACAAATTATAAATCAAAAAATATTAGAAGTTTACATTCTGTTATATATATGCGAATTTTACATAAGGTTTTGGATATGTTATTCGATGTTTACTACTAGACGTCACTATGCCAACCTTTGATTACTTTTTTACCTTCACGCCGTATCTCGCAAAAAAGTTAAACAAGCAAGGGAACGGACGGCGCTCCCGCCGAATTTCCGTGTTGAGTGGAGGAACTCAATGCCTCGCATTGCCTGCTTAATTACCTTAACACAATGTAATATGCTTTACCACGATACAATATAAATTAACACATAAAAATAATTTACCTTATATATTCATGTGGCAATGTCAATATTTTATACCATAGGGTAATACTTAAGAATATACTCCAAGTTCTTAATGGGCTTAGAACAAACGATAAAGTTCCATATTCCAACCAAAAATAATACGCCAACAACAGCTGTATAGATAATAAAACAATAAACGGCAAATTTCGAATGATTCCTTTAAAACCTTTTAGGTTACAATGTGCCAGTTTAGTTTCTAACGTATATGCCAAAACAAATATTAGCGGTATCTGTACAAACATCAATTGTACACTGCCATACATATAAGTAAATGGCTCAGGCAGGAATACTCCTTTAATTAATATTCCCCAAGCGAAAATAGCTCCAATATGGCCGTCGATCAGTTCACCAATAGCCCACGGACCGAATGGTATATATACGGCGTATATCACAAGGGGATAAAACACTTTATCAATTTTAGTTAAAAGCCAAAATCTTAAGATTTGTCGACTATATTTTTTGTGACTGGGCCACCGTTTATGGAGACGTAATATTACTAAAGTTAACACTTGCGTTAATAGAAGCACTCCGAACACACCCTGGAACTATAATATTATTTTGTTAGTATACATATATTTTGAAGCACTCTGTATTCCATACGTAGTAGGGAAGGCAAAGTGAATATATTGATATGACACTACGTTCCTCATTAAGACATATCTATTTCCTATTTACCGCCGAATTCTTGAGATGTTGCGTTTTGAGTGGCGTTAACAGAAAGAGGAAATGAAAATATTTCACTCGCCGTTCGAATCCATAGCTATCGTGTTTATAATCGCACGCTTGTGCCTCTGGGCCTTGATCGCCTCAAATGCACTTTTTCTAAGAATATTTTAAATTATAGTTGTATATTACTTACATACCTACATAATAATTTTGAAAATATTAAGCCCACATTGAGGAAAGCATTTTTATATGGAAATTATAAAAAATGCACATGGCAGAATTCGAATCCATGCCTCTTGGAAACAATCCAAGCAATGTAGTCAATTAAGGTATATGTACGTTATTATTGGGCTACGTCGAAATTATATTATAATTATTTGAAAACATTATTACAATTGACGATGTGCAAAAAAAAAATGTCTCACCACAACTCCAGCATCCATCATAAGGAAAACTCTTGGCATTACTTCAAACGACAATTTACTACCATCTAACGAAAACGGATGTTCCAAGACAACTTCTCTGGCTATCTCATCAGACACCACTACATACAATGTATGTAAACCACTTTCAAACAAATGTGGCAGCCAGTGACATGTATATAAAGGACCATCTTTATGTTTACAATTCACCCAGCTTATCTTGTCAAATGAAATCTTCACATTATTTATTTCTACGTCACTGAATGCCAAAATTCTTATATGCGTTGAATCGTGCATTAAATTGAGCGGTTCCCGGCCAGGTAAAGCATATTTAGCGTGTTTTGGATTGGTCACTAACACAACGGGCCAATTATTATGTTTTTGATCAACAAATGATAACAATCCATGATCTATTGCAATTAATCTATACATTCTATTATCTTTCCAATCACCCAATTCTAATTCTAAATATCCTTTTTTATGTTTTGTATACATTCGTTTAACTAAACCACCCATGGAATGTAAATGACCACACACATACACTTGAGAGCCCCCCGCGCTACCTATAACCTCTCGTATATTCATGCTTTGTGAATTATTAGTCAAAGACACTATACATGACGTTGGATAGTGTCCAAACCAAATTATGTGATCAGCGACAGTCTCGGCTTCAATTTTCAACTTTTTTATATTTTCTTGTTCCTGTTGGTCTAATATACCTATAAAATTAAAGGGACGCCGCAATCCTGGCTCAGGACATGCGTCTATACCAATAAATGCGACTTTGATTCCATTATGATTGATAGGGTGCACATAAGATTTTGGACGTAAACCACCTTGTACTGAGTATTGTTTAAAATAGTTTTCTGGAGAGTTAATAGTTCTTATATTGAAATTATCTGAAAAAATTGGACATAAACAATTTTTTTTACATCAATTATAAAAAAGTTATGATATAATTTAATACATAAATAGTCATTGCCAGCATTTTTTTTAAACTTAGACTGAAAATGGAAATTCTCATTTTTTCTGTTGGATGCAAATTGTTACTGACTCACAGGTATTATTTCCATTTCTCCATACTAGTAATAGAGTGTGTGGAAGCATTGTGCCACTCAATAGATACATCTTGAATTAAAGTGGAAAGCAGAGAAGAGTATTTAAGCAATATATTTTTTCTTTTTTAACTTCAAGCTGCCAGCCTGCATATAGTAGGGTAGTCAGAGGGAGAGCCTAGTGTTAAGACATTTCATTTCTCATTAAGACACTAAGTAGTATGCAAGGACTAATGGTGTCAAGGCAAAAGAAAACTAATTTACCATGATTTCCTCTTATATCTAACCAAGTAGTATTTTTGGTGACTCCAGATTCTTCTATTATTTTATAATAGTATACCCACTCTGTCTTAACTTGAGAACTCCCCAAATTATCTTTTGTTTTTGCATCTGTGAGATCACCAGTTGCCAGTACAACATGAGGCTTAATACTTTTTACTGTGCTGTCACAAAATTGTTGAAACTGTGAAATTCTTCCTGGATCTCGAAATATACTTATATGAATGTCTGAAATCTATAAAAAAAAATATTCAAATAAAGCTTATTCTTTAATTGCCATTATAGTACTTATATGCTTACATAAGAAATAACTATAAAAGATTTAGACCCTAACTGCAAAGAATTCAATAAGTCAAGATATATAAATTATTACTTGCTTTTCTGCAGCATAATATTTACAACCAAAATATGTTTCAAATACTCTTCCTATTGAACATTATACAATGTTAATATAACTTTTGCTATATTTAACTAATATTTTGTAGTAATTATACAACTTAAAAGATTTTTAGTGTTCCTGCGTACCTGTAAAAACCAGATTAGATTGTGTGGTGAATCACCTATCTGTCCATATTTTAATCCCAGGTAATCAGTAAAATTTTCACCTTCAATTTTATTAGCCGCATCAAAAGAATGATCTATGGCAATTATATTTAATAAATTAGCCATGAACATGGACAATACTATAAGTATGCATATTAATGATATAGCTCCTTTGGAAAATATCATTGTAAAACGCAGAAGTAGGTAATAACTAAGTTTTTAAACTAACTACTCTACATTAACTTTGGTTTTATATTTTAATAATTTATCATTTGAATTCACTTTAAATAAAACTTGTAACAACACTATTTCTTTTGTTGCCTTATAGAATCCGATTTATTTTCATAATTATTTCTCGCTATCTTTATTGTTTGTCGTAGGTTTTGTCAATAAAATAAATAGTCATGTGTCAATGTCATTTGTAGTATCCAATTAATATTGACAATTGCCGTCATATGTCTAATAGCTTTCCGTTTTACGATGTAATTACTGTATAACAAATAAATTAATTTCCTCATTTCCCTACAAATAATTATATTTGTAGAGAATTTAGTTAGTAAGAAAGCGGCCTAGCCGCCAATGACGTCCTGTCATACAGCCACGTAGTGTCAATGATTGAATGTTTCAATCTGTTAGCAAATGCAGCATAATAAAAGTATTACAGGTGGTATGCGGTCGAAGCCGCGGGTGGGCCGCTAGTAATATTATAAATGTACAAATTTGTGAGGATGACTATTTGTTCCAGTTCTACTGAACGTATTTACATAGAACTTTATAGTAATTTGACTTATAAATCAGAACAGGAAGAAATCATAGCATCATATTTGTGTAAATATTTTTTACATACGAGTAAATATTTTTTCAATTTAAACTGGCCAACTGTATTCGCCGTATAATTAAATCCTATAAGGTATTCCCGTAGAAATACAATTATGAAATTTGGCAAGAAATGAGAGCTTGCAGTTCAAGTCGTATAGGACAAAATCCGAATAATATATGGAAATTTCATATTTACGTTTATTACAGATAATAACTATTACAAGCTTATAATTGTAGTTCATGTCATACAAAATGAGTGCATTCGCCCACAAACTCAAGTTGACTGTGATGTACAGTACTAAAAGTGGTACGGAACCCTAGGTGGGCGAGCCGACACGTACTTGACCGGTTATTTTCTATACTATATTCAATTTTCGATTTTTTTCCCTATTTTTATTAAAAGTTTTCTTTTCGTATCAAATTTCATACAAAATTTTAAAAAGCTATGCATAAATGCGCGTATATTTTGCGTTGACAAAGCTCTGTAGCTTTAGGAACTTAGCTCTACATAAGATCTGGTAACTTTTTTTTATGGAAAAGACAAGGCAAACGAGCGTGCGGGTCACCTAATGTTAAGTGATTACCGCCACTCACGACACCATGCAACACCGGAGGAGCTACAGATGCGTTGCCGTCGCCTTTAAGGTGGGTTGGGCGCCGGAGCCCGGCATACTTGGGCGCACACTAAGCTTGCTCCCCTTCAAATTGTACAAAATAAATTCTTACGTATCGCATCAGGCTGCCCCTGGTTCGTACGTAACGTCGACCTACATAGAGATTTTGAACTGGAATCGATTAACGAGCACTGCAAGCGCTTAGCGACGCGCTACTTTGAGCGCGCAGGCTCGCACGCGAACCCCTTAATAAAAATGGCGTGTGATTACACACCCAACGCGCATCCTAAAAGAAGACGCCCGCGAAGCGTCCTTTTAGACCCCGATGACGCCATTACGTTAGCAAACGCCCCGTATATAGGTAGGAAATACACTACACATACACGACACAAACACCGTCGTCGACGGAATCGACGACGAAGTCCAGTTTTTTCCACGGCTCGGCCGCGTCTCGGCGCGGTCGGGCCCAGCGGTTAGGGACCGTTAGCTCCCTTAGATTAGTCTAATTTTTTTGTCCCCAGTCGCGGCTTCACGTCGCGGCTGGCTTTGTTTAGCATAGGGAAATTCCCAGCCCGCTCGTCGATTGTAAGCCGAGGTTCGAGCCCCGCAGGGGGCGCCCTTACAGTCGTCGACTCCTCTCAAGCAGCCAGGTAGTGCTTGCTTTTCTTCTGGGACAGAGTACCCTCTTCCCTACCCACCCGGTGTCGCTGTTAAGGCCAATAGGGCTAACAGCAATTACCTCAAGTTCGAAAAAAAAAAAAAAAAAGGAGCCCGGCATTACCTGATGCGAAGCGCAGTGGCATAAAGCCACTTCACGCCGGTTTTAAATGCGGGGGGTGGTAAAGATCCGGTCGAGTCTGCCCATGCGTGTTGCCATTGCTGGCGACGTGACTCTACCACACGTACTTTAGTCGACTCTTACGACACCATCAGTACCAGGACGATCCTATTCTAGGCCGGGATCACACGGCGAAAGAACTTTTTTACAACGTAAGCCATCGTCTTGTGAACATTTTATATGAAAATGTAAAATGTTCATTGGACAGAGACTTTGTAAGATTACATGTAGCAATAGATATTTAGTAAAGTTAAGCTAAGAAGCAGATTACCACGACAATGTACTAATACAATGAAAAGAGATGAAAGAAATGTGATATCTGTCCATAATTTTTGGCAAATCTCAAACAAACTCCCGCCGCCTAGCATAAAGGGTAGGGGGAAGATTTTTTTTTAAATTTTGAACTATGTTCTATAACAAGGAATGATGAAATCGGGGAATTTTGGATGTTAATAAAATCTAAAATATAAGAGCTATGAAAATGAAACTTAATATATATATACATCTATACATATAATAAAATTGTGACTGATCACTATCTGTAAACCCTTAATGAAAGATGTATGAGACAAACGATTCATGCATCAACGTAATTGACCCCAAAAATGATAATTTTATTAGAACACTAAAGTAATTCAGTTTATTAAACAAATAATTCTGTAGATTTTGAGGCCGGTCGTGGCGCAGCGGCACGAGGTGTGACTGCAAAACCGATTGGTTCTGGGTTCGATTCCCACTCGAGGAGATGAAATATTTACTTAAATTTATATTTCCATTTCTTCGCTCTGGTGTCGAGGTTAAGCGCGGCGTTGAGTTCTGCCACTCAACACGCAATGCCTCCAGAATTCGGCAGAAAGTGGGGAACGCAGTGTCTTAACACTAAGTTCCCTCTGTCTACCCTGCTGTGTGCGGGATACAGCGTGAAGCTAATTTAATTTAATTTAATTTTTTAATTCTGTAGATCCAGCGGGAGAAGTCGCAAGCGAGTCGCTAGTACTGTTTAAGAAACCTACTATTGACATCATATTCACCAATTTTTTTTTGTCTGGTATATTCCAAACTCAAGCTATAGGGGTTCAAAAAACGACGAAGCGTAAGCTCCCCAAGCTATTTTGTTTTTTAAAATGGTTTTTCTTTTTTTTCATCAAAATATAATTTATGGTTCTGAATTCGTTAATAACTATAAATTATTTATTTATTTACACATAGATCACTATGAAAATAGGTATAGTTTCTAAGAATACTTTAAGTATACTATTAATTTTCAAATCAAATAAGGAAGTTTCTAAGTACATTACGTATTAGTAAAATCAACAACAATTGAACATTACATAATTTTAAACAATTCACATATAAAATGAACTTATGAATTGAATATTACATAGGGAATCCGATAGGTGATATTGTTTACGGATTTCGGTGCGCACACCGGGGCCGGGCTCAACGCTCAGGGGCCCTGTACCCGTGCGGCTGCGCCACTATCTTGCCGCATTCCACGGAGCGCCGAGCGCGGCCGCGGCGCGCCCCGCGCGTGCCTCCGTGCCTTCGCCCGCCGACCCACGCGCCGTCGCCCGCCTCGCCCGCACCGCAGTCGTTCTTGCGCACCCGAGGAGGCTATGCGCGCTCACACAGCGCACAGTCACGTCTCAAACATCGCGCGCGCACAGTGAAGTGAAGTGTATGGATGCGGTTTACTACGGAATATTATGTTGTGATCTTCATTGGATTTGTTTATTGATGGTGAGTGTGGCTGGCGGAGGCTGCGACGCCGCCGGGACGACCGTCGCGGATGGGCTTTCACGATGCTGCCGCTTTCCTTTCGTACACATAGCTCGAATTCCGCGCCAGCGCCGACACCGCGCGGCCGCTGACCCTGCGCGCGCGCGCCCTTCCTCTTGCACCACTGTGTGCTACCACGCACTACGCACAGACACTATAATATATAACACCAATCAAACGCTCAATGCAATAGCGCATGGTGTGCACTGTGCAGTAAACGTTCAATTGATTGTTATTGCGAGACCGACTGAACCTCCTGGTTCGTAGCCAGTAGCGCAATTGACTCGAAATTAAGAGAAAGTAACAAATTCAACGTATAGTTTTCTGTGCTACATTAGTAATTAGTGTGATACAACGTAGGTTCGACAAAAAATTACAAACGTCACTACTTTCATCTACATATATATATAAAAAATTGTAACTGAGCGCTGTCTGTACATGGGAGATCTATGAGAAAATCTATTATTTGGTTCACGTAGGCATTTATGAATGTACCCAAAACAATGATCTATAGAATTTTTTCGGTTTGTCTGTGCGTTTGTGAACGCTAATCTCAGAAACTGCTTAACAGATTTAAATGCAGTGTTCATTATTGTATTTTGCCGAGCTTCCCTTAACATTTAGTATTCGTTTTATTTCAATCGGTTCATAAATATAAAAAATCTCAATTTTAAACTATTTTGTTCGACAATAATGGTTAACCTAACATGAAAGCAATTCAGTTTAGTAAATAAATAAGCGTGTGGTTCAAGCAAGCGACGCCACGAACTGGTCTATAGTATACAAGGTGTGGAATACATTATCACTACGTACTCACGTTCCTTCTATACTAATATAGAATTGTATAGCTTTAAAAAATCGAGTCTAATCTAGAAATCTTGTAAATTTGTAATGTTAATTAACTAAAAGGATAAGTTAAAATATGATACAATAACTTTATTTTATACATGTATACGCCTGCCCATATACAATATTATAATGATCATGCATTATTTATGTATTAATGAATATAATTTTCAAACGACGTTGAATATTTATAGTAGACCTTTTCATTAGAATTTAACTTTTAATTTTTAATAGCTTATATGTATACCAATGCATGTTTAAATCCATTGTCATATAGATGTAAAAGGGCGGAAAGTAGGGACCGGAAGTGTCATAATGGGAACGGAATGGCTTTTCACTAGGTACCCAGATTCCCTCTGTCTACACTTCTATGTGTGGAATACGAATTAAAAATAAAACAAATGGCGTCGCCACATATACAAGCATAAAACCAACAAAAAAAAATATAAGAATAATTTACTAGGCTATATTTTATGCTAAGCAAAAACTAACAAAACATTGTAAATGTCGTTTATAAACATAATGAAAAAGGTATCATCTAAATCGGTTCACCCAGTATAAAGTTCTGAAGTAACAAACATAAAAAAAAACATTCAAAATGATAACATCCTTTTACAGAAGTCGGTTAATAAAAAGTAATGTTATAAGGAACATAAGTACATCACATCAGTGGTATGATGGATAATGTAAATGATTCATTAACTCCAAACAGGCAATGGCTGCGACCGCATTCTTCCGATAGCGCACTGAGTGTGTAAATAAAATAACAGCCTACAAGTAATACCTTTACGTACAATATATAAATACATGTATATGTATATATATATATATATATATATATATATATATATATATATATATATATATATATATATATACTGAAATATATTTAAGTAGCAATTGTATAACATACATATATAACTATAATAAAACTAACTCAACGGTGTACATCGAAGATATATGGGAAAAATATTATTGTGGACATTGTGATTGTCTGTGTGCTAATCTCATCTCAATCGGCTTGACCGATTTGATTGCAGTTTTCACTGTTGTATTTAAGGAATCTTCTCTTAGCATTTGGTGTTGTTGTTTTATTTAAATCGGTTCATAAATAAAAAAGTTACATCAAACAAAAAAAATTTTATTATTCAATTGATTGAAACTTTAGCTTTCTGTGTATGCTTATTGTTTGTTAGAGAGACGGTTCGGAGTACGGTTCCGTACAAAAATAGTTTTTACTGAAATTCAAGCTTACACTAGCCACAGCCCTTTCATCTGATACCTCACTTGAACTCGCGGTTTTTAGGTTATTATTTTTTAGGATTTAACCACAAATATATAGTTTTCAGATGTTTTCCTGAACTAGTACTACCTGTAGATGCTAGGTGCCAAATTTCATAATTGTAAGTCAACCGGAAATAGGTACCCCCTTAATTTTGATTCCCTTTATACTGTCGAAATGCGTGTTTTTTTGCGATATAAACGGCCATATCTTTATTTTAAGTAATTGTAGAAATACGATTTTTTTCATGAAATCAAGAGATCTTTGTATATGGTTTAAATTTCAACTCGAAATCTTCAAGCGTTCCAAAAATAAAGGCTCTTGGCGAATTATAGACGGACGGATAACAAAGTGATCTTATACATGCTTATCTTTGAAAAATTTGATTTGAATGAAAGTTTTTGTCGTTACATACAGTTTTTGAATTGTACTTTACAAATATAGAACTGTAATACACCCATTAAAGAATAAGCACTAAGAAAATCACATCTTAGCAACTTGTTTATCTTTTAGGGCATGTTTTTATTACATAGTGTATATGACGAAATACGTTTAGAGTACTTGTACGTCGAGAAGGCAATGAAGTTCGACAATATTTCCGATAACAGCGAGTGGTAAATGGAAATTATATAGCATGTGATAGCGTCTTCGCAAAAGAAGTTGCGAGCGATAACTATCTTACTACATGTACTATAGGTGTACAGTTATATAATCAACGTACTTATAATAAACATATTATAGGACTACTTCACGCTGTATCCCGCACATAACAGGGTAGATAGAGAGAACACATTGATAAGACACTCCGATCCCCACATTTTACGGTTTTGCGCGATGGATTTTGGGTTCGATTTCCACTCAAGGATTAAAATATTGAATATTTTAAGTTCTTCGCTCTGGTGTCGAGGCAAAGCGGGGCATTGAGCTCCGCGACTTAAGACGCAATGCCTCCAAGATTCGGTGGAAACTGGGGAGCGGAAACACTAGGCACCCTCTGCGTACCCTACTGGAATCCAACACGCGGGATAATTACATCGTTAAGCTATTATTCTTTGTAAATTTACAATTGATGATTTTTTTTCCAACATCGGAATGTAATCCACTTTACAATTACATGATTTACTTTTTTACGGGTAAATTTTTTTATTATAGCCATAATACCGCTGTAAAGTTGAGTGTTTCGGACAAAAAAACTAAATTTTCATAAAGATATATCATATTCAATGGTATCCGTGTCATTAAGATTTTTTTTATATTTCTGGCATAGTCTCTTATATTATTACATTTTTAGCGACTCTACCTTACTATCAAACTCAACGTTACTTTAATAATATAATATATGATATAACGAATCTTTTCGAATTAAATCAGATAGATTAATGTTAATAATACATTTTTTTGATCAAAATAAGAAAAGAAAGTATACAAAAAAAAAGAGCTTATAATTTAGATTTTATATTCCTTATATGAATGGTCCATCTTCTATTGCACTAATATTTTTTTTCGTTTTCTTTTTTTCTACATATAGTATGTAGCTATTATAAAATACACCATACCTAATCTATGTTAGTTCGTCTGTTTAATAGTTATTAATAGTTGCATTGCATATGGCCCTGGCATATTATAAATACAAGATAATCGATGTTATACGATTTTTTTTAAATTATGATAATTAAAATAAAACCTGTCAAGTGCGCGTCTTCTCCGCCCACCGAGGGTTCTTGTAGGTAAACGGAAAGAACAACTTATAAAATTGACAAACTTAATTATGCAGGTGTATGTAAGTACACTCATTTTATATTAAATTAACCGACAATAAGCTTTTTATAGTTTTTATGGATTTTTTCGGATTTATTCCTTTATTTGTATTGCAAGTTCTAACATCTTGCTAAATGTTATGATTGTAGGTCTATGGGAAATTTAACAAACTTAAGTTTGTGGGTGGATGCAACTACAAATGTAAGTTTGCAATGATTTCTTTTTTCTATTCAATATGAGGCCAGTCGTGGCGCAGCGACATAAAGTGTGACCGTAAAACCGATTGGTTGTGGGTTCGATTCCCACTCAAGGAGATGAAATATTTAATAAATTTATATTTTCATTTCTTCACTCTGGTGTCGAGGCAAAGTGCAGCGTTGAGTTCTGCCACTTAACACGCAATGCCTCCAGAATTCGGCAAAAAATGGGGAACGGAATGTCTGTTTAGATGTGTTTCTTTATTTATATTGTAAGTTCTCACTTCATAAATGGTCGCATCTTTTTAGTAATTTGGCTTTGAAGCTTAAATTTTCTGTGCTCAAAGGGACTGTAAACCTGCATATTTGATATTAATTTCAGCTTGATACCTCCATGCAATTTCACGATAAAAGGTCTTGACAGACGGTTGGTTGGTTACCTTTTGAGGTCCGTATCTTTGGGTTCCGTAAAAAATAAATGAATAAGAATAAATGTCAAGCATGTAAGCACCAAAATAATGAACCTACATGAAATTTTACTTTCAGATAGAGTATTATCTAGAATGAAACGCTCTACTTCTTTTTTAGACAAATAATTACACTACGACAACAAAATTTTACAAATTCGTTCTTCAATATTAAGTATATTGAAGAACGAATTTGTAAAATTAAATTAAATATTGTTTCTCGAAATACATACATGTATATAATATTTCTTATTTTATAAATTAGAATTACTTTAACTTAAAAAAGTCTTGTTTATTCTCGCCGTATTCGAAATCATGGCGATAGCTCATGGCGAAGTGGAGTTTTATTTCACCGCTCTAGTGACAGAGTACGGCGTTAAGTTCCACAACTTAACACACAACGTGTGTCTCAAAGCAATACATTACATTAAAAATTAACATTATTAGATTACAAGATTAATTTATATTAGGTAGAGGCCAGTCGTGACTCAGTGGCACAAGCGTGGGCCAGGTTGTGGGTTCGATTCTTTTATTCTGGTGTCGAGACAAAAAGCGTGGCGTTGAGTTACGCCACTCAACACGCAATACCACCTAACATTTTGCACTTTAATAGCTGCATATAGAAGAGCAATTTAAATCCAGTGCTAAGTAAGTGCTCCATTCTTCGCTTATTAAATTTATTTTTACCTTACTTAAAAAAAGAAAAATCATATTTTATATTGCCTAATACACCGTAGGTATACCTATCAAATCATTACATTTTAAGTAACATTTAAAAAAAAGATATACGAGCTAGTGTTATATTTATTAACATTGTGATATTAAATATCAGCACATCAGCTAATTATTATCAAAACAAGTTTCGACTTGGTATGGTTTTTCTGACTAGTTCTGCCTTGGAATGCGGTCTGATGTAAGGCGTTTAAAATGCGGAGGACTCTACACCGGCTTTAATACTGTTAACAGGCAGGTATGCTTAAAATACAATTTTAGAAATCAAATGACCTAAACAGAGTAGTAGGTTATTTAAAATTTATGTACCTACATATTATATATTCAAATTTCATATCTCATAAAATAAATATTTCAAGCATTCTTTTATGACTATGATGATAAAAAAAATAATGTTTTCAAAGGAATTTGAAATATTTTTATGTTTAACGAACGTGGGCTGTACACATAATTAATCCTTATTATCATCAAGCGAAGGCTCTAACTTACTGACGTCAATATGACGTCTGCTGCACAGTTCTTTGCCACGTGCGTTCACTTATTGAAAAACCGGTGAAGTGCGAGTGGGACCTGCTCTTCGTGGGTTCCGTATCAATGGTTGTAAACGAAAATGGTCTTGACAAACAGACGGACAACAAAGTAACCCTATAATAGTTCCGTTACGGAACCCTAAAAAAGGTACCAGTAGTTGTAATTTTAATTTTAAATATAATAACTAATTGTAATTCTTTTTTTTTAAGTAATAAAATATTACAAGGTAAAAATTATTAATATTTATATTTCAGTTGATTTATAGTTTCATTTGTAAGGTATTGCATTCATTATTTTTCATAATAATAATAAGTTTACTTATTTGGTTTTAAATTATGCGTGCAAATAAATTATGAACAAATAAGAAGTAATAAGAAGTATTTAAAAGCCAAATACCTTTTTCGTGTGGATTTATAGCACAAAATTTATGTGTGCTACGTTTAAAAAATATATTAATTAAAGTTGGAAACTGTTTTTAATAAAATTCATTATAATAAGTAATAATTTTTTTTTAACATAAAAGCCTTGTGTTTGCGCAGAGGTACAAAGTGTGACGCGACTGGTTGTGGGTTCGATTTTCATTCGAAGAAACGAAATATTTACTTAAATTTATATTTCCATTTCTTCACAAAGTCAAGGCAAAGCGCAGCGTTGAATTCCGCCGCTCAACAAGCAATGCCTCCAGAATTCGGCGGAAAATGGACAACAGAGTGTCTTAACACTATGTTCCCTCTGCCTACCCTGCTGTGTGCAGGATACAGCGTGAAGCTGATAAGAGATAAACGTAAAATTATATAAATCTACTTACCTAGTTGAACATACGATGTACCATTCACGCACCGATGATTTACAGAGAACTTAATCCTTATTTGTATAAGACATTTTTTAATATATAATATATCTATATGTTAATAAGAAAAGTACAGGTGCTTACAAATTATTTACAAAAGTTACAAAATAAGCAAAAAAAATGTTACTTCACAGTAATATTTGTGACCCAAAAATTTTTTAAAACCCTTTCTCCATTTTGTAATACAATTTTTAATGTTGAAAAGTTTTACGCAAGTCACAACTTAATATAAAGTGACAAATTTTTATAAAAAAATTACAAAAAATAATATATTCTTTAGCTTCGCGCGTTATTCCACATGTAGTAAGGTTTCGAATTCGAGTAGAGAAATAAAAATAATTCATACTCCCGATGAGTATTGAACACACAACCTTTTGAGTTTAAGTCGGACGTCATCTCACTGCGCCATTGTGGTCTCAATTGTTACAATAACAATAATAATATACTCTAAAGCAGATTAACTTAGGTATTTATTGGTTTTAAACTACACTATATCATAAAAGATAATACTAATATATTACATTTTAAATATCTTGGACTTATGCATTTTTTTAGCTTGATGCTGTATCCCGCACAGTGTTAAGACACTTTTACAATTACGACACTTCCGTTCCTAATATTTTAAAATAGAAATATTGTTATTTTATCAAGTGTTTAGGTTGTTAGAAAAATACTTCAAATTTAAGATGTTTATTGATTATTGCCTTAAATTCACGAGCATATTTTATTTAAGTATTTGACCATAAATATGATTAATATAAAAACCTTTAAGCCACATTTTTTTCTTTATAATACGATTGAAGATTTTAATCGTAATAAATAATAATAGTAACAGATCAATCGGAATAATACTGAAAGGCGACAATAGTCCGTGCAAACAACGTCGCGTCGTCGATCATACAAAACGCATTAAGACCCACAAACGCCGTGCATGCGGTTACTTTAAAATTCCGTCCATTACCGTCGTACATAACAATGTGCGAGTGTCATAAATGGTGGCGAGATGTCGAAAAGTGGAGGCAACGACGTCCACAGGCATGCGAGGACGCAAGATGCGGCTGGCGTAGGGGGAGGGGCGCTCGGCATCTGAAGGTCGTCCGCATTCCTCGCGTCGCCGTCCGCTGCTACCGCGCTTACGTAGCGCCCCCCGCCCCCCGCCCCGCCGCTCCACGCCGCGCCGCGCCGCGCCTGCGCCCGCGCAGACCGGTCCGCCCCCGCCCCGCGACGCCTGACCGCCATCACAAACTATCGCGCATTTATTAAAACAAAAAAAAAATACATGTTCTTATGGCTATCAAGAGCTGAGCCGCAGAGGTACCGGATGCGATGAAATTTATTCGCGTCTAGTTTTTTTGATACGAACCCGTGGCGCTGCATTCCGAGGTACATTCGTATTAAAGTTCAGAGTACCGCAAATGATGACCCTCGACTTCATTGATTCTTTAAATATTAAGATATTTTTACTTTATTAATTTAACATATTATGTATGTATATTTATTTAGCATATATTCGTATTTGTTTTATTGCATTTTTGTTTTATTACATTGTTTATATTAATTAGTCAGTTACATCAAGCTCTAAGAATGTTGCAAAACGAGCTCAAAATTAGTTTGGAAACTTGTAGCGTTTAATAGTTAGATCTATGAATATATCTTCGTAGACTTCAAGTTTGCAGTATTTTAGAAATTATATCAGTGCTTTATATTTCTACGAGGAGATTCAAATTGGTAATTATATCAACGTTTGATTTTTTTTTTATTAAATGAATCATTAAATTATATTATCAATAAGCAATAAGAATAAGCAATAGTTCATGAGATAAATTTAATGTGCCAGAATTATTCTTTAAGTAAAACATTTCCAAGATAATATTTACGTAGAAACAACAATGTGGGTTCCATAACAGGTAGCGAAAAGGCAATAGTATGATAAAAAACATTATGGAATGCACAGATGGTGCAGGTCCGAAAGTTAATGCCTGAACCGCACGTTTTCATAGATATCCATATCCATATTGTTGAAATAAATTATTATATTATTCGTGATTTTTTGTAGGTCCAATATTTTATATCTAAATATGTATGGTGATTCATTATAAATTTATAATATTTAACTTTCAATAAATAATACTTAGTGTGAACGTCCATAATTGATCCAATCAATTTTAAAATGTATTTAATATTTTTTATGATCTCTATATATAATAAAAGGATAAAAAAGTCAATTCAAATTATTAGATATAAAGAAAAAAAATTAGGCCGGCTCATCGGAATTCTTGTCTGTATGTTTGTTCGCCAATCACACAAAAACTACACATTTTTATGTGGTTTCATCACAGCTTTCATTACAGTTTCCATAAAAAAAATGCTAATTATTTAAAATACCGGTAACTACTATTAAAATGCTAATTATTTAAAATACCGGTAGTGAATGAGTTTTCGCATGGTAATAGTTCAAAACCTAATGCAACTTATACATAGTTTTCAAGATGGAGTATAAAGCAATTGTAGTAAGAAAAATAACATAATATTTTTAACAAAAAAATCGACTTCTTATCCGGATCTCATAATCAGAACTTAACCAAACTTTCATTAAACTACCCTTGGTATTCATTTTTAAAATACCCTTTCCAATAAAAAAAGAATCATCGAAATCGATTTGGTCGTTATTGAGCTATTCGTCCATTTGTCGCGCACATAATTAATGCAAATTTAAGACTTGTGATAGATATCATTGACAGAAATGGACCACCGCACTAGCAAATAAAAAAGAATCATTAAAATCGGTTCACTCAGTCAAAAGTTCTAAGGTAACAAACATAAAAAATACAGTCGACTTGACAACCTTTTTTTGCAAAAGTCGGTTAATAAAAATCAGACACAATCAAATTACGTTGATTACTCGCAAGTAAAGCTAAATTATATAATTTTAATGAAAAATGTTAATGAATTTATCACTCATCTTTCCATTTTATTTAACCACATTTTAAAAGATGAAAGTTCAATTAATAGTTTTTTAGTCTACTACTTGGTGACATTAAAAAAAAATAAAGTGGGTATATTTATCGGGACTAGCTCAAATAGCAATATCTACAATTAAAAGTAAATTTATTTGAAAAGTAAATTCTGATTGTGAGTTCATAGTTTATAAAAGTTGATATTGTGTTTATGTGAAGTGGTGATGTGAATACATTTTAATAATTGATATGTACGTTATATTCATTTATAGTAGATAGGTTTCCGAAGAGAACTCTCAAGATTGCATATAGAATAATACATGAAATAATCATGTTAAGAAAGTACAAAATATATTTTATGAATTAAACTTATTTTTTACACAAAACAAATGAATTGTATGCAAATTTATTAATACTTTTGAAGTATGTACGAAAAAAAAGCAATATAACTGCGTTTGTTTTCAATGTTTTATATTTTTATTATTTTTATCTATATACTATGAAATATGGTTAAATTTTTATGGCACATATTATATCAAAGAGGTAAATGCGGGGATAGAGCCGCCATCTTAGTGCAGAGTAACCTCTAAAGAATATAATTATGTATTATAGTGAAAGAATAAAAAGAAAGTCTGATATGAAAATGAAAAAATAATTTATGAACTATAAGAATATTGAGATTATTTCAAAAGGTTAAGAATTAAAAAAATGCCTAAAACTTTCTTCGCATTTGTTGTAATAAGTATTGGCATCTATTAACCCAAAAAAATACTATAAATATTAAATATGCTCAAGGGGCACAAAGGTGTAACGCGACGTTGTGTGTTCGATCTGGAGGAAATAATAATTTATTTAATCATATTTGCATTTCCTTCCTCTGACATCAACACCCCATGACTCAAAAAACTCGGTGGAAAATGGGAAACGCAGTGTCTTAACACTAGGTTCCCTCTGCCTACCTTGCTATAGGTGGGATACAGGGTGAATCTGGTTTTAACTTTTTTATTTATAAACCGATTAAAATAAAACAAATACTAAATGTTTAGGGATGTTTGCTATAATACAAAAGTGCACTTAAATCGGTTAAATCATTTCTGAGATTAGCATGAATAAACGTTCAAACACATAAACTTACCAAGGTATTATTGTAAGTATCGATAAGTTGTTTATTTTTTTTTCAAACATTAAATTAGTTATTCTCATGGGATTTACCAAGATGCAACCTAAAGTTTTAATAATTTTCGGTCTTTCACATAAGAAATCTTAAGTGCTGGTAACATACATTATATATTAAAACACGAACGTAATTCAGTGTATTAAGTAAATAATTCATTAGTTAAAGCGCGCGAAGCTGCGACCGGGTCACTAGTATTATAAATATTTATGCTCGTAGGCAAAAAAATGCTACGCTAAAAATGATATATACTAATATATATAACTAAAATCAAATAATTCATAAATTATGTTATATATATGTATCACACAATTTATGATAAAATTTTATATAGATTTAAATTTTTGTTGTTTATATTTTAGCATAAACCAGTGTCTCATAGCCAAGCCTTCTAGTTCTGGCCATGCGTTCTTGTTATCCTACATCTATACTTCTTTGATTTTTATGAATTTCCTTACTCAAAAAATATATTATAAGAATGATAAAGGCAATAGAGGAAATCTATCACATTTTTTATAAGTTCCTAAAAAAAATCCTTTCTTCGTTTATGAATTGGTTAGTAAAGTATTTAAAATAATGTAAAAAAAATAGCATATAATTTACTTATTTAGAAAACGTATAAAACTTGAACGTATCGGGATTTGAACTTGAAGAGGCCCTCTTGGACGGTTTCTAAGAGGTGCCGGTTTAAACTCCGCTACGCTACGCCCATATTTTATCTAAATAAATATTTTTCTTTCCGAAGTGTGGTATAACAATTTATAATAATTTAAAAACTTGTTACAGGGAAAGCAATAGGCGTCTCGAGATGCGATATGCGCGCTCTCTGTTCGGTTCGCGGGCCGTTGGGCGGGGAGACGCGTGCGCTCGGCGCCGGCGCACGCCTCCTGTCTCTGCGTATGCCCGGCCACCCTCAGCCGATACACTTTGTCGTGGAGGCCAAAGCGAAAGTCAAGGAGCTGAAAGCGTTGGCTCATGCGCATTCACAACTTTTAGGCATGACCGATACGGAGCTCTTCGGTTTAGCTATTATGCAAAGTTAGTTTACATCGTTATTATACACTTACTTATGTAGATCTTATAATTTATTTATTTTACTCCATAATACTTTTCATTTATAAGGCATTTTGTTTAATAATTGTTAAATATTTGTGTGATTGGTGGGTACGATCCCCGCTCGGAGAATTATTTTTAGTTTATGGTTCTGGTAGACAAAACGCGACATTGTGCTCCGCCACTCACACTTATGTGCACTCGAAAATTGGGGAACAACGTCTATTAAGATTATGTTCCCTCTGCATACCCTGCTATTTGGGAAAAAGCATGACGCTATTTATTTTTTCTTTTTTATGATTAATAACATCATAAAAAAGAAAAAAATAAATAGCTTCATATAACAAATGATTATTTTTAACAAAAAGCACATGATGACATTTGTAATAATTAACTGATTAAAAATATTTCAGATGGCGAATATTTGTTTGTTGACTTAGAAAGTAAGCTTTCTAAATATGCGCCAAAGAGCTGGAGATCTTCGCATACTCATGTAAGTCGTTTAATTACGTAGATCAAGATATCAACGTTCTAAATTCACTAAAAAGTAATTTAAAATCAACAGAAATAACTTATTAACATATTACTTTAATATTGTTTCAGGGTTTAGATGCGCATGGGAAACCTTTGTTAGAGCTTCACCTGGTTATTCAATTTCATGTCGAAAGCCCACTACTTTTACATGATGACATTGGCCGTCACGTTTATTTCCTTCAATTACTTGAAAATGTGCGATCGCGAGATGTACTGCCCGCAGAAATAGTTTTATTATTGATTGGTTTAGCATTACAAGCGAAATTTGGGGATGAAGATATTTATGAAGGACAAGAATATTTTAAAGTTGAAGATTTCGCACCAGTATCACTTACGGGTGATTGGGTGTCGTCTGCTATACGCGCATGTCATCGCGAACATCACGGTCTTTCCAAAACTGATGCTGAAACTAGATTTATACGAGAAGTTTCTCTTCTTCCAGATACTATTAATTCTCATAGATATCGATTAAAGCAATCGAAGACAGAACTAGATCCGGGAACGGTTTGGCTTCTAGTTACGGCTAAAGGTATTAAAGTTTTACCCGATAATGGACCTGTATCTAATTTTATATGGAGTTCTATTGGCAAATTAAGTTTTGATAGGAAAAAATTTGAAATCCGCACAGATGAAGGAAAAATAACGCTATACTCATCGAGTGAAGAAAAATGCAAATACTTATTTGCTTTATGCAAGGAAACCCATCAGTTTTCAATGAAAATTTCACCTAAACTAAGTGATATTTTACGAGAAGAGGAGAATGAACGCAAAAATTGTTTTGGTTATTCGAAAACGTTTAACTTACAATATTGTCAAAATAAAAACGAACAAAGGATATCTCTCATATCATCTACGAGTTCAAACACCACGTCAGGAATTGTTAGTGACAGAGTGCAATCTGAAGATGAACTCGAAATTATGATTGATTCTCCACCGGCCCCATCGACAGAAAGTTTAGCATTAGCACATTTAATAGACTATTCAAATTCTTACTTGATCAAAAACATTTCCCAGGATGTTAATTCTTTAAGTAAAAAATCGTCTTTACAATTGCAGAAATGTAAATTACGAATTCAAAAAAGTAAAGATGAAAGTGATAACATTTCCAAAAATGATTCTTCATCCGAAATAGGTCACTGTTCTACAAGTCTAACGGAAGAATGTATTTCAATACCAGATCAAAGTGTGTGCGACAAACTAACTGACAGTCCAAGCTCTAGCAAAATAAAATGTGCTGGATCGCAATGCTCGTCTTCATGCAGCACTGTAATAATGGCACGCGGGGGTTTAAGTACTCTTAGTAGAGCGTCAAACGCAAGCAGCTTAGAATTAGGCTACAGTCATACAGCTCAGAACTCAATGATGAGTGATAATAGTATGGTTGGTATCGACGGAGAATTTATTCAGGACACAGCGTCGGCTTTGTACGACGGTTTAGGTCAACCAGCAACACTAGCTGCTTCCAGTGAGACTAGCGGAGTTTATACAATGGGTAGTTCAGAACTAACATCACAATCTAAACTGTACAGTCACTCTGATGGCAGTAGAACTGACTATAGTAGTTCACATTATGATAATTACAAAATAACCAAGGAAAATGACTTAGCTGACTTCGATAGTGTCTCATCAATATTGAAAAACGAGTCCACTCGGCTCAATCGCTCTCCTAAAGATAAGAGATTACTGGAAACTTTAAGCACTGCTGATTGCGTTGATGGCTCAACACAATTTTGTGTAGAAGAACATAATGTTAAAGAGGATTTATTTCGTGAGCGAACAAATTCAAGTATTAGTGCTGCTTCATTTCATGGTGACGGAAGTGATCCTACAGATAAAAAACACAACTTGTTAAGTGCAAGCGAATTAAGTGATCTAATTGTTGGAAGAGGCGTTTATCCCAAAAATCAATCTGTAAGTGATACTTTTGATTCCGTCTCTGACTACGTAAGACTACCTTTACCATTTTCTGGTGACAGTTACCTTCAAGGACATGAAGATACGGCTCCTTCAGATGACAACTATCCAAGTAATTCTTATTTTGATAGACCCCCAACACCACCAACAAGAATAGACAGCCGCAAGGGGCTAAATTTATCCTTGCCAAATATACTTGATTTAGATGAAAACGTGCCCGCCGTACCAAGATATCCAGATAAACCTCCACCACCGTATGAATACAAACATCTAACTCTCTCATCTTGTCATGGTACTCCAAAACCACCGCCAGCATATCCCGGAACATCACCGTCAGTTCCTTCAAAACACACACTCGAAAAAGAAGAAGTAGCGGCTAGAGTTGTGACAACAAAACCAATGATTACAATTCTAAAAGCGGAAGCAGGAGAAGTTAGCACGTCTGGTGAAAGGACATTCGCTAGTCCGATGGTCATGGAACATCGTTTTCAAAAATCAAAAAGACATCAAGCCTCAAGCCGAAGAGCAGAAAGATCAAAACTAGCACAAGGTCTTAGTAACAATCTTTCGCCGTCCAGGGAAATATCCAATCATACAGATTCCAACGTTCTGGTTGCAATGATGAAGCTACCTCCCCCTCCACCCCCTCCTCGTCGTCCGCGGTTGCCTCCACCACCGCCCCCTCACAACCCCGTGTTTCATCAACAATTATATAGCGACGTAGACTATGTATATTACCCTCTTCAGGATCCTTCTATATCACAACAGAATTATCTCGATCACAAATTAACAGAATCCAGAATCTCCAACATGCACAAAAGTAGCTTACAGTACAGAAGCACTCCATATCTTTCAACTATTTCCGCATCGTCAACTTATGGATCTATACAGAATCTCTCCGACTCTTATATACAAATACCGGGCACTCGAAGTAGTTGGTATTCAATGACAAGTAGAACATCAGCTAGTAGTCACTCTATAAATTTGGAGGGACCCGTCGTACCAACGCGCATTCCCGACCCGAGCTTCCCTCGTACAAAGTCTTATAGCAACATTCTTAACACAAATGAGCCACTTCATACAATAACAAGACGTATGCCACCTCCCCCTCCACCGCCGTACGAACACAAAAAGAAAATTCCTTCCCATTTGAAGGATTTAAAAAATCCAAATTGCAGTATGTTTAATAGTGATTCTAGTGTTACGAAAATTAAATCCTCTAATTGTGATTTAGATATAAAAACTTTAAGGGAAAAAAGTAAAAATCTCGATTTGCCTTTAATTGCGGCATTATGCAACGATCGATCGTTGTTAAAACAAACTAAAGCTTTTGGTGCTACAAAGTTAGCGAAACAAACAGGAAGTGACTGTGAAAATGACAGAAAAAGTGCCAAGTTTTCTCAAAACACCACCGATAGTATAGATCTTAAGAATAAACAAGAACCGAATGCTAGGAAGACAGTGACAGGGTCTCATAAAAAGATATTAGTAAGAAATCCTACAGATAAACTTCCGGCACTACCCGGATCTGAAACTCACACTCCTAGAGCTCTGTCAAATACATATGTAATGCATCCAAATATAGTTAAATTAAAAAAGAGTCAACCAAGTTAGTGATTTGACGATGTTGCTCTAGGACTTACTGTACCTTCCAATGTTACGAGCATTCACTTATTATTCACCAATCTTAATAATGTAACTAAAGACTGAAATTAGATAGTAAAACAATCCCACTGATATTAAGTAATAAAAGTAGAGTTTTGAACTAGTGCTCCTTCAATCAAACAAACGATAGAAGCAACATTTTCATCAATAATACAGATACCTACAAATCGAATTATAAATCTTATGCTCTAGGAATATGGGTTCAGAAACTATACCTAATTATTACAATAAAAATAAACTTTTTATGTACATATTTCCAATTTTTCAACACAAATTAAAATTGTTCAAAAGTACTTAATTTATTTATTAAAAAAAATATCGATAATGTAAATTCTCTATTAAATAGTGAATTTTTGTAACCGTAACTAAATACTCACTTTATTATTAACCAGAGGTAAACTTAACCCTCGATAAGTAGGAATATCTGAAGTCATCGCTAAGTCCTAGTTAATTAGTATAGAAATTTAATATTCACCTCTATTTATTTTGTTCACAATCATGTACATACAGGTATTTAAATGTTTAAGTACGTCATATTGTTCTATGTGTACAAATGTATAGTAAATATTCTCACAGGATTTTTTGCTTTTTATTTTATTTTCTACACAAAATATTATATATGTTTATAGATGTGCTATGCTTGCTTTCGTTTCGCATATATATTTACTTTAAATTCATATACCACATAATTTTTGAAAAAAATCAAAATATTTTTAATTTAATTAGGCCTACGTAAGTATTTTAAATAAAGTCAAATTATACAAAAGTGTTAGTAGAGTCACTCTTATACTTTTTTTTTAATAATTGAAAGTCCAGAGTTGGGACCAATGTTAGAACCTTACACACATACTTAATCTTAACTGACTAGACAATCTTGAACAGTTCTAGTATAATAACAATAAATATAAAAAAAATATATAATATAAAATGAAGTAATTAATGTTCAAAGCTTAGCAAAAAATACATCACTGACATAGTTTTAGTTCTTATAAACTTATTTAAAATATATTTAACTAAAGGCCAGACGTGGCGCAGGGGCACAAGCTGCGACTGTAAACGCGACAGGTTGCGAGTTCGATTTCCACTTGAGAAAATGAAATATCTTCATTTTTCTTGCTCTGGTAACGGAGAGTAAAAACGGCGTTAAATTCTGCCACTCGACACGCAATGCTTCTAATTATACGGAAAATGGCATAGTAAAGTAACTCTAGGCGTGACATTGAGCCACAAAGTTACAATAGCAACTTTAAAGGTTCAAATAACTACAGTACGAACTACGGTCGGCGAATCATGGCGCCCTGAAGCCAGCTGCATATGGATATGATTTTAGATTATATTTTTATGAATAAGTGATTATTTTCCTTGAATCCTTCAAAGTGTATAATGCGCAAAGTTCAAAAAGCTAACTAACGACTTTTTGACTCTACTTAATTAGCATCATTTTTTAAGCTCTTTTATATTAGCATATTTAAGCATGTTCTTAAAATTTTATTTAGATTATTACAAGTTTATTTAATATTTGAAAGGGAGTTATCATTGCTATCAAGTAATAGTTAAAATAATAACATATTGAATAAATATGAATACTTTTAATGAATACTGCATAAATCTTTCACTTTTCTTTTTTCATACATAATTGAACATCATTATAATATGAAATATTTTATAATCACAATGCACTTACTTAATATTTAAAAACATATGTATATTAGGCATCAATATTGACTGGAGGTAAGTAATTTGGCTGAAACTTGAAAACATTATTAAAATATTAAATTAGAAACATTTTGGAAACCACACCAAACTACTATTTAAACTAGTGTGGAGTAAAACAGAGTACAACTCTAGATATAGTTGTGAATAATCTATATTGTACAGTAAACTTTTTAAATATTGCAACAATAACAAAAATATTAGTAAGACACTAGTAGTAAAACTACAAAATAAATTAAGTATAAATTCTTTAACTAAAGTAACCTTTGGATTGAAAAATAGACTTCAAAATTCATAAGCTAAAGAAACAACAATAATAATATCAAAGTACTATATAAAAAAAACAAGTTAATATCAAATATAGGAGGCCGGTCGTGGCGCAGCGGTACGAGGTGTGACTGCAAAACCGACTGGTTGTGGGTTCGAATCCCACTCGAGGAGATGAAATATTTACTTAAATTTATATTTCCATTTCTTCGCTCTGGTGTCGAGGTTAAGCGCGGCGTTGAGTTCTGCCACTCAACACGCAGTGCCTCCGGAATTCGGCAGAAAGTGGGGAACGGAGTGTCTTAACACCGGGTTCCCTCTGCCTACCCTGCTGTGTGCGGGATATAGCGTGAAGCTATTTTTTTTAATATCAAATATAGAAAATAGGAACTAATAATAAATCATTTAAAAATTTGAGTGTATATGAGATTCTTAATAAAGTACTACTGATTATATTCTAAGTCACTTGCCATTATTAATAAAAAAATATATTAAGAAAAACAAATAATTATTAAGTTACTATTTGATAAGGAGCCATCTATTAATTACGCCACACATTTGGGGGAAACGTAGGGTCGATAAAATGAGACAATCTTAATGTAAAGGGGGAAATGGTTCCAAATTTCCAAATGTGTGTGTTTGCGAGTATGGATGTTTATTCCACTTTTACGCAAAAAACTACTGAATCTGAATGGGATTTAGATGAAAATTTACAAAATCTTAGCTGTAGCTTATACATCAGAATAACACAAGCTACAATTTAAGCAAAAAAAATTATACAGGCTGGAAGTGTCAGCACCACTTTAAATGAAACCACAGTTACTCTATAAAACTCAATCGCACTCTATAAAAGCCTAATACAATTTAAAAAAAAATCCCATCTAAAGTGATTTTTTGAAATACAGGTATGGATAAACATCGTGAAATAAAAAAAAAATCCTACGTCTAAACTCTTGATTAATTTCTTTATTTAAAATATTTCACCCTATATGCTGTTAGCGTAAAAGGAGCGCTGACACTTCCATCCTGTATAATTTTGCTATAACAATAATTTTAAGCGGACGAAGCCGCATTTGTGCCACTAGTCATATTATTTAATTTCAGAACTGTTGTTTTAAGTTAACATTTGCGAAGTATGCAATACGTAACTCATTAGGTTATGTGTCGCAATAATGTAACCAGCTAAGAGTATGTTAAAAGTTCGTGAAATTCGTATGAAGAAAATGTATGAATGGCTCCTAACTCACATTCTTATTTCTCTAACTTTAAAACGATTGCCGAATAAGGTGGGAACGTGACTTTGTCGAAGTACATAACTTGACCGACCAAAGACATATTCGTACTAGCAACAACTGTTCCGCCATAAAACATAGTTGATAAATCAGTTGTAATCGATTCAGATCCAAGATTACCCACATACACGCATGTATTACGACGAGGATACCACCTTTCAATCACAACGAGACTCTCCTCGGTTTTACGAATTTCCATATTTTTAAGAACATTACCATCTTTGTAAATTGCTCTTAAATATATTGTTGGCGTGTTCAACTTTAACTGTATTAAACTCTTTATTATTTGTAAGTAATAATACCTAGGTTCTAAATCGGATTTAGAATTCCACGGCAGTATGGAAGTAGTTTCAGTTTTATTATCATTTGAGAATACCATTGGCACCAGGTTTTGAACATGTGCATGTTCATGGAAGTCACCTTCTATTTCACTTTTAGATAATCCACCAAAACCCAATTCATCACCGTAAAACAAGCTGACAGTACCTGGCAATACCAGCTCAAGTGCTGTGAGTGCTAAAGTATTATTTGCATGTTTTATTGATATCCTCTCGCTATTAATATTACCTATGTTCCAATGAACCCACGGATGATTGGGTTTCCCCCATAGATCACCAGAAACTATGTTATCAATATAATTTTTAAGTCCATTTACACCTTTTTGCAAATCTAAATGGACATCAATAAGATCAATTCTATTAAGCAATACTGTTAGACTAGTACCTTGCGCTTTCTTCATTGCCTCATCGCTGGCAATAAATATTTTACCATTTCCAATAATTTGTTTCCAAATCTGCAAAGATTTACCAAAATAGGCATCGTTAACATAATTTTCTAAATCTTTCAAATAGAATCCATCGACACTCTGGGCTCTTGACCAATAGGCTATAGCCGCTGAGGTTGGATCGTAAGTATTTTCCTGAGGATCTATAGAGAATACAAAAGTATTATTTATATTTGAATTTTGAGGTTCAACCATGCTTTTAACAGGTATATCCAAAATGATTCCCATTTCCTTTTTGTGAGCAGCATCTACTAATTCTTGAAAATCTTCCAAAACACCCAAACTCCTATCTATTGTTAATAGGGAAGTTGTATTATAATAATGTTCAGGATAATCTATTGCTTGGAAAATATAATTAAGACGAATTGAGGAAGCGCCTAAATCTTTAATATAATCAAGTTTATTTATAAGACCTTTCAAATCTCCAATACCATCATTATTTGAATCTTTGAAACTGGCTGGAAAAACTTCATAAAATACTTTACCCTGGTACCAAGGTAAGTCCGGGTTGCATATTTTTGGTATGTTAATAACCATAGCAATTATGGCGCCCACACAAGCAACAAGTGCAGAAAGCACAAACCATAGCAAAATTTTTCTTATAAAACACCAATTCCAATTTACAAAACTTGGTAATTTTCTACTGTTGACATTCAGATTTCCATTCAATTTGCTTACTTCAGGCTGTAAAGTTATAACAAACATATTTATAATAAAATATTATTTATAATAAAATAAAAAAATAATTGGGGCCATTGTTCAGTGGCAAAGTATTTGACTGAAACAACACTTATGAACTTGATTCTCACTCAAGGGAAGGAATTATTATCATTTCATCATTGTGGTCACAAGACAAAATGCGGCATCAAGTTTCACAACTCAACCCAAGGAGGGTAAAAAATGGAGTGTCTAAACACTAGGTTCATTTTCTAAATAAAATATGTAGTTTATACCTGTCCCAATATAATGTCCCCATTTTTACTAAGAGTTTGGTAATCCAGCATGCTGATATTATTAATTAATTGTGCACTAACAGGGTCTTGAACAACGGAATTTGAATCTGCTGATGAACTGGAGTCCCCACCACAAGTTTCAGCTACGACAGTATTTCATTATATTAATAAAGAAAAGTAAAAACAAAAAGTTGAAATTGGAGTATTTTTTAAATTTTTAAATGTATTATTTTATGCCTTAATGTGAGTCCAATGTGAATAATGGCAACATAAATGACAACATCTGACTTTAAGTGTTGTGATTGTGGATTTGATTCCCACTAATATTTTTTTTTTTTCAAATGGCCAGTCGTGGCGCAGGAGCACAAAGTGTGACTTTAAAATCAATTGGTTGTGGGTTTAATCCCCACTCCAGGAAATGAAATACTTATTTAAATTTATATTTTAATTTCTTCACTCTGGTGTCACGGTAAAGAGTGGCGTTGATTTTTGCCACTCAACATGCAATGCCTCCAGAGTCCGGCGGAAAGCGGGGAACAGAGTGTCTTAACACTAGGTTCCCTCTACCTACCCTGCTGAGTGCAGTATTCAGCACGAAACTGATTCGGCTGCTATTTCGAATAAACAGTGGAGAATGGAATGTCTTTACAACAGATTCTTTCTGCCTGCCCTGCTGTGCGCGAAGAGCTTAAATTTGCTTTACCTGAATTTTGAAGTTCTGTTTTCTGGTCTTCATTTAGTGTAAGAAAGGGCACTTCATTCATTTCTTCAGACAGAGGATGCTTAAAGTCTAATGGTGTTGGACTAGGAGTCATTGGCAACAGCAAGCATGTAGACGATTTAACACCGCGAAGATAATCCAAAGTTTCAAGATCTGTAGTAACATTATTTGTACTCGTTTCTGGAAGATCATTCATTTTAATACTTAACTTTAGTATTCAAAAACAGATCTCTATTTAACCTCGATTTACAGAAGTCTTGAAGATTTCAGATTAAAGAAGAAATGTAAAAATAGGTTTGCTATAGATTAGTTAGCCGCATATCTTGCAATTTGCAAAATACAAATTGATTTGACTTTGTTTTGTACCTTGACAGTTAATTGAAAATAAAAAATATTACGTGAAATGGAACGGCAATATATTCACTGGCAGTTCTCCGAAACGCAAAAATTTCAATTTCCTTATGTTTTGTCATTAATAGTAAATTATTTTAACAAGATGGATATTATATTAAATACTAGACAAGTTTAATGAAAAGTGTTTACAAAAATATATTTTGAGAAAAAACTTTAAAATCACCTTTTCTGTTTAACAATATTCGTAATTGAAGTATATTAATTTATTTATTACTTTCAATTACATAAGTATATTACTATATTTAAAGGATTTAATAATAAAACGTGCTTATTATTTATGTGTTAGTTACACAAACATCGATTGCAAAAAAGTTTAATAAAATAATGTAATGGATTGCTCAAGTTTTGGTTTTAAATATTGTTACGAAACGACCTTATCTAACGTACTGCTATTTTGGTTTATAATAATGTTAGCAAGCAGAGCTTTATTCTAGGATGGAGGTACGGAAGCATTAGCAACGCAGACATAAGTTTTAAGTCAAAAATTTAGGTAGTATCTAAATTTTGATTGTGAACTCTTCTTGGATTCTATTCTTTTGAATCTTCATGCTATATAACTTCCATGGGATTTAGTTTCAGTGTAATGGAAACGTTATAAATATTATTATTGTTTTTTCTACGTTCAGCTTATGTAAGTTTAAAATTTAACTATTTCTATTTGTTAATATATATTTTTTCATGATTCTTATTTTTTAACATCTCGCTTTATCATATATTTTATTTTTTTATATATATGGCAGTCAGAGAGAACGGAGAGCCAAAAGCTCTACACTCTGTGCATATGTCACTTCGTTCACTGACATCACTCGTCAATTTCTTTATATATGTCATGCCAAATCTGAGGAATCCTCCGTATTTTTTTCGTGACCTTTCGCCTGTATTATCAATATTATATTCTCTAAAAGCAACAGAAAATCCCAACCATCTTATCTACTTAAGATGTCTTAGTATTTCGTTTACCTCACAGATCATTCTTGGGATATATCGGTTCTCCCTAGCGAGGGAGTAGTGTGACATACATATAAGACCTGATGTTATGGACGGGCTTATCCGCTCTTTACCCAGGACGCAGCTGACTTCGATACATGTCCATTCTTATCCCCCTTGTTGTGTCTTGTGTTCGTGCCCCCAAAACCGATGCTTCTCTTTTTTGGATTGTCCAATCCTGTATGCTAAGCCACAGTTACTATGTACTTTGTATAGATCTACACACTGCAAAGGAATATTACTTTTCACTGGTCTTAAGAATTCGTTCACTTTCTTTTTAGATCTAAATATAATTTTAATGGAAGCTTTTCTTAAGATGTCGCCAATCCTGTCTGTCTGCCAATCCCTTTACATATGGTAGAAGTGTCGATTGTCTTTCTACTAGGAGTAGTAACGCTTATTTATCCTAGGTAGGTATGGTGCAGAGCTAAGAGCCATCATCTCGAGATACTTCATGTTAAAATATTATCTACATGTAAGGTAGTCTCTATTACCATATTAAAAACTACATGTAAGGTAGTGTTTTAGTAGTTCAAGATCTCGTCTCACGACGATTCGCTGCCGGCTATAGTCCGGACGGCCGGCAGGGAAAAGTCATCACTTATGATGTTGCGCGACGTTGACACGCCCAGGTTGGGCCTACTTTCTGCGTCTGCTGGGCCGTCTCTTCGAGGCAGTTGCTGTGGTGGCAATAGCGTAGGGCTCCTTCCTAGACCCGACACAGATGTCTCTATGCTCTGATAGTACCTGTCCTGTCCTGTTCCTGTCCCGAAGCAGCTATGCTCTGATAGTACCTGTGTGTGTAGCCTTCCGCACAGGCTAGAACGTCATGCCGCCTCGCTAACCACTACTAGCTAGCTTAAGATCTTTCAGCCCACAAACAAAATAGTAAGAATCCTCCAACTTACCCCGACATATTGAGTTGGCTGACTATTGGAGGTTTTATTCTTCTTCTGTAACACCCACATATCCCTGCTGTATGTCAAAGTCAGTCGTCAGCATTGCATTGTGTACAGCCAAACGTGCAGCTATTCTGACTGTCTCATCAATACGTGTGTAGTGCCTTAGATAGGCACTGTTATTTCTGTTACCGGCAGCAATACGCTTTTGCTGTTTGCTGTTACGCCCGGAGATAGCGTCAGAGAGAATGAAAAATTAATAATATGTAGTGATTTGAACGGACAAGTCAGAATTAAGTGAACCGGTTACGCGGGAGTGCTAGGTCAGTACAAGAGAATAAATGAGGCTGGAAACCTTATATTGGAAATTTGCAAGGAAAGAAGTTTATTAGTGTTAAACACGATGTTTGACCACAAACAAACTTACATGTATGCATGGAAGCGAACGGAAGGCAAAAGTGTGATTGATTTATTCCTAGTGGATCAGCCAGCCAGCCGTATTCAAAGCCAATTAAATATATTAACGATCACCGAAACATTTATGATCTAAAAAAATCGAAATATCAATGAATAAATGATGTGCTAAAATTAGGAGAATGTAATTTAAGATTGATCTCTTCGTTGCTAAAGCTTCGGCATCCGACGCACCGTCGGAGAATAAAACTCTGCATGCTAAATGAACAGTAACTTAGATAACATCGTTTCGTGGCAATATTTAAAACATAAACTCAAGCGACCAATGACTTTATTTTTATAAACTTTTTTTGCGATCGATATTTGTGTAGCTACATTTAAACTATAAGCACATTTTATTGAACTATTCTAGTCAAAAGTGTGTTTCGTTGCAATACTACTCCTCCTAGACCGTTAAACATACAGCTCTGAAATTTTGTAGGAACGTTGTGGACGACACGATGATCCCAGCGAAGTAATAATTGTGGTTTTTGACACATTTTGACTATTTAGGTCAAGTTTATTCATTAAAAACTTAAAGTATAGACTTATTATATGCTTTAATTACGAATATTTTTAAACGGAATATAGATAAGAATACAGTATAAAGGAACGAAGAATAATATACAATTTTATTGAAGGTTTTCTCTTTCTTTCCCTTCTTGTTTCCCTTCTTGTTTGTTTGTAATTTGTCTAAACTACTCGTTTATTATTTAGTTAGGTATTTAATATATATTCATCTTATTAAAATAATTTACTATTAATGAGTAAACATAAGGAACTTGAAATATGTGCGTTTCAGAGAACTGCCAAAGGGGATTTGGAACGTATCAATTGGACGGAAAATGACAATTGCCATTTGACAAATGACAGGTAATGTATTCAAACTTCAAACAAGACATGTTAAACTTGTGGTTTTCGAATATAATTTATATTTTATAGCTACAGGCTACTATATGCCTAGATAAATAACAAAGTGGACTTCGAACTGTCAAATATTTTTACTACAAAAACTTTAACAATTAACCAATTTAAGCGCGCTAAGTGTTTTTTTCATATATTTAAAAACTTTATTATATTTTTCTAAGATGCTTTCTGTGAACAAGTTTTTGGAACATAAACCGAATAATTTTAAAGTAATATACAATGCAAAACAGTTTAAAAAAATTACGAATAGAGCGATAAATGTAAAAGATATACAATATCAATATTTACAAAGAAGTAAAGTGCCAACAATGCACTTTCAAAAATCCTTACCACGATTACCAGTTCCGAATTTAGGTAATACTAGAGATAGATATTTAAATGCCTTACGGCCGTTGTTAAGCCAAGATAAATACGCTGAAGCTGTAAAACGAACAGATACATTTGTAAATACTGATGGAAAATTTTTACAATCGAAACTTATTGCAAAAGATAAAGCAAATAAACACACTAGTTATATATCGGATTATTGGTTCGACTTATATTTAAGGGAGCGCTCTCCTCTTCCCATTAATTACAATCCTTTATTAGTCTTTCAAAATGATGTTAGGCCAGAATATAATAACCAACTTTTAAGAGCTACAAACTTGCTAGTAAGCGCAGTCAGGTTTATTATGTCATTAAGAGAAGAAATCTTAGAACCTGAGGTATATCATTTACAACCTAAGAAGAGCAACACTCCATTATTTCGATCTGTTACAAAGCTATTGCCAGAAAACTTATCTTGGTATGAATTGTATTAAAAAGTGTAATATTATTGCAGTTTGTTTATGTCATTTTTAATAAAAATTGGTTATTATTATTTTAGGTATGGTGCTTATTTGTTCAAAGCATTCCCACTAGACATGAGCCAGTTCAATGGTCTATTTAATGCAACCAGAATACCATTGTTGAACAAAGATAAAATCTTTCGGGATCCCACATGCAATCATGTTGTTGTTCAAAAGGGTGGAAATTTTTATATCTTTGACGTAGTAGATTCTAATGGTAATATTAACATTTTTTTTACTTCATAAGAGTAGTCTTTGTCTGTCACAGGAGTCACACTCCATTCTGCCTTTTTTGTTGGGTGAGGGAATTAAATGCCATGCTTGTCTTTCCAGAGCAAGAAAATGTGTAGGAATTGAACCCACAATCATCTTGTTTACAGATAGACTATGTGAGATATCATCTATCACATGTCTTTTGTGAAAAAAAATATATTATTATATAGTATATTATTATTAAACTGTATTGATACTTAATACAAAAAAATGTATAGACTTATCTGCATTCTTTACAAACAGAACATTTTTTATAGAAATATAAAAACTTCAATAATATATTTTATAACTTACATAATAGATTGCAATATTGACATTTCAGGCAATCTCTTGTCACCCTCTGAATTACTTGGTAACTTGTCTAAAATACTTAGTGATAATTCTCCACCAGCGGAATATCCTCTAGGAGTATTGACATCTCAAAATAGAGATGTATGGGCAAATCAAAGAGCACATTTGGAAATACAAAATCATGATACACTCAAGAAAATTGACTCGGCTTTATTCAATTTAATTTTAGATGATGTTGTTATTGATGATAATAAACATAAAATACTAGGGGAATATTTACATTCAGATGGGTTAAATAGGTAAGTTTATTATTTTAGTTTATTCATTTATTTAATTATTTATTTACACTTTGTTGTAGAAAATTATTAAAATAAAAAAACTAAATAATAAAAGGAACATACAGTTGACGCACAAAAGGCAGCATAATTGTTAATCAGCAATTTCTTCCGGGCTCTTGGGGTTAGGAAATTTATGCTGTTGTGGTGCAAGGGGGCCGTTCAAGTATTACGTAAGCAGATTTTTTGCAATTATTGACCCCCCCCTCCCCTATGTCATCAAAAATAAGCAATCCTCTCATAAATATTGCATTGAAAACGTCAAAAATAAGCAAACCCAAGACTCCCCCGCCCTCCTACAGTGCTTACGTAATACTTGAATGGGGCCATTCAAGGCAGTAAAACATATAAAATCTTCAACACACAATCAAGGCGCACACTGCTATATGTGGCATACAGCATGAAGTTATAAAACATTTATATGTTTTCGTATCTGACTGTAGGCATGATGGTTGTAGATTCAATTCCTACTTGGGGGAATGAAATAATTTTATTCTCCCACATTTCCTTGAATTATATGCTCTCTACATATTTCACTTTATGCAGAATAAAGTGTAAAAAATAATATATGAAACTATAACTTAGTTTATTTAAATAAGTCTTTCAACTTGTGTGAAATTATTAAATTTATTTTCATGACTTAACAGATGGTTTGACAAATCGTTCAGTCTAATTGTAACTAAAGATGGCGTTTCTGGTATTAATTTTGAGCATTCTTGGGGAGATGGTGTAGCTGTTTTAAGGTTTTTCCAAGATATATATGCAGAAACAACCACAAGACCATTTGTACATCCGGATAGCCAACCATCTGAGAGTAATATAACAGTGCAAAAATTAGGTATGTATTAAAACTAGGTTTCGTACAGAGTGTCTAAACACTAGGTTTTCTTTGAATACCCTACTATATGCTAAAAGTGTTAAGCAAAACTAAAAAAAAATTACAAAAATAAATTAATTATATAGGTACTTAAGATTTTTTATTTACATAATAAGCATCATCTTTTTTTTCTTTTTTTTAGAGTTTAACATAGATGATAAAACTAAAAACTTCATTGAAAATGCCAAGAAAGAGTACAACAACTGGTGTAATTCCTTAAGCATTGATTACATTTTATATGAAGAACTGACAAAGGAGGCTTGTAAAAAATTTAAAGTGAGCCCAGATTGTATAATGCAACTAGGTTTTCAGGTCTGTATTTGTTTTATTTGTATTTATTATCACGAGTTTGAAGCAACTTGGAATTGATGTTTTAAAAAAATATCAATGTTTATAAAAAAATAAGTTTGTATAAAGTTTATATATTTATTTACAGGCTGCATATCATTTGTTACACGGTAACTATGTAGGTACATATGAATCCTGCAGTACATCCGCCTTTAAACATGGCCGCACTGAGACCATGAGGCCGTGCACAGATAAAACTAAGGTACAGTACCTACTATGGTGCCGTTCAAGTATTACGTAAGCAGTTTTTTGCAATTATTGACCCCCTCCTCCCCTATGTCATCAAAAATAAGCAATCCTCTTACCCCCTCCCCCAATGCTTACGTAAACATTAGCATATCATTTTTTTTAAGGTATTTTTTTATTGATATTTTATTTGTATCTGCATATATAAAAGGACATGTTCCCACTGACCGAAGTAAGACGCACGCACAGCCGTAACCGCTGATAGTAGAAACGTGAAATTTGGACGGATTTATATTTTCGAATTCTGGAAATCCGAAAGGGATGAAATAGAGATTTTTTTTTTTTTTTAAATTAAAAAAATTTTGAATTCAGTCTTAAAAATATTTCATTGAACACGTCTTTCGTGGTTTATTTTAATTCACCCCCTAAAGGTGCAAATAAGGGATTGAAAGTTTGTATAGGTAAATCCTTAAATCACCACAGATTTTTATAAAATTTGAAATTTAGACTCTTGACAATGTGCCATTCCCGCTAAATAGATACAATACACTTATATATTATATTATAAAATTAATAGTTATATCGTCTACCATTCATACGTCCAATTATAGCCATAATATATATAAAAAAATAAATAACTTCTGCTTACGTAATTACTAGCTAGACCCCCTACCCCCCATGTCATCAAAAATAAGCAAACCCAAGACCCCCCCGCCCCCCTACAGTGCTTACGTAATACTTGAATGGCCCCTATAAAGACTATTGATATAATGGATGGGTGATTTTTTTAGAGCCACACTGTATCCAGCACATAGCAGGGAGGCAGGGGGACTTGAAAACCGTGTATAAGACACTCACGTTTCCCCATTAAGACACTTCTGTTCCCCACTTTCCGCCATTTTTTTAAGTATTGTGAGCATAACCTTCGCGCTTACAATAACACGCTTCTGCCCTGCGTATAATACCTACGTTACGTTACGTATGTTACGTAATTGGAATTTTGAGAAAAATTATAATGATAAATATTGTTTATATTTTTTTATAAAAAATTACAAGGCGTGCTTATATTATATGTAAAGTTGATAAAATATTATAAAAAAGACTGTTCATAAAAATATTCATAATTTTTTTTTCTATACATTGTAAAAATTTCGCATTCACATTGTTTGTTTTCCGATGGAATTTATAAATTTATTGCTTTGGTAAGCAGACAAAGCGCGGCGTTAAGTTCAGCCACTCACCAAAATATGAATGATCACACCTAATTATGTTTTAGTTATTCTGTGATTTGCTGCACTCAAACAAATCATCAAAACAAGAACTCCGATCTATAATGCAAGAATGTTCCACGACACACTCGGAATTAGTAAAGCAAGCTGCAATGGGCCAAGGCTTCGACCGCCATTTGTTTGCTCTAATGAAGATAGCTGAAGAAAATAACATTAAAAGACCAGAACTATATGATTCTTACGAATATAAATATTTGAATAAGTCAGTGTTAAGTACAAGCACTCTGTCCTCGCCCAGTGTGTTGGCTGGTGGCTTTGGACCGGTGGCCAAAGAAGGTTTCGGTATTGGGTATGTATTTGTTTGTATATATTGCTTATTCTTGATATTTGAGTAGATCTTTATTGTATTTGACCAAAGCTTCGTTGCATTTCGCACATAGCAGGGTGAGCAGAGAGATCGTGGGAATCTAGTGTTAAGACATTCCGTTACTCATTAAATTCCCCATTTTCCGTCGACTTCTTGAGGCATTGATTGGGTGTTGAGTGGCGAAATACAATGCCGCACTGCGGTCTAAGGACTACTTTTTTCAACAATCAGTTCATAATGAAAGAGTTATCTCTTTCATTTATGAACTGATTTAAATAAATCAAGCACTTACTAGCACAACAATGTAGTATAATAAATAAATGTTTACCCAATTACAATTGTGAAAACTGCAATAAAATTAGTTAAGCCGTATAGGAGATTAGCGTACACAAACGCATATACAAACACAAAAAATAAAAAAAAAACATTGTTTTTGGTTTTATTAAATTAACTAATAATATATTTTCTCATATACCTTCAATTTCTTTTACATAATATAAAGAAGAATTATACCTACTTGTAAACTATAAAATTTTGATACAAAGCCAGCTCTATAATTATATTTTTTTTTGACCTATTTTATATTTAAATTTAATTTCTATATTATTAAAAAATTGAATCAGCTTCACGCTGTATCCCTTCAACAGGTTAGGCAGAAGGAATCTAGTGTTAAGACACTCTGTTCTCCACTTTCCGCCACATTCTGGAGGCATTGCGTGTTAAGAGGCGGAACACAACGCCGCGCTTTGCCTGTACACCAGATCGAAGAAATGCCAATATAATTGTAAAGAAATATTTCTTTTCCTCGAGTGGGGACCGAACCCACAACCAGTCGATTTTACAGTCATACTTTGTACCCCTGCGCCACGACAGGCCTGGTTCTATATTATTAATAAATAATATCCTATACTATAATTAATATTTAACATTTTCAATACAGATATTCAGCGTTTGCGGATAAGCTGGGCGCCGCCGTCACCAGTTACAAGTCCCACAACAACAGCACGGAGTTCGTCCAAGCTCTTCACAAATCTTTTGTTGATATAACACATATTTTATCCGGTTAAAGACAAAATATGTAGCAATGTTAATATTTTGTGCTTATGAACTGATTTTATATTGTAATTTAAAATGTACGTTGAATTTTTTATACTGTATTATTGGTATATGATGTTAGTTTTGTTGTTATTTTTAAATATAAATATTTTATTAGCTCTACACTTTATCACGATTATAGCAGGGAGTACTAGTGCTAAGACTGTGTTCAACACTTTCCAATTTTCGAAAAAATTGCGTGTTGAATGGCGAAACTTAACGCCGCGCTTTGTCTTCTTACCAGAGCGAAGAAATGTAAATATGTAATGCATTCTCCCGAGTGAGAATAGAAACCCACAACCGTTTCCTTATTATCAGATTTAAATTGACTCAAATAATTAATAATACTTTCATTATTTATTTAATGACGAAGTAGTCTAAAAAAAGGAGAAAATTATTTTCAATTGTTAATGGCAGCTACAGTACGGTCAACAAGTCGTGGTCGCCCTGAAGTTAGCTATAGACGGCTGCGTCGATTTTACTTTTGAATATTTTTTTCTCTAGTGAACAATGCGCAAAAGTTCATAAAACCTAACTCCAAGGTGGCCACGACTTGTTGACCGTACTTTACTAGCGCTTAAAATACCTAATATATTACTATTATTATATACGCTTAAATAGAATGTGTTTTTATACTAAAAGCATTTAATAAAGTTAAGAAAAAAATGTTTTTATATCATATTATCTACAAAAAAAAACTATTTGGTCACGTAAAATCATAAGATGTTTATATGTTTGTTGTACTTGTTGTAACGATCTTATTAATTTTATATTTCATAAATGAATTTTATTGTTCTTGTATGTTACTTTTAAAGACCCGTAGATATATTGGTAAATAAAATTTTTAGGGTTCCGTAAATTTTAAGGAAAAAAGTAACCCTTATTACTTTGTTGTCCATCCGTCTATTATTGTCAAATTTAAATATAAGTATAGTGCCTTAAATTGAAAATTGAGTTTTAAAATTTTATTTGTGGGATGTGGGACTAATAATTGTTAATAGATTCACTGCAAATAGTATTATAAAATATTTATGAGTTGCTTAACGTTTTTACATTACTATGTATCCAGTGATCAGACAAAGATTTTTATTAACAGAATGTGCTATTATTATATTATATTATTACTAGTAAATTAAGAAAATATTTTATATAAACTATTTAAATTGTTTACATTTTAATAATAAACATACTTTTGCACATTTTTTTCTTTTCATTTACGAATCAATAAAATTATTGAATACAATAGTAATTTAACTATTTTATTATAGTATTTAATCTATATTTTTAAGAGTTTGAAGCTTGAAGAGTTTGTTTGTTTATTTAACGCTAAAATCTCTCACACTCTTTAATTCTTAGTTAGCTTTAAATAATTAAATAACAATAAGTAACATCGTAATACTTTAGTCGCGTGTGCTGCAGAAATAGTGAAATATATTTAAGTACATTGTACTACAAAAACATTCAGTTTCATTACTTCTAAAATAAAGTCCGCGATACTAAATCTATCTCTTATAAATAAGTCACAATAAGATACTTTGTGACAAAAAATAATTAAAAATTGCAAGGTGATATTTCATGGGTTTTTATTTGACAAAAACATTAAAACTTCGAGCGAAAGTTATTCCATCATCAAGGAATTTTTATGAAGATAAGCTTTGGATTTTGTAGCATGTAAATTTGACGTATACTGTTCGAGAAAATGTAAAATTAAAATAATTCAACGTTCTGTTTACGGCCGCAAGCAAAACATTTCTTCCATACAATGTACTGATATCTATTTTACTATTTTTGCCGTGCACGCGCTTAGAGGCTTAAAGGCTTAAATTGGATGGCGTTCATTATTGTATACACCATAATCTTATATAGCCTATAGCACTCCTGAACAACGTAAGGTAAGTGCCCCATAAAACCTTACTAAACAATAACATTAATAAAAGTAAAATTATTATTATAAATTTGAAATCTGAAGTCCAAAAAAATGTTTGAATATTGAACTATTTGAATTATGGCTTTTATTTTCGCTACCGTAGCTTTTGTACGGTATTTTGTATTTAGTATATTCTTGAAAAAAAAAAGAAAAGATTTATAACTAAGATTACCAATATTAATAAATATAGAGGAGTCAATGTGTTGATTTTACGTAGATTTATTTGTCACGAACTTGAGGAAAATAATGAAATGTAGAATATCTTGTTTCGTGTTACTGATTTTGGTAACTTCCGTATTTTTGTTTGTTCAGTATTTTTTACATTACGTAAAGTAATCTCTCTCTCTACCATGTTTATCCGAAAAAATACAAAACATAAATTATAAAAATTGATTACAAAACCAAGTTGCATTGCATTCCTATACGAATTCAGCTTAAAATTATCAATTAAGGTTACCTTTTATGACTAGTAGTAGTAATATACGAATTTAAGTGAACAAAATATATACCGAATTTCTATCACGAGAACCCTTAATAAATACTACTATTTTTAAATAAAAAAAATTAAATTAAATTAGCTTCACGCTGTATCCCGCACACAGCAGGGTAGGCAGAGGGAACCTAGTGTTAAGACACTCCGTTCCCCACTTTCTGCCGAAGTCTGGAGGCATTGCGTGTTGAGTGGCAGAACTCAACGCCGCGCTTAAACTCGACACCAGAGCGAAGAAATGGAAATATAAATTTAAGTAAATATTTCATCTCCTCGAGTGGGGATCGAACCCACAACCAGTCGGTTTTGCAGTCACACCTCGTGCCGCTGCGCCACGACCGGCCTCTACTACTATTTTTCAACTTTAAATTTAAATTATCTCCATTATTATATAAATTTATTAAAAAGTATCTAGGATCTCCCTAAATCGGTAGTAACACGAACTAGGGGGCACATTATAAATCACATGACTGCTATTTCGTGAATCGATTTATTGCAATTTTAAAAAAAAATTATGCTTCCATCAATTTTTTTTTCAAATAAATATTTTTTTGTATAGAATACAAAAAACATATATTCAAAGTTTTATTTAAATAACTTACCTTTGTCTTTCTACAAACTTAAGAATTTCTTACGTTAGTCTTACCCCATTGTAAGACTAACGCAATACAAACACGTTACACTGCATTTCGTAGACAACTCTGCGTTTCAAATGTCTATATGCTCAATTTTGTCATTAAAATATTGTTACTTAGTTTTTTAAGTTTTGTAAAGATTTTTTTACTAATATATAATTGTCGCAAATAATACTTTATTTTCTTTGCCAGAACCAGAACTAACGAAATAACGTACTAGCACGATCTTTGGGCCGTTTACCTTAATTTTAATATAAAGGTAAATCGGATCCAGTACATTCAGAGATCTTAGCGTTTAAACAAACAAATAAACTCTTCTGCTTTATTATATTAGATATGGTGATTAATTAGTTTAGAAACAGTTTTTTGTAATGATCATTAGTTTTTTTTTCATATAAACCATGAATATATCTATTTTTACTATGTGAACATTTTATACAGATATCTATTTTAATGAAAACATCCAAACAAATAAGCTGATGCAAAAGTAAGTATAGTCCGCGAGATCTAAGTTGAGCTTTGTATTTGTGTGAGGTCCATATACAGTGTAAGTGAAACGTCAGTCGTCAAGCACGGCGCATCCCTTGTTAAACCTAAATCGATTAATACTTCTTTTTGACACTTCTTGTACTGATAGCAGCGTTACGTATTTAATTCATAATATTTTATTTTGGTGTTACATTTATTAAAAGTAAAAAAATTAAAAATGTATATTACAACGCATTATCAAAATTCAAGCAGCATGGAAGAGGCCGGGTGTACCGTACTCTGTTAAAAAGTTAAAAAAGCTTTAGGGACACATATAGATTTGTCTAAAGTCCCGAAACCCTGAGAAATATTTATAAATACGTCCATATATCGCGCAGTAAATGGAATCGAACCCACAATCGGCGGCCATAGTAACGTAAATTTAAAATTTATGATACAGAGTAACAATTCTTAAAGTATCTAAGAGAATGATCCTTGTGCAATCGACTAAACCCGTCAATATGGTTTATTTAAATAAACAGTATTTGTTCAATAGTGATGTAAACTCGTTAAACATACTACAAAAACTCTTTCAATTCTCACATTAATAAATGAAGATTTTAAACATTTTTTATTAGATATAAAATTTTAATATAGGTATAATGGTTTGAAATATTATTATTATTGAATATTACCAAAAACTAGAATAGCTATTTAGCGACTCGGTGAAGAGTTAACAAGTAACAGCGACAACTGATATCGATTTTCCTGTGTCCATCCTGTAAAGGACATCTATTCATAGTAACAACTGTAAGGTTAAATAAATCGGAGCTATTTTTATTATTCTAGTAATATGATTAAAACCATTTATTTAATATTTATCATAAAACTTTGGATTTTTGATATTTTATTCTTATAAAAGAGTATGTATCTTTGACAGGCCAATCCATTTAAAGTAAGCAATTGTATATTTTGGATAAACATTTTAATATATTCGTATATATAACGAATGAACTTGCTTGCAAGATAAAATTCAAATAATAGCTTTGCTTGAGAAATATAATAAAAAGTATATTAATAAACTTAGAAACAGTAAAAAAAATCATAAAAATTACATTAATTTAGGTGTATAAAACTTGCAGTGTCTTGAATTGGAAACAAAAAATACTATAATTCGAAATGGTATCTGTAATTATACGTTCTTAGAAAAGTATATACTTATTTAGTATAGAGTAAAACAAAGCCCATACTATGAATATTGCATCTTACTATACGATATTATAAAAGATATCAATAACGTTCCGGTTCACGAATCTGTATAAGACGGATCTTATTTTACATAAGTAATATTGTTTAATTTTCTGTATTTTCTTAATTATTTTTAAAATTATATAAATTAAAAATAATATTTTGCTATATTAAAAATGTTTGAACTCAATATATAATATTTGATGTGATAAATTTATATAATTTATATAAACGGAATGGTGCGTGAACCGGTGTGGTATTGAAAATGTTAAATGTCAAAGTTCATTTGTATAGTAGAGTAGATATGGTTTTGTGAACCATTTTAATTATGTTTCTAATAAAAAAGCCTTGTTAATGAGTGAAAATATCCATATTAAAAACCATGTCGCTGTAAAGACTTGAAAGAAAGCTAAGGTAAGAGTTTAAAGTGCATGAAAGGCGTTCATTATATTGAATTATAGAATTGTGTTGCGTAGTTTTTTTAATTAAGCTAAAACAATAGTTTTTTGTTTTAAAAGAATACGATTTAAATGAGAAAAATATTGAAAACGTCTATATAAATTGAATTTTGTGTATAGCATAATTACTGATGAAATTATGAACTAATATTGTTTATGTGTTAAAATTAATAATATTCAATGTTATTTTTATAACAGCAGTTTGCACTGCTTTTTTTACTTAAATTAATTTATTTAAATAAGATTTTTTTTTTAAATATGTTATATATGTATACTTATTTTGAATTCATCAAAATCATAAATTTAAATACATATTACATGTAATTACCAATAATAAAACATTTATAACTATACTAAAGAAAATCGCTATACATTGATTTTAGTTCTACAAACACATAATTTATTGTTTCAGAGCATATTAACCAAACAATACCACATAGACAATCAAAATGTTGATAAAAGAATACAGAATACCTTTGCCTCTGACTGTAGAAGAATACCGCATAGCTCAACTTTATATGATTGCAAAGAAGAGCAGAGAGGAAAGTTCAGGGGAAGGTAGCGGTGTGGAAATAATTGTTAATGAACCATATGAAAATGGACCTGGAGGAAAAGGTCAATATACTCAAAAAATATACCATGTTGGTAGCCATTTACCTGGGTGGTTCAAGAGCTTATTACCAAAATCAGCTTTGACAGTTTCTGAAGAGGCATGGAACGCTTATCCTTATACGAAGACTAGATACACTTGTCCATTTGTTGAAAAGTTTTCTTTGGAAATTGAGACCTACTACTTCTCTGATAATGGCCATCAAGAAAATGTCTTTAAATTAACTGGAAGTGATTTAAAAAATAGAATAGTTGATATTATTGATGTTGTCAAAGACCAACTTTATGGGGCTGACTATATTAAGGAGGAGGATCCAAAACTTTTTGTTTCTCAAAAATGTAATAGGGGACCTCTAACTGATTCTTGGCTGGAGGAGTATTGGCATGAAGTACAAGGCAAACAACAACCTTTACCAAATGGAAAGTCATTAATGTGTGCATATAAGCTCTGTAGAGTAGAATTTCGGTACTGGGGTATGCAAACAAAATTAGAAAAATTTATACATGATGTGGCATTAAGAAAAACAATGTTACGAGCCCATAGACAAGCTTGGGCATGGCAAGACGAATGGCATGGTTTAACCATGGAAGATATACGTGAAATAGAAAGACAGACACAGTTAGCTCTGCAAAAAAAGATGGCTGGTGAAGTTGGTGAAGATACAGATCTTTCAGAAGAAAATTCTAAATCACTGGCAGCTACTATGAGTAGTTTGGAAAAGAATGAAGATACAGCAAGTCCTGTTGTTGTTAAGAAAAGTAATGCAGAGAAGAGAATCCAGAAACAACTGAGCCCTGAAAGTACTCCTCCTTCTGAAGCTAAGTCGACAAAATCAAATCTTAGGTCTTCTTCTTCAGGTTCTCTTAAGAGTTTGCAGACACAAGTTGCAAATTGGCGTATGGAGACATTAGTTAGAGAATCAGAAACAGAAACTGGATCTGAAGATGAATTTTATGACTGTGAGTCCTCTTTTAATAAATGGTCATCTATGTGTTCCCTGGACGAAGCAGATATAGATATATCACCTACACTCGGTGATCAAACCCAAGATGATAGCATTTTTAATCCAACATTTTTAAAACGTGTTACCTCCGAAAGAGGTTCGCGCCGAGTAATAACTCTTCAAAGTCATCAAAGTATAGATGGGTGTCCTGATACTCCTGTCCATAGCTCTTGCCCTACAACTGTTTTAATTCTAGTATTCCATGCGGGTAGTGTACTCGATGCAAATATAGATATGACTGCAAAAAAATCTGATGTTACAACATTCAAAGGAGCTTTTGAGTCAGTTATGCGGCAACACTATCCTACATTAGTTGGTCATGTAACAATAAAATTGGTTTCGTGTCCGTCAATTTGCACTGAGGCACTTGGAGTATTGTCTACTTTAAGTCCTTATAGCTTTGACTGTTCACCCTCTACAGTCGAAACTCCTTCTTTGACAAATGATCTCATACCAATTGGCGCTATTCCGCTTATAGCTACGTCGTCTCCTGAATATTATGAACATGTCACAAAAACAATTATATCTGCTAACATGGTTTATAATGAATTTATTAGATCAGAGGACGGAAAAGGTTTTAATGGACAAGTTTGTGTAGTAGGAGATAGTATGGGTTCAGTGCTTGGTTATGATGCTTTATGCCGAACTATGCAATACCAGTCGCGACATGATAGTGAAAATAGCATTCTCGATACGGAGATAACGATCCCGAATGAGCCGATGGAATATTATTTGAACAAATCTCACCTTCAAGCTCCTTCACCCCGAAGAAGGTCTTCTACTACTAGTGAAAATCAAACAAAATTAGAATTTGACGTTAGTGACTTTTTTACATTCGGAAGCCCACTGTCGCTTATTTTAGCTTCAAGAAAAATATCAGACGATAAATATAAGGATATTATAAAACCACCAGTACAACAAATATTTAATTTATTTCATCCAACTGACCCCGTGGCTTCCCGTCTTGAACCACTATTGTCAGCACGATTCACAAATCTTCCCCCGATAAACGTCGCCAGATATGCTAAATACCCTTTGGGAAATGGCCAGCCCTATCACTTAATGGAATTGATCCAAACCCATCCAACTTTATTTGGAGATCATTTACAAATGCCACCCACTCCAGTCCTTAGAAGATTATCTGAAGCCTCAGTTCAGAGTACAGTTAGTGGACTAGTTGATAACATTCCATTAATTACTATGAACGCACTTCAACAAAAATGGTGGGGTACGAAGCGCTTAGATTATGCCCTTTATTGTCCTGAAGGATTAGCAAATTTTCCAACAAATGCTCTTCCCCACTTGTTTCATGCCAGCTATTGGGAAAGTTCCGATGTAATCGCTTTTATATTACGTCAAGTTGGGCATTTCGATTTAGCATTGTATAATCAGTCAGAAGATAAAGAGAGTGCAATGTTTAAACCAGGCCAAGATAAGGAAAAGTGGATGAGAAAGAGAACTTCCGTTAAGTTAAAAAATGTTGCAGCTAACCATAGAGCCAACGACGTTATAGTGATGGAAGGCTGCCAACAAACATTTTCAGCAAGATTTATGTATGGGCCACTAGATATGATTACTTTAACAGGAGAAAAAGTTGATATACACATGATTAAAGATCCACCTGCTGGAGAATGGACCTTGTTAGCTACGGTAGTTACTGACAAAACGGGACGTATCGCTTATACATTGTCTGACAAGCAGAGTGTTGGTTGTGGGATATATCCAGTTAGAGTAGTGGTGCGGGGAGATCATACAAGTTGTAACTTCCATTTGGCGGTCGTCCCTCCACAAACAGAATGTGTTGTTTTTAGTATTGATGGGTCATTCACAGCGAGCGTATCGGTAACTGGCCGAGATCCTAAAGTTAGAGCTGGTGCTGTTGATGTAGTACGCTTTTGGCAAGACTTGGGATTTTTGATTCTTTATATAACAGGGAGACCTGATATGCAGCAACGGAAAGTAGTGTCCTGGTTAGCCGAGCACAATTTCCCACATGGCTTAGTATTCTTTTCTGATGGATTTTCCACAGATCCTTTGGGGACATAAAGCGGCGCATTTGAATAATTTAATAACAGAACATGGAGTGATCTTTCATGCTGCCTACGGTTCTGGTAAAGATATAAGCGTATATCACAATTGCGGATTGTCAGCGAAGCAAATCTACGCTATAGGGAAAATAAGTAAAAAGTATAGCAATATGGCTACGACACTGAGTGATGGTTACGCTTCTCACTTGGCCGACTTGAAGCAACCTGGAGCAGTTCGACCGGCGAGGGGCAACGCGCGTCTTCTCGTCCCGCGGCGGCTGTTGGCGCCAGTCAGCGGTACTTCGTCACGAGGACGTCGATAAATTTTATTCGCTTATCTCGTGTTTATGAGGTAAGAAATTAATTATTACATATAGGAATCTCCCTTTTCTTTACTATGATTAAAAAATTATTTATATAAAATATTTAATACTAATATTTTCGTCCGCTTCAAGTCAAATGTCTATACTATATCAGAATTATATTTTTTCATGGCATATAAATATGTATTAATGTTAGTGTAATAGAGAAAAAAAATGTAAAAGATGTTTATAATCTTACAGAACGATCAACAAGTCGTGGCCGCCTTGAAATTAGCTGTAAATGTCTGCGCAGATTTGATTTTAAGACTTTTCTTACTTTTGAATATTTTCTTTCCGAGTGAACAATGCGCAAAAGTTCCGAAAACCTAACTTCAGAGGGCCACAACTTGTTGGCTGTACTGTAAACAGTTAGTTTATTGTCACTGTGTACCTTACTAATTTATTATAGTATTGTCTATATTGAAGTTATGTATTTAAATTCGATTGAGCTAATCGTTATAGCATGTAAAACGTATTGTTAATCCATTCGTAAGGCTGGGATTCTCTTGTTCGGTGTTAGAATATTTGATCTGATGTTTAACTTTTTTATAGGTCAGGGCTTATCAACTACACGCTTATAAACTTTTAATTCTATGTATTTAATTATTTATAAAATGTCACGATTATATAATGCGATTAGAAGTTTTTGCGGTTAAAAATTAGTAATTTGTTGTGAGATCATCTCTCGAGATATATCAATGTTTCATAGTTCAAGATATTTCGTAGATCCTGAATGTTACTATTTTTGGATTTCTTTTTATGTATAATACTTATATACCTACATTGTATTAGGACGTTAAAGTATATTCATAATACATATAAATATAGCATCGACTGTCATGGAGTTATTTCAATAACTTAAATTTATTTAAGTATTTATATTTTAATATTCTTGCGTTATACGTGTACACGTAAACTATGAAATATCCATTATATCTATGATTCTACAATATTTTTGTTCCTTCTTTAAAATATTTAAATTAAATTAAGAAAATTCAGCATTTTTGCAAATATTGATGCAGTATCTCTCGTTATGAATGTAAATTGTGTATTCACTTTGTAATTTTAAGGAATTTTAAAAGTTGACCACGCATACTTTCTAAATCAGCTCTCATAAAAGTAATTTATGCGTGTAGAAACTATTGTTTAAACCTTTTTTAAAACACTTATTTAAAGATAAAGATAAAGAATTTAAAATTTAGCTTTTTTTCGAGAATAAAATCATAATGGATGGTGGGTGATAATATCATAAACTCAATAATTTTAGAAATATAAAAGTACCTATCTTGCTTATTATCTGTATAGCTAGGTATAAGATTTATGCATTTTTATTATATTATTTTTATTAAGTTAAAATACTTTTCTCTTGTCCATGTAAATAAAATGTTTTTTACGGTGTTATTCTGGCCGATGTAAATCATCTTTACATATAATATAATTATAACTGATCGCTGTCTGTACATGGAAAATATATCTATTATTAGGGGCATTTATCAATGTAATAGAACCCATAACTCAGGGTTTTTAAAAAATTTCGTTATTAGAAACCGATTTAATTTTTTTTCTATTGTATTTTGGCAAATTTATTTTATTTTAATCGCTTCATAAATAAAAAACTTATATTAATATGAAATATTAAATTCGACAAAATTAGTACAAAATACTGAAACTGAAACTTTAATTTTCAATGTAAGGATATTGTTTTTAAACGAAAGTAATTTAGATTAGTAAAATAGTTATGTAGTGCTGGGTTAACCTACTTCTGTAAAAAAAGGAGGTTATCAATTCGACTGTTTTTTTGTCTGTTACCTCAGAACTTTTGACTGGGTGAACTGACATCGATTATTTTTTTAGTTTGAAAGTTAGTGCTTCCCGTGTGCTCCCATTTTTTATCCATTTCTGATAGTGATATCTGTAACAAAATCACATAAGTCTTAAATTTGCATTAAGTATGTGCGCGATAAAAAGTGGTGGGTGAACTTAAAAGGATGCTTCAAACCTAATTAGGTATTATTGTGCATACTAACATTTTGGCATATTGACAAGAACATACATAAAACATATTCGAGCAAATTGGGACGTTTTGACACCCATTTTATCAATATTTCTCCTTGTAACTATTACAGTATAATTATATTTTGTTCTAAAAAAAAAAAAACTTGAGTTCAATTTCCGGATTCCATAATAAAAACCTAACCAAACTTTCACTAAACTATCCTTGAAGTGTATTCTTTTAAAAAAAAATGAATAATCAGAATCGATTGGCGTGATATTGAGGCGTGAAAATAAAATATAATCGAATTGATAATTTCCTTTTCTTGCAGAAGCTAACCATGTTATGATATTCTAAAGTAAAAGAGACACTCTTCCCGTATAAAGTTATCTAATGTTTTAGTCAATTATATTATAAAGAAAAGTACAAAAAAATTATTAATATATATATATATATAAAAACTGCATTCAGATTACAGAAGTAACAACATTAGATCGATATTTTAAAATTTACCTATATGTGATGGAATGTTATTTTAGTTGTCAGTGTAATAATTATTATGTGAATAATATATGATATATTATTGACATAGTAATTAATAATCAAAATAACTAGTCCCGTGGGAACTGACGGCTTGCGTGTTCCGCACCGAACAATAAAGATAACGACTGACGCTGATCAAATAAAATCAATAACTACATAGATGATAATAATATTTATTATTAAATAAAGTTGCAAAAGGTTGTAGATTTTTTAGCTTCACTCTATATCCCGTATATAGTAGGGTTTCCATCATCACTTTCTGCCCAATTAGAAACAAAAATTTAGTCCTTCAAGTGAGATCAAACCAACAAACGAAGCGTTTAAATCTGACGCTGTAATGCTGCGTCACAAAGTCTCTTGCGAACAAATGGAACAGGTTGAACATGCGTTATTATATTTATATTAAGCTACACTGCTCTAGTAGACAGCACGGCGTTGAGTTCCGCAATTCAAGACGCAAAGTCTCGGAAACTTAGCGGTAAATAACGAACGTTGTGCCTTAACACTAGATTCCTCCGCGGGAAAAGCATGGATCTAATTAAGTTATTACCTATCTATGTATATTTGCCACCATCTGCTCACTCAATGCGTGAACTAAAATAGTTCTCGACGTTAAACTGTTTGTGTTAGGGGGCATCTGCTTATTGTAGCATAACTTCCATGAATATTACAAGAGTGTGTTTAGAATTATTGTAAACGTTGCATTTTTATTACGTTATAAATAAATTATGGGTTAAAACACAACCACCAGAATGTACCTATCTATAGTTTATGAATAGGTAAAATAAATTCATTTATTGATATTAATTTACTACAAGCAGCAGTCGTCAAAGTTTCACATCAATATATATATAATTAAATTTATTATTAGTACTATTTATAAATTTTACGCTTATTTATTAATAATATTATATTTAGATATACAGTCAGTATTTAACTTCAATGTTCTTCATACTTAGTTATTTACATACAAATAGTTATTTCGTACATTACCTATTTAGGTATAATTATGTCAGGCAAGTACACTGCAGCTCGATAGTACAGCGGTATATCTTAAGTAATTATAAAATTAATATTGAAATAATGTTTACATACTACCGCGTACAGTTAATTTATAAATTCTAATGTATTGTCAATTACCATAATTCATTTATTTTTTTTAGCTTCACGCTGTATCCCGTACAGAGCAGGGTAGACAGAGGAAGCTAGTATTGAGACACTTCTTTCTCAGTCTTTCTTTTGCCATCTTCCACCGAATTGTGGAAGCATTGCGTGTTGATTGGCGGAACTCGGCGCCGCGCTTTGCCTCGACACCAGAGCGTAAAAAAAATTAAATAATAGATTGGGAATGGAACCCACAACCTGTCGCGTTTACAGTCACGCGCTTGTGCCACTGCGCTACGACTGGCCTCTATTTTGTCATTACTAACAATTCTTATCACATTTACTTCTATTCGCGTGTTGTTAAGGAACAAATTCATCTAGGGAGTATACTTTTATATGGCTTCCATAGTGAGGTCGGCTAACAAAATATGTTATATACAACGGAATCCGGATCAATGAAGATTTATAGTAGAAACCCTATGGATGTACTTGTGATCTAAATTCTAAATATAATATAGTTAAAAAGGTGTTCCCGGCTTTACATTTCACTTTATAATATCGATTCAAAGTGGTAATGGACGAATTTGATATTACTTTAGCCTGTTTCACTTATTTTCGACGATAAATTTAAATAAATATTGTTGTATAGGTTAGCAGTTAGTGTAATTGTTTTGGTTTCATGTGTAGTTTTAGGGTAATGGATATTATTTATTTCGATATTTGAATGTATTAGAAATGTTGATAGTGTAATATGTACCTAATTGGTGACAGTGTGCTTGGAGAACTAAAGTCGGTTTCATTTCTTAATATACCTACAAATGTTTGACAAAACTAATTATTATTATTATTAAAAAAAATATAAAAAACATAATATTTTAAGAAACAAGCCTTCTTCTAATTTTATTATTATAGTTCAAATTATTCCAGTGTTATATGTATAATATTTTTTTTAAACTAAACTTTTTGGTCATAAAATTTTATAAATTACTAAGTAATTGTTGTTAGACGAGATTATTAAACGTAGAGAATTTCTGATATATTTACTTTACATGTTTAACTTGTATGTTATTTTAATCTTCCGAAAAGTGCTGTGCTAGCTTGAATTCCTTTTGTATTTAATATATTTAATGTAACTATGTGTGAATAAATAAATTATTGTTGTTGGCTCTTAACATTTTGTTTCATTATTTTCTACTAAAATCGACCATCGGAAGAGAATATAGGAGAGAGAGAGAGAGAGGTATATAGTGGAATACTAATTAAGGTTTAAGCTTTTGTAAATACAAGGTGAAATACATTTTAATAAATTATGGCCGTCTTGGCTCAGGAGCATAAGCGTGTGATTGTAAATGCGATGATTATGGGTTCGATTTCCGCTCGGAGAAATTAATTATTTAATGTTTTAATTTTCTTCGTTCTGGTTTACGCAAAGTTTGAAGCCTTGGCTTGAAGCTTCGGCGGTGCGTGGGAAATGGAGTGTTTTAACACTAGGTTCCCTCTGCCTTCCTTTTTATGTGCGGGATAAAGCGTGCGAGCTAAAAAAAAAGAATTACGTTGAACGATAAAATAATAATTCAAATAATTCACCGACATTTTCCCGATTATCTTCAACGTAAAATTTAAAAAATATATTAATAATGTTTGTTTTATGTAGCTCTGATTTATGCGTATAAAACTAAGTAGATTTTATGTAATAAAATAAATTTTGAAGACTATTACTTGACTGAAAACCTGAAGTCTACCTTCAACTTGTAACTTAGCTTACTAAAAGGTATTTTAGTGTCTTCATTGTAATAGGAAAAGTTGCTTAAATTGCAAAACTGTTAGAATGTTTATAATTTCTTTAAACCAATTAAATTCAACCAAAAAAATAATTTCTAGATCAAAAATAAAAAATATTTATTAAAGAATAATAAAAAGGGTGAAATAAAAACATATATTTATTAACTAATAATTTATTTTAAACTAAAGTATCAATTCTACACACGCTTAAGGAAGTTGGAAATTAATTGTTGACAATATTGAATTTTAAAGCTTTATTTAATCTGTAGACGTAAATATGTATATATTGTATCTGTATTGTGTCCTTACAGTGTTTATTAAAAAGGTAAACCAAAGTTAAAGAATACTTATTGGAACACATCTTTTTAAAAATTATATTAGAAAGAATCATCATATAACAATAAGAACATTATATTACTAAACCTACATATACTTCATAAATTTATAAGTTTATTTCCTTCCCAGCTTCTTGTAAGGTCTCTTTTAACCTTTTAATACTTGTCAAATTTAAATGCTCTTTAGAAATTCCACTCTCAATTGCTCTATCGAACGTCGCCTTTGCTTCGTCAATATTTTTATGGAGAATGTACAAATTTATTAATCTCGAATAAGCGTTGCCTATCGACGCGTGTGAAATGGACAAATTTGTTTTTAATATATCAATCATTTTATTTATTGTTTCGGGTTGGTTTTTCAAATGGCACTCTTGCAATAACCTCCTGAATACGACAACGTTAGAGTTAATTAAGCAGTGTTGCCATAGTGAGTCCGCTTCTTTGTCTTTACCCGCCAGTAAATATTCCATCCAAAGCAAGTTTGCTGGTAAATGGATATCTTTCGATGCGGCAATTTCAGCTATTTTGTGACCTAGAAATGAATTAATAAAAAATATAATATATCTCTCAATGTCTTGATCTTTCATAAAAGAACTGACTATTTTTTATATATTTTTTATTAAGGAAGAAAATAGTTAGTGGATTGGACAACCAGTTTCAATAATAACATACAAGTATTAAAATTAAAATAATTTTGTAATAAAAAATGAGTGTAAAGTATATAAAATTATTTATTTTTATTTCACCATTGTGACAAAATGAAATGCGGCATTGAGTTACGCTGATCAACACACAATATCCATAAATTGGTCGGAAAGAGCACAACCAAGTGTCTTGACAAATGTTCTAGGTTCGATTACCACTCGAAGGAATGAAATATTTAATATTTTCATTCCCTCGCCCCAGTGACGAGGCAAAGCACAACGTTGAGTTCCGCGATTCAACACGCAATGTTTCGAAATAACGGCGTTAAGTGGGGAACGGAAGTGTCTTAATGGGAGCGTAATGTGGAACTTGGAACCATAGATGTATGCAGGATACAACGTGAATCTAAAAAAAAATTAAAATAAATAAATTCAACTTACATTTATCAATGAGCTCACTGTTCTGTAAGGCCATAGCCAACGCATTACTTCTCGGGTATTGTCTTAAAGCCGCCTCAATTTCTTCATTGCTATTAGCACTCTCCATCTTGCTCAATATATTGTCCAAATGTTCTTTACCCGCGCCCCTAACGAATATAGCTAAAGTTAATTTATCATCATATGTCACATTACGTTTCATTGTCTCATTGATCATATCTCCTAAAGGTTGGATTTTCTCAATGTTGCCGTCCTCAGCCAAGTTTCTCAATAAATATTTAAGAACATTAGCTCTAGGCAACACTCCTTTTTCGATCATGTTTAAAGCGTAGTCCATTGCTTGTGAAGTATTTCCTTCTTTTGTAAGTTTTTCAATTTGATCCGAAACACTTTTTTTGGTTGGTTTGACTTGTTCTTTAACTTTAATTTGGGCATGTTTCGTGGTTTCCTTCTTTACTTCTCGAATTGGTTCCGTTTCAGGCATTACAAATGGCACACTCCTGTTTTTGGATTTAAGATGGTTTCCGAGGTATATTAAGAATTTTTCACTTGGTATTTCACCTTCTTCTTGTAGTAATGTCCACAGACCCAATGCCTTGTCAGTATCATCGGATTTACAATAACTGACTAGTAAATGGTAGAAAATGTTCGAGCGATCTATATGGGACAACTCCTTTGTAGCTTCTAGAAGTCTCTCTAGGTATTCGGACTTTCCATCCTGTGAATATTAAATATTAAATTTTATTATTACTACTTTAATACTTAACGAAAATACATGTGTAATATTATAAATTATAAAAATATTGACCCTTTGTATACATTAATATAACAATAAAGATAAAAACTATAACAAATAGTTTCAAAAATATTTTACCGCAACATATCGTTGGCAGGCGTCCTGTAGTCGTTTCTGTCGCGTATGAAGCCCTGGTGTCTCCAAAATGCGACGCGCCTGACGAAGCTTGCCGCATTCAACGAACGCCAGCACCAGGTCGTGGAGAATGTTCACTTCCCCGTGAATCTGGAAGACATTTAATATATTGAATACAATATAAAAAGTGAGAGGCCGTCGTGGCGCAGTGGCACATGCGTGCGATTGTAGACGCGACGGTCGTGATATGATATATACGAGAGTGTATGTATGTATGATGAGTAAGCTCTGGTAACGAGGCAAAGCGCGAGGCTGTGTGGATTTCCGCCACTCAAAATGCAATGCCTCGAGAATTCAGCGGAAGGTGGGCAACGGAGAATCATTCAGTCAAAATACAGCAAAGTAAAGATTTGACTGTATTCATTGAAGGAGTTCAAATCCACAGGGAACCAAAATATTCAAAAATCTTTTTAATTTCCCTTATCGTATTAGACAAAGCATGATGTTTAACAATAAAAACGCACTAAATATAGAAATGAAAATAAAACATAATTTTATCTCTTTCTATTTTCCAACACTTCTCTCGGGACATATACATATAAAAACTATTTTTACCTCCCCGTACAAAGCACGGGGTTGGGTACCGCCACTCAACACACTATATTACCGTGCTATATGGGGCAAAGTGAGAAGCCAAAAAAAATATAACATACCTGCGTACTAAGATCGGCCAGCCATTGTAATTTTGTCGCATCCTCCTTCAATATCAGAGTCTTCATCAGCTCCCCCTTCCACGGCGTGCTGCGGTATAATTTACAACAATTCTCAAATTCACTTAGCGCGCCATCCACGTCGTCGTTTAGCAAGTGAACTTTTATCGACGGCCCGAGAACAACATTGTTTGGTTGTATGTAATTGTTCTCTATTAAAAGTTTCGTTATTTCTTTCACCTGTTGATTGTAAATAATATTAAAATTAAAAAATAAAATAAAAATTTGCTCATAAAGCAAAATATCATAGTCACTGTGGGGAATGAATTATTTTTTTTCCTTGATCTGGTAACAAGACGAAGCGGCGTTGAGTTCCACCACTAAACACGTAATGGGCAAACAATAAGAGGAAATTGAGCAGAAAGCAAGGAAAAGAGTGTCTGTCTGAGTAACACTAAGTTTCTTGCCTATTCTAATACATCCCCACTATATGTGGGATATAACAAGAAAAAAATAGTTTGAAATTTAACTTTATTAATTTTCTTTTCACTCACAAACACACACGCACTCGAGAAAATGATAATATTTTCATTTCGATGCTCTGGTAACAAGGCAAAGCGCGGCATTGAGTACCAGCCACACAATCAGAATTCGGCGGAAAGTGGGGAACGGAAGTGTCTTAAAGGGAACGAGTCAACACTAGTTTCCCAGGTTTCCCCTGCCTACTCTGCTATATGCGGGATACAGCGTGAAGCAAAAGAAAACTTACTCTGTTAGCATCTTTCTGTTCCGCTAAAATGTTCAGCATTTGCCATGACCTCGAATTAGCAGGGAAGCTTTCGTTTTCATAATCACCTCTTGGCTTATTTTCTTTTAAATATTCTATTGCCTCATCATGCCTATTCGCACGGATTAACGCGTGAGCCATTGTTATTTTCTTGTAAGGAGTCAATTCAAAATCTTGATATTTGGCCAATATTTCTTTTTCTATATCACTGGCCAGTTCAATTTTGTCATTTTCACAATAGAACTCAAATAACTGCGCTAACATTGAAACATTTAGCTCGAACCCGGCGTTTTGGAATTCTTCTGACAAACTTTTCACTTTATCAACATTATTTTCTTTTATGTAAGCCAGCAGAACTTGTTTTTTGAGGCGGTTATTGTTTTCAGGGTTTTTGTTCTGTTTTAAAAGGTTCTCCATGTCCGCCGCGCTCCGTGCGCCTTGTGAGCGACGAACAAACTCTAAAGGAGCCATTTCTAAGTCAGACGAGGTTAATTTCGACAGCAACTCAGAGATCTGTGTTGTCATATTGTTACCCAAATGTTGTTCTATCGCTTGCGCAGATGTTGTGCTTATACGAATTCCTTTGGCGAGAACTGCTGATAGCAGTTCCACAGTTAAATTATCTCTCCATACATTTTTGATAGCTATTTTAACTATTCTACCGGCCTCGCTGTCATCGTCTGTCTGTACATCTTCATTTGTGTCCTCTTGAATAACTTGTGAGGAACTGATGACATGTAAAATTTTCACAAATGAATCAATATCTTTTGTTTTCACCAACGCATTGACTAATGGTCTGGAAAACAACATGTATTGACCTCTCGGCCGATACGTAACAGCTATTTGTGCTGCTTTCTCAATGTCGCCATTTTCCAATAATTCGAGTACAACATTTCTTGCCGCGTGTATCGCTGGTACATTTGACAACTGCAATTTAACTATAACATCTTGAGGCGTGTTTTGCTTCAACAAGTATGGTATGATGTAGTCCCTTAAAGCTTCACCCGTTGGTTGTAATCCGTTGTTATGCATATTTTTTACCACTTGTAAAAGACCTTCTTCGTCTCTTTCTCTACCTTTTTGGACCAGAATGGGCCAATAGTAGTGTTGACGCAGTTCCATACCATCCTTTTTGAGTTCCTCAAGTAATTTCTCAGCCAATTCAGCTCTCCCTTGGCTTAGTGCGGCATCAGTAGCTATGTATATAGCATTTTTAATAAGCCCTTCCGTTTGTAAATCTCTGCAAGACTTAATGATTGATTCAGCAGATTTGTTTAATTTTATTAAGTGTTTGATATAAAAAGCTCCTTTGAACATTGTATCCTCTATATTGCCTGATTTTGGCATTGTGGCCATTATTTTCTTGGCAACTTCTTCTTGGTCTTTGTTAAGCAACCTAAGTACGAGATTGCATACTTCTTGATTGTAGCCTGCAGTTTTATTCAGGTGTGGGAACACTTGTTCTACTTTGTCTCCGTGGCCACCAATTGCTAATTGTTCTATTATGTCTAACAAGTCCTGAAATTAATGATTAATATTTTTTTTAGGAACATAAGTTTGCTAGTGGACTCAAAAGAACTAGTTAGCATCTCCATAGAGATTTTTACAAATTTCCACTACTTAAAGAACAATCATTTCATAAGAGGAGAGGAAACTGTTACAGTGAAGGGACAATGTAGCAGCGTACGAAATCCAATTAATTAATTATAAATCTTCTTAAAAATATGAATAACACACAAGAAGATAATAAGTGATGATGATGGAGACACAAAAATAAGTTAAAGTAAAAAGGAATAAAAGAAGAAACTGGCATTGCATTGCCGAAAGTTATATTATTTAGAAAAACTATAATATAAAAATTAATATAGGTACATAACATACTGACAATTTTTATATACATATTCATACAAAATTAGAACATATTAGATATTATTATCCCTACAGATCCCTGTGAAATAGTCTTAAGCAGGTTTTACAGTATTTAATAAAAAATATCTATAATTGAATAATCACTTATTCAATAATACAAATTGTAATTAAATACTACAAAATTTGCTTTATTTAGTAGCTTTGTGAAATTATTTATAGTAAATGTCTAATAATATTAAATATTTAACATTCATTTTGTAAATTATTTTGGATTACATGTTAAACTCACTTTATCAGTTAAATAATTGTCCTGATCCTTTGCTGTATTGATTATATTTTCAATACCATCAACATCACCTTTCTTTGCATGGCCACATGCTAACAAGGCGTAACTTCGATTCGAAGGTTTCAAACCCGCACTTGCCATGGTATCTAATACTGCTTTAGCTCCGTCTGTGTCTCCATGGAAGGCGTGACCCATTATTAGCGCATTTAGTACAGGCTCTGATACAGGCATGCTTAGTTCTCTCATTTTTTCAAGTACTTTAGTAGCTCCGTCTACATCTCCCTCTTGGCAATAGCGCCACATTAGTCTTTGGTAAGTAACTCTAGAAAGATTTTTTTGTTCAAAAAGGTTACTGAAGCTAGATATTTACCACAAACGGAATCTTTGAAAAATAAATAGTAGAAATGCTAAGGTAATGTTAGTTTTATTATACATATTTATACTTAACATATATAATAGTATGCTATGGGGTAGCAATTAAATGAAACTGTTAAAAAAGATTAATTAAGTGTATTTAAGTATAATTTTTGTTTTGAAATCCAATGTTTAAGCACTTTGCAGTGATCCATGGTCAGAAAGAAAGAGGGGAACGGCAACAGTTTCTTTATGGAAGAGTGTTTGTAACTATAGATTCCCAGGTTCCCTCCACCTACTGTACTATGTGCAGAATGCATTGTGAAGTTTAATTTAAAATCTTTAAACATTTACCTATTGGGTTGTAATCCTTTTTTTTCCATTTCCTCAAGGAACTGAGCTGGTGAGAAGGAATGTTCATTTTCAATATAAACACGTAACAAAGCATTGTAATGTGACACATCCATAGGGACACCTCTCTCTGTTAATACATTCCATATCTTTTGAACGAGTAAAGTTCTCTGCTCAGGTAATTCCTCCGGTACAAGTTCACCTAAAATATTGACAAAATTCTTTATATACTAAATTACAAATATTTATAAGTAGTAAGCATAATGGTAATGAAGCAGTTGTGGCATATTAGGCCATTCAAAATTAAATATTATGGTTGTAAGTTCAAATTCCATCCATTCTTAATTTTTGTAGACAAGCAAATTAGGCAGATAGGAAATGGAGCGTCTTAACAATTTTTTCCCTCGGCCTACACTGCATGCAGTAAAAAGTAGTAAAGCAAATTAAATTTGATTTAAAAATATATGAAACATACCACAACATCTGATAACCAATAGTGATTGTGAACTTGTGATATCATTTTTGGCTCTAAGCTCATCAAATACTTCATCTATATCCCTCTTTGTAATTCTACCAAATCGTCTTACTTCTGAATCTAACTTTTGTAGTAATGGTTCTAAATTTTCACTCTTTTTAGTAGCATAATCTCGAAGCTGTACACTGAAATATAATAACTTAAATTTTACTTAAATTATACCAATTGGAAGTTTTGTAATATATGTGTATGTATAGTCATATGACCATAATCGCAAATTCAGTAATGTTTACTACTTACGAATTTGCTGCGGTTAAAGCTTTAGTATTAATTAACAAAGATGCTTCGGTAGTTTTGGCCGAATTTAAAATCAAAGTTCTCGCCGCACCAGTAAAGTATCGTACAAATTTGGTTGATCGTAGTAAAGACGACATTTTTAACAATTTTTTTACTACAGCATGAATTAACTTTACTCAATTATATATTTTTTTATTTTACTGCATCGATATCTCAAAATATTGATCACAATTCACATTTACACAACATTTAAAAAGAATCTTTTTTGAGGTTATCTTGTTATGTCATTCCAAAATCCATTTATACGAAGCGATACCGAAATCCGTGCCGGAGTACAAAATTACAAACGAAAATAACACTATGGTTGATATTTTTAATTCGTACTTTTATAGTATGCTTTATGCATATAAAATAAAAAATAAATAACATTTACATTTTTTATGTAAAAAAATATTGAAATTAATGAAATTTCCAAAAGTCATAAGAAAACAAATATTAATTATAACATATCGTGTATATATTAATAAATATTATATATTTGCTTATATATTTATATTCTATAAATTTATTTTTAAACGTTAATTTAAAAACATAACGTATAACTTTTATTATTTAAATCATTTTTGACACACGCATATAAAAAAAATAGTTTTACGTAAACTGTGTCGTGTGCAACTTTTGTCATTTGTGTACCTTACAAAAGCTGCAAGGCATTATGTGTCTTTACATCTTGTAATAAGAAACATTTTTCTTTATAATAACTTTACGTATTCCTCTATAGATCAGACGATTTATAATAAGTGTGGCACTTATACTTGTGTGTATTCTGTATTACGTAGTATCAGCTATCTGGTATCAGCAATCCGCAATTTTACACTATTGGCTATAAAGTAGAACTTTGGACTGCAAGAGGGGGCGGAAAATAAGGAAGAACCGGTCCAGACATTATATTTAATCTCTTGTCCACATTTGTTCACTGGCATATATCGGAACAGGGACCCACCAATTTACAATCACCGGTTACTTGTTATAACCAACATAGTATCACAGTACAGTATCAACGTAGTTATCTAAAACACATAAAATGGTAAGTTTTAACAATTCTATTATTTGCTCTGACATTCATATGACCTTTATAAAAAAAACTGGAACTGGAATATATTAACTTTTTAAAGTTAAAAATTAAATAACTAAAGTCTTAACAAGAAGATTAATATTATATTTACTTGTTAGCTTCTCTTATTTAATTTAATATGTTCATCTATGATTGAAAACTATTTATTGGTTAAATGTTTATATAGAATTAATAATGTTCTAGATTGCATATATATCATTAGAAGGGATTTTTTTTGCTTTATCAAAACTTAAAAAATTATTCACGTGGAACACTTATAAAATACATATTTCAGGCTGCACCTATCAAAGTGGTTGTGACTGGAGCCGCTGGCCAAATTGCCTACTCCCTTTTGTATCAAATTGCATCTGGTGCAGTTTTTGGACCAGAGCAGCCAGTATACCTTCACCTTCTCGATATAGCTCCTATGATGGGAGTATTAGAAGGTGTTGTTATGGAATTGGCAGATTGTGCTTTACCACTGCTTGTTGGAGTTTTGCCCACCGCCAGTCCCGAGGAAGCTTTTAAAGACGTAGCTGCTGCCTTCCTTGTGGGTGCTATGCCAAGAAGAGAAGGTATGGAAAGGAAAGACCTCCTCTCTGCTAATGTACGCATATTTAAAGAGCAGGGCCAAGCTCTAGACAAAGTAGCACGCAAGGATGTTAAAGTTCTAGTTGTTGGTAATCCTGCTAACACTAATGCTTTTATTTGCTCCAAATATGCACCTTCAATTCCTAAAGAAAACTTCTCAGCTATGACTAGGTTAGATCAAAATCGCGCACAATCTCAACTAGCGGCAAAACTTGGAGTGCCGGTACAGGATGTCAAAAATGTTATTATTTGGGGCAACCACTCCTCCACACAGTTCCCAGATCCATCTAACGCTGTAGTCAAAATAGGTGGAGTTGAAAAACCAGTGCCCGGGGCAATTAATGATGATGAATATTTGAAATCATCATTTGTGTCTACTGTACAAAAGAGAGGCGCTGCCGTCATTGCTGCCAGGAAAATGTCCTCCGCCTTGTCAGCTGCTAAAGCTGCATCAGACCACATGAGGGACTGGTTCTTGGGTTCAGGTGACCGCTGGGTCAGTATGGGTGTTGTATCAGACGGATCATATGGAACACCTAGAGATATTGTATACTCTTTCCCAGTAAAAATTAGCAATGGAAAATGGCAAATTGTACAGGGCCTGACTATTTCGGACTTTGCCCGCGAGAAATTAGATATAACTGGCAAGGAGTTGGTGGAAGAGAAACAGGATGCCTTAGATGTTTGTAAAGATTAAATGTATAGGATATGAGATATATACCATTATGTTGATATTATTGGCAATAAATTATTAATTGTTATTCAGAAAAAAACTGTTGTAATTTTGCACTAAGCTTTATCAACACAATAGATCAAATAGAAATCATACCACAGATGTATTGTTTTCTTATACTAAAATAAAGCAATAGTTTTTATTATAATTTCTTGTTTACTTATATATTTTGTTTCACTTCACGCTGTATCTCGCATATAGAAGGAGAGGCAATTCCCCAATTTCCTTCTAATTTTCAAGGCATTGCGTGTTGAGTGGTGGAACTCAACGCCGCGCTTTTGTCTTGTTACCAGAGCAAAGAAATGAAAATATATTAAATAGTTCGTTCCACACGCCAGCCCCTGCGCCACGACGGCATGCCTATAATATAAATAAAATTATGATATTTTTTAAAATTTTTCAAGTGTTATTCCACAATTAGGAAAGAAAAATACGTAGTCCTGGAAACCGACCTGAGGCCAGGAGGCGCGGGTTCGAGTCCCGCTACGTGCAAATTTTTATACGTTTTCTAAATAGGTATTAAAATCACGATATTATCCCTAAAGAATAATAATAACGAGTATTTAAAAACTACATAAGACAATTATTTGACATATGAATTATGTAACATGAGGAAAAGCTTATCAATCTGTCGCAATTATTGATGTTGATAAAAACTATTGTTTACATTAAAAATGTAGACATTTTATGAAGATTGTCAATCTTACTAAGGTAAGTTTTTAGTGTTTTATGGATTAATGTTTATAGTTACCATAAAAAGTTAAAAAAAAATGTATGCACTAAGTAAAGCAACTCAAATAAAGAAAATTGTTTTTTATATCACCAGTTTTAGCCGCTACCAATTTCATCTCGTGAAAGTACTTAGTTTACGTTGTCAAAGCTTATGTTGTCTCTATGTAGCTACACGCTTTAACCCAAGCGAGCCATCTCTGCCTGCCATGCTCTTGGTCGGCACACCTATTTCGCCCCCTTCTAAATTATAATGCTTTTAAATAAATTTATCTTAAACATGTGAGCGTGGCGGTGAGTTCCACCACTCAACACGTAATGCCACAAAAATTCGGCGGAAAATGAAATGGAATGTTTATTCTGCTATATGCGGGATACAGGGTATAGCTGAAAAAAAATATGTTAGTATTATATAGTTAGTTTTAAAAAGGAGAACCGACGTTCCAAATACTTTGCAGTAGTGCGTGGTCACGGGTAGATAGTCAACCCGTGACCTCGGACCATCATGTGATCAATTCGGTGCACGTCTCCATGATCACGTGATCTATCAAGTAAAAGTTTAAGAGTAAAAAATCACTCAAATTAAAAGCAAACACAGCACGCACCTCATTTTGCTTGAATTATTTACAACCAATCCCACATACACAGAGTCCACTTTGTTCCCGGTCAACCAAGAGTGTTTTTATATATTGCAGGTACTTTTTAAGTAGGTATTATTTTTTATAGTAATATGTGACACATGTATCTATTTGTATTTCGTTAATCATCATACATTTATTTTTTCTTCTGTTTTTTTTTCTGTTTGCAAAGGAAAATACTGTGCGTTTTTGGTTCCAACGTTTTCATTCTGGAAATTTCGACTTGTAAAACAAGCCCCGAGGACGACCGGAGACCCAAATTGATAATGAAGAATTGAAGGCTGGAATCGGATCCATCGCAACTGTTCTAATCCACTCTAAATAAATTGGGAAGATTAAAAAGCTTGAAAGGTGGGTGGCTGGGTACCTCACGAATTTAGTGAAGAAAACCGGCAAACGCGCGTCGACTACTGCGTTACATTACTTAACCGGCACAATAATGAAGGGTTTTTATCGAAATTAAATTCAAGAAAAATCGAATCGCGCTCCTCGCAATGGCTGGATCCTGGCACTCCAGCCAAATCCTAACCAAGAGAAGAAACCAGACCAAGTAGAGTGGAAAGAGGAGAAGCCAGCACCAAGTGAAAATTGATCCAAAAAAAGTTACTGGTAAGCGTTTGCCACCACAATTTTCTCAAATCTGGCCATACGGTTACGGCAGTCGTCTAGTGTTAGCAATTGCAAACCATGATGGAAAAGCTAACTGATAAACAACCGAGGCTGCACGACAGACGGCTACCAAATTAGAAGAGCTTCAATTGGAACGTTTAAAACGTCCATCGTACTCCCCAGTCCTTGCTCCAACAGATTATTTTTTTTTTCCGAAATTTGCATAACTTCTTGCAAGGGAAAAATTCAACTCCGATGGGCAGTCCAAACCACTTTCAAAGATTTTATTGATTCCGGTCCGAATGGTGTTTTTGGTAAAAGGAATTAATGAACTATCTATGACATTGCAAAAGTGCATAGATAACAAAGATTCATACTTAGATTAAATAAATATATTGTTTTAAAAAATATTCGACTTTTTGTTCTTCCCATACCAAATACCAATTTCATATATAGGGTGGAAGTGTCAGCACCACTTTAAATGAAACTACAGTTTTAACTACTCTATACAAAAATGAAAAAATGATTTTTTCAAACAAAATAAATAATAAAATTATTGTTGTAATATAAAACGTCATTTGTCAAGAACGACGCACGCACACATAAACCTATCAAAGGGAAACCGCCGCATACGCCTCATTTCGATGTGGAGTCGTAGGTATTGTTGGTAAAGTTCAAAGTTGCTTAACCTTTAGTGGTATTTTTGTAGTAGTATATGTTTAAGTTATTGGTATCTAAGCGTAACTGCGTCACACGAAATACAGGTATGGATGAACACCGTGAAATAAAAAAATCTACGTCTAAACTGTTGAGTATCTTGATTAATTTCTTTAGGTATGGGTTTAAAATATTTTACCCTATATGCTGTTCCCGTAAAAGGAGCGCTGACACTTCCACCCTGTACCCTGGACCTAATAGATCTCGCAGCTCTTTTTTGGAGAATGAATATAACATTTATATCTACAGCTCTGCCCCATAGCACCATTGCATAAGATAAAATACTATGAATATTTATCTCATTTATTTGTCTTTTTTAATTGCAAATTCGGTAGAACTGAATATATCTGCAAGTGCTGATGAGAGTTCCACTGGAGTTTGGAATCTATAGTTATACCTAAGGAAATTGCTGATTCCGTCATATTGAGGGATGTTACTTTAATTACAAGACTTCAATTATTTATATAAAAAGGCAGATCGTTAATATAAAGAACAAATAAGGGGACCAAAAATAGATCTTTGTGGAACGCTACTCTAGGCTAACTTCGAAAATCGGATATTTCTAATAATTATCTTTTAATATCGAACGTAGCAGTATTCCGTGTTTTGGTACCATTCACCAAATTCAACGCTGCTAGTTGCCATATGTTATCACGGAGAAGAGTGATTTTTAAACGTTTTAAGTGCGGAACGTAGAAAAAATATTATTAATCAGTAGTTTTCATTATTTATTCATTTATTATATGATGTATAGTAAGTAAATTATTTTAAGGAAAAACGCCACTATACCTTTAACAATAACTCTGTCCTCAGAGTCTATAATCTATATATTATGATATTTAATTTAATAATTACTTAATAGTAGGTACCTTAAGGAGTACAAGGGCGTATGTAGAAAGATAGATATAAGATAGATAGATATTTTTAGATTTTAGTAAATTTGTAAAATGTAATAAAAAAATATATAATTTGTAAAAAATAATCAGTTCAAAATTAAACTCTAACCACTCCCTCCTCCTGTTTATTCCTACGCCCATGGGGTATATCCACATTAGTATAGTATCCACACTATATTTTATTTTGTATCCACATTATATTTTATTTTGAAAAGTCAATAATAAAACTCATATTGCATTTCTATCACCTTTATTATTTCTATTCAATAATTATTTTAATAATAAGTAAATAAAATTGGATTTAACAATCAAATGACGTGGAGTCCATGCTATGTATTATTAAAAAAAACAAAAATATTAAGAAATAAAAGATACAATTCCTTGCTTCATGCTTCACAAGGCACAGAAGACTAGTGATTTAGTTGCAAAAATAAAAAATACTATTGCCGAACATAATTCTAGCTGTTTAATTTTTGTAAATTATTATTTTATGTAACACAGTCATGTTAATGCTAAGTATCTTACAATAGTGAGTTTATTTTTGAGAAGAAACACATAAAGAAGTTATTAAAATACAGATATATTTATATTATTTATTCTATAGCGGAACAATCCTACTGTGTACAAATAATAAGAAAGATATATTTAAAAAAAATATAAATCTATTTTTATTACATAGTGCATCTTAAGTAATTTTCTTTTCAAGCAAACCTAAAACGACATCACAGATTACAATTATTCAATACCTATCCGATATTTACCTCTTCTAAACTACAATTAAAAATTAAATTAAAATATTTTTTTCTTTTTATTTTGTATATAAAACAATTTGGTCCAGCTATTTTTTAGTTATTTTATCTGACATTTTCTGACAACTTTTTTTTATGTCGAATGTATGTCGTATTTCAAATTTACGCCAGAGAACGAAAAAATATAAAAAAATAAGAATTAAAGTATGTTACCGTACCCGTATATTATTCTAATGAAATGTATTTTTCATTATTTGATATCTTAAAAAACATGTAATTTATCTGTATTTAAGGAATTTGCTAATATAAGTCATAAATTTGCTGGTAAACTCAGTTGTCAAACGGTATCTTAAGGCAAAGTATGCAACTAGCCTATGTAATATTGTAAACAGTATCAAACCTAAGACTTGAGTTCCGTAACTGGCGTTGGCCATTCCTATATCCCTTAACAGTATATTTGTATCTGAATATAGACAGAAGTCTTTGTCACAGTCCATAAGTGGCCGCTTTTGATACAACGCTAGGCAGAATCCGGTTAAGCCGTAGCGCAAGTACGATATTGACATTAAAAAGTGCATTATTTTTTCTATAAAGGCGCCAAAGCCCATTCCGTAACAGCATAATGCGAGTAATGGAGCTACTATTGCTGGCCCGACGATGGATCCGTTCTGTAATTCAAAATGTAAAGTTTTAATATAAGTTATAATCAGAAGGGTCACATTTTTATTTTTAATTGAACTAATAGATAATTAAACCTAATGTTTTTATTACTTATATTATATCTATAATTATATTTTCCAATGAACAAATGAATAAAATAAAATTACGATAGATTCTCCATTCAATGCGAATGCGATGTTTGTATATTTTATTTATACGAATATCTCTAGAGTTTTAAGAGCTTCGAGACAAATAGAATTGTATAAATGAAATAACTCATATATGCATAGAATAACTTACAGTGACATTAAATATGCAACCCACAAGTAATCCGAGCCCTTCCGAACATATGGCTGTTAAAATTCCACTAACTGAGAACAGAATAAATCTGTCTATTTCTAGAAGTTGTCCAGACATTGTATAGCAGATGGTTATAAACAGTGTTCCTAAACAAAACTGAAAAAAATATATACGTATATTTATAACATTCTTTAATAATCGAATCAGCTTCACGCTGTTTTACACTCATCACAACAGGGAAACTAGTCTTAATACACTCCGTTCCCCACTTTCCACCGAATTCTGGAAGCATTGCATATTGAGTGGCGAATCTCAATACCGCGCTTTCCCTTAACACCAGAGCGAAGAAAAGGAAATATAAATTTAAATAAATATTTCATTTCTTCGATTGAGCATCGAACTTATAAGCAGTCGCGTGTACAATCACACTTTGTGCCCCTGTGCCTCGTGGCTCAGGGGCACAAAGTGTGATTGTACAGCCCTCTTTTTTATTTTTAATTATCGAGGCCGTCGTAGCGCAGTGGGATAGTCATACGAATGCAGACGCGACGGTTGTGAGCTCAATTTTCATTTTCTACTTCACTCAAAGAGCTTTAATTTTTTTTTACTACTCCGGGCAAAGTGCTAAGTAGCTTGTGAAGTGAAGTAAGTCTAGGGCACTCGTCTCGGTCGCCTCTTATTATAAAAGTAATTTATTAGAAAGTTGCACAAAAACATATTTACGTTTTGTACTGCAAAAGGAGAGGCGACAACATAAGCTAACATAAGCTTCATGAATTCTTTTGTGTAGTAACTTTATAAGAAGTGGATATTTTGGAATACTGCTTTATCAGGTAGTATTATTTTATTTCCTCACTTAATCATGTTCTTTTTTATGTATATTAATCAGCTTCACGCTGTATCTCGCACACATCAGGGTAGGCAGAGGGAACCTAGTGTAAGGACACTCCGTTCCCGACTTTCTGCCGAATTCTGGAGGCATTGCATTAACCTCGACACCAGAGCGAAGAAATGGAAATATAAATTTAAGTAAATATTTCATCTCTTCGAGTGGGGATCGAACCCACAACCAGTCGATTTTACAGTCACACTTCGTGCCGCTGTGTGCGGGATGCTGTATACCGCACACGGTAGCGGTAAAGCTGATTTTTTTGTATATAAATAATTATATATTTTGTCAATATGTATAGAGGTTTGTACATATGATTTATTATGTACAGATACTATGTTTTATATTTACTCTTTTTTATTTTTTTCCTTTATTATTAAATTGTCTCCACATCGCTACTTGGTTCTCATCCATTGGTTGACTGGAAGAGATTTCTTTTAGAGATAAGTTCGGCATTCTGAACTATCTTTATAATTATACTATTTCTTTGTGCTTTATTACATGCAATGAAAGAAATATATGTAAAGTTTGGAATACTACCTTATCAGGTAGAATTTCAAAATAAAAATTGATCTTGATATTGATAGCAATTATTGAAATATCTCACAAGGACAATCAGACCGGGTAATCACCAAAGTCGTGGCGACCGTTAAGTTCGGTTTTCTATACTTTTCCGCAATGTTCACTTAAATTTAAAATCAAATCTGCAGCTTTTTATTTTATAAATTTGTTTATTTGATACTCATTTTATTTTGGTATCTCTAGTCGTGGATAAAAATTATTACTTTTAGCTGTCCAATTAAAATCCATTTCAATATTGAATAAAAATTCGGTACAGCATTGCTATAAAAGCGTATGAAAAATCGCTGCAGGCTGTCATACGTTTTTTTATATTAAAAAACTATTATTTATATAATAGTTTTTTTTAAATGTATCATTTATCTATTTGCGTTATGTCTGATTGTTATTGTGTAAAGATAATATTTTTTTCATAAATAATAAACTATTTTAAATAAAATTAACTAACTTATTAAAAATCAACAACTACAACAAACAGAAAATTAAAAACTCAACAAAACGTTTTAAATATAAATTATCTATTCAAAAAGATTTCCTAGCAGATGTAAAATTTTATGAATGTAGTGTTACATAATAATATTTATTTAATTTATATTTATTATTTCACCTCGACACGATTTATCGGCGTCAAACGCTGTACTTTGCCTCATGTTACAGTATTAGACTGGCGTCGTTGCGCAGTGGCACATCATGTGATGGTTAACGCGACGATTGTGAGTTTGATTCACAGTAGGGGGGATTAAATATTAAATATTTTCATTTCCTCCGCTCTGCTACGAGGCAAAGAGCTGCGTTGAGTTCCGCCACTCAACACGCAGTGCCTTCAAATTTGGGCAATTGGGGATTCCCAGATTCTTCCCTCTGCGTACCTTGCTATGTGAGGGATTCTTCCCTCTGCGTACCTTGCTATGTGAGGGAAACTAAAAAAATCTTAGTTATACACTTAAATGTAACATACCATAATGGGCATCGTAGATAGTGTGAGAGCTGCGTAATAAGCCTTTAAACTGTACCAGTGATTGAAATATTCTCTTCTCAACATCCGGAGTTCTAAAGGAACTGAAACAATACATTCAGTTTATAAAACAATAAAAATAAATATACACAAATTTTATATTCACATAGGTGTTTGTTTATAGTTTATATCAGCAATAATACATAAGTATATGTGTTTACTTGTATCGGAGAGATTTAAGATTAAAATTTATTCAACCCTATGCTGATTGTAATTTTATGTTATTGAGCCTTTAGCGATATATAGTGCGGTCGACGAGTCGTGGCCGCCTTGAAATTATTAATAGAACTTTTGATTATGCCCTAAAGTCCCGAAGCATCCCGCACAAGGCTGGGTAGGGAACCTAGTGTTAAGACACCCCGTTCTCCACTTTCTGCCGAATTTTGCCGACACCAGAGCGAAGAAATGGAAATATAAATTTAAGTAAATATTCCATCTCCTCGAGTGGGGATCGAACCCACATTCAGTCGGTTTTACAGTCAAACTTTTGTGCCTGGCCTCATTGTCATATTACTAAAAGATCTAGATCTATACTTATTTTAAATTAAATTGCTAGCTTTAATATTTAGCAACATGTTTCACATTAATAACTGTCCATTCAATGTTACGAAAATCTATCGATAAAAGTAGGTAAGTAACTCCTAAAATGATATCCATTAGGATAACATGAGTTGTGGAAATTTGTATAAAAGGCCTCTTATTGACCCTTCTATGTAAATAGAGTTCAAAGCCTCTGGGGTTATTACTCGGCGGGATGTATGGGCGCAAAGTTTTTGTCATGTATATTTTACCATGGTGTACACTTCCGCGTTTTTGTATAGGCATGTATAAAATTTACTATCATATATTTTTATTCAAAAATATTTAGAAAATTTATATCTTAATTTGAAAAGTTTTATTTTTTTGGAGTAAATGCAGAGAATTTTAATCAACTTTTATATATTATGTATATTGTGTTGAGTGACACAATGGCGCTTATAAAATTTATCAATACGAATTATAAATATATATTTTTTCATATAGCAGGAGGGTAGGCAGAGTTAAATTTCCTCGAGTGGGAATCGAACCCAGAATCTGTCACGCTTGCAGTCACACGCGTACGCATTTTTGCTGTTATACCATCATAATATAACACAAGGTGCGTCCAATCAATTAAGTTTATGCAATACTCTGAAAGACCAGTCATTCACAATTCTCTTTATCTTCGAGTCAAAGTCAAAGTCAAATAATAACCTACCTATTTAAAAGTAACGCTTCTTCTAAATGAAAGAACTTTACTAATAAATAATCAAATGACTACTTCAAATAATTACATAATTACGCTTTAAATACTTTATCACTTAAAATAAAAAGATTAGGATAAAATTTTCATTTCATTAAGTAAATAAAATTTATGTCTCTTTGATCATTTTATAAGTGAGCTAAAAATGTTCTATTTCAAGCATTTGGTTCAGGCTAATTCCATTGTGATTTTATATTAAAAATATTATGGAACATTGATATATTAAATTTCTAATAAGATTTTATACCAATTTGTATTTGTGAAAACTAGTCTTATTTCTTTAGAGGCAAAAAGGCAATGTGGACTAAGTTCACGATTCTATTAGGTGTTAAATATTAAAATCCTCAAAAAAAATAATTATGCAAATATGTAAATATTCTTTAAACTTACATATTAGAACAGGAATCATCACATAAGTGTACATAAAGAAGACAATGCAACTAAGACAAAATTTGAAGTTGGCAATGGGCACGTTCCCGTCGTTACCGATCAAAAAGAAAATACCACCTAGAAGTACGGCAGCACTGACATGGTGTAGCAATTGAATCCATAAATTCAGCTGAAAGTATTATAAAAATATTTATTTTATTATGTTAAATAATTATGGATACTTATTTAGAAAACGTTGTTTTCTAAATAAGTATCCAAGTATTTTCCTTTCCTTAGTGTGGAATAGCACTTTAAAATGTTAAAAATAATTATGGATGTTTGTTTGTTGAGGCCGTTATGGCGGAGTGGTTCGACCTCTACTCGGAAGAATTGAAATCATTTTCATTTCCCCGCTCTGATAGGCCAAGCGTGGCATTTTGTTATACTACTCAATACGCAATATCTTCAAGGTACTAGGTTCCTCGCTTTACATAAATATATTAAAATAAAATGGAAACACAATGATTTTTTTTTGCAATTGCCGTCTGTAAGGACTATGAAAAAAAAAAAACAAATTTGACGAACTTACTGAATTTCTTCTCATCTGTAGGAACATTCGATTGCTCAATATAAGAAATTGAGTTAGGAATGTGGTAGGAAAATCCATTTTCTGTAAATGTTCTCTCGCTACATGTTCTACGAATATCCTTTGTATTGATTCATCTGAATGAAGAACCGGTTTTCTAAAGTAGCAATAAGAAAAATTATAGTATTTTTTAAAGATATAAACTAAAACAACACTTACGAGTATATATTATAAAAGCAATTTTAAGGCATTATTGAACAACTCATAAGTTTCCAATACATAACATTTAAAAATAAGAAGTTTACTTTCTATTTCAATGAATGTGAATCCAAAATACTAAATATTATATTAAGTATTTTTGATTCACACTTTTACCAAATTGTGTCAATTATTTCCTGAAATTATTTAAAATGAAAAAGAAACCATAGCAAATAAGTCTTTTAAGTGGTTCATTTCGGAGCGTTTTCGGGACAAGGGCGAAAACGTTTATTTGCTAACTTTGTAAATGATAACAATAAAAGTTAACTCACTGCCCGCCCCTTACGGTCATTCGATCAAGTTTTCTACAAAGTTTTCCGTTTTGACATAATTCGGACATTTGGGCACTCGCTTCTGCGTTGCCATGAAGAGTTTCTAGTACAAAGTCTGCAGGATTGTGAGTGGTTGGACATATATGGCCAATCTCAGATAAATATGGTACTAACATAGGAGCTGCACCCTGTAAAAAATAATTAATTTATTCTCAAATGATCCTGAATAAGGTAATGGGTTTAGGAAATATATTTATTTATTTATTTATTTATTTATTTATTTATTTAATACTTTATTACAAAAACTTAAAAATAAAAATATACAATGGAAAAGTATGGTGTAAAGGCGGCCTTATCACCACAGGTGATCTCTTCTAGGCAACCCTTACCATTAAAAAGATCAGAGAATGTGTGGATATTGGCTGGTGTACAAGTGATAAAATATGTGATTCTAATATGATATACCTACATAAAAAAATACATTCTATATATTACAAACTAAATTACATAGATACCTAAATAAAAAAAAATAATATAAAATACATACATCTATTGATAAATAAATATATAATTCAAAAAACTTACATAGATAAATATACAATTACATACATACATAATTTATAGCGATAAGAAATAGCTTTTAACTTGACGCTTAAAAATGTGGACTGATTTGGAATATATTCTAAATTCTATGAAATGAGTTGAGTTTTCTATGAACTCAAAGAGTTTTAAGATTATAACTTTTACTCGTAACGTTATTTTATTATACCTAACAAAATGGATTTCTGAAAGCGAAATTTATAAACGGAAAATTTAAAAGCTTTGCTTAAGCCTCTGGAATAAAATATTTAATATTTTCATTTTCCTCATACTGATAACGGGGCAAAGCGCGGCGTTTAGTTTCGCGACTCAATATACAATGTCTAGAGAATTCGGCAGAAAGTGGCGAAATGGAGTGTTTTAATGGGAACGGAGTGTATTCACACTAGGTTTCTAGGTTGCTTCTGACTATCGTGGTTTAGGTACGAGCTGTATCCGGCATATAGCAGAATATGCAGAGGAAACTACTATTAAGGCACTCCGGTATCCATTTGTCGCCCAATTTTCGAAATATTGCATGTAAATTGCGAAACTCAATCGGGCCATGCTTTGTCTTGTAACTAGAACGCGGAATTGAAAATAATTTAATCCCCGATTGGGAATCGAACCGAACAACCATTAATTATTAGTATATTCAATAAAAAAGTTACCACACAAGTTACCTGTCTATATGATATTATTAAACAAACGAGTACATTTTTTATTAAATTACTGTGAAAAAAATGTTATGAACTAGAGTTGTAGGTATCCTCTGATATCCCCTATCCTATGGTCTGTTTACCTTAGGTTTAATATTTTTGAGTAGTGAGTAAAAAAAAAAACATTATTAAAGTAATCGAAAGTGTGGATTACTATTTCACAAAACTTTTGAAAGCTTTATACACTTCGGGGCTGCAGACCCAATAATAAAAGTCACAAACAAGATATATGACGAGTAAAGAAATATGAAAATTGCAAGAAGTTCGTGGGCACTCGGTAGTTTTATTTTACCAACTTTTCTCAGCGACGTGTTTAATTTCACAAAAGTTCTAAACGATAGTTGCATAAATATTTTAAAATTATAATTGAAGTAGCATAGCAAATTGCTAAATTGCGAATAAGCTAAATTGCTAATTCAAAATTAATGAAATGAATTGACTAAAATTTTATTTACATAAAGATGGCCAAATGCATGCATATTATAATTAATTACATCGAACTGAAGAGTAAGAGTGACTCTTATGTTGACAATTGGCAAAGCTATACAGTATAATGTCGTGACGACCACGTTCTCGGTCAAATCTCATATTCTTGTATGAAAAATATTCCTCTTTGCGTGACTTAACCGGAACTATTTCTAACTATTTTTTGAATGCTTCTGTTTCTCATATAAGAATATTTTTAACAGATTGATATTGTATCGTGAACAAATTGTGACTGGTGCTATAATCGGAATCCTTCCTTAATGAAATATCAAAGAAACATCATTTTGCCTTCTCTAAACTCTAAGAGTTTTGCTTAGACCAAATTTGAATACTACTGCAAAACAATCGGTTAATTGACTTAAAGACTAATCTACTACCGTCCAAAAGTTTGGAAGCACATCTGTTGTAGGTCCACGATGATAATCAATACATATTTAATTATATAGAAATACTAATTCAAAGACTTAATAGATATTCTATTTATTAAATATATAATATATAAGTATATACCCAATACTTACTGAATATTCTCAATTTGTTCGCTATATATTTCTTTTACCATAATGAATAATGTTTTTAATGTGTCTGTCTGATGAGTCGTGGTTTTAAATATTAGGTCCAAATTTATGACAGCCCATTGTGTTCTATTAAAGGGGTCGTCAGCAAATTTTATTTTAGCCTAGCATAAAATTAAAACATAATTGAAAATGTTAATTTATTTTGTGTTTGTGATAAACCTAGCGGCGAAAGCGGCTCAATCATTTGATTAAGTAAATAAGATTGGATTTATCATCGAAATAGCATAGGACTTCATTCCCAAAACTTTTGAACTTAATAAAGTGTCTATTCTGCCTGTCTATCTATTAACCCTCAAGGGAAATAATCTGAACTATACAATATTCATGGCCGACGGGAGTATGACCTAGTTTCCCAATATTTAAAAATTTAAGTATCTGTTACTAACATTGACATTTGAATTATACTTTCAATGATAGCGAATCGTATATATAAATCTGTGTTATTTCTAATCATATCTGTGTCATTTCTTTTATTATTTATATATTATTCACATTTTGGTCTTGCTGATATTGGTAAGCCTCTTGATGCAAGAACTTTCTATCTATACCTACACGGTACAATCTACGCTCGGTACAATCTAGGCGTGGTTGTAAGCTATGAATATTAAAGTCAGCTTCACGCTGTATCCCGCACTCAGTAGGGCTGGTAGAGGGAACCTTATGAGTTCCGCCACTCAATATGCAATGCCTCAAAATTTCAGCGGAAGGTGGGGAGCGGAAATGTCTTAAAGGGCATAGGATTGTCTTACAATATGCGGGATACAGCGTGAAGCTAAAATAAAAAATATCTATTAAGAAGTAAAATTGTACAGGTATTGAAATTAAATTCATATTTTTATCCTTAAGATAGCATGAAAGTAAGATTATCCTTTAATCAAAAGAAGAAAAAGTAGTAAAAGGCCTTGAGTAGAAATATTTTTATACAATTGTAAAAGGATATCGTAATATAAAGAAATTTCCTTGTACATACTAATAACCTTACTTTAAAAAGTAAATAGTTCTATTGTTTTCTACTTGATAAATAGAAAACAATAGCACTACCTACTTATAGAATAAAAATAAATAAATACATATAAAAAAATCTCTATGCTTGTGCTAATAATAAATGTTTATTGACAATATATTGATATATTTGTTAATAATTATAATTTCTAAAGAAATTATCGTAACATGTAAAAACTTAAAAAAAAAGACTTTTAAATTAAGTATGAAGTATATTTATTAAAAGGCTGTGAGCTTCCTTCAATTTCTTTTAATAAGGGCGATATGTCAATACTCAATATAGATTTTTTTTAGTTTCCCGTTGTATCCCGCACATGGCAGGGTACGCAGAGAGAACCTGTGAACCGACTGTTAAAACTTTTCAGTCCTTATTAAGACAGTTCCGTTTTCCACTTTCAGACATATTTTTGTGGCACGGTGTATTAAGTGCCGGAACTCAACTCGTTACCATAGCGAGTAATTTATTTCTAGTCTTTTATAATAACAAAAATCAGCTTCACGTCTTTTTCAATGTAGTAGAGAAGGCAAAAAAATAACTAGTGTTAAGATACTATGTTACCTCCTTTTCGCTCAATTTTCGAGACATTGCATTTAAGTGGCTGAATTCATAGCCACACCTCGTCTACCAGAGCAGGGCAATGTAATTTAAATATAATAGAACCCCCGATCATCGCGTTTAAAGCCAGACGTTCCACTGCGCCACGACGGCCAATAACCAAATCAACATTAATCTTTTCATGTTAATATCCTTCACGTCACACGCCTCTTCAATCTTATCTAATCACAACAATCGCAGCCGCTTTTAGAACTCCAAAGTCGATCAAATTTACTGAAGAATTTTACTTTTGGCGAAGTCATCAAGTAGGTACCTATAGCTATACTGATAGAGCGTAACGTTCGGGAGTCAAGAACTTTGATTGTCTGGCACGAGGAGGTTAATTAACTGAACTGAAGTCGGCACCGAATGTGCCAAACGAGAACTTTAAGCCCAAATCAAATGATTTATTCAGACCTTGAAATAATATTATACTTATAAGATTTGCATTTAGAGAGAGTCATATTATTTATTAAATATATATTTTGTATGTGTAACCTACCAATAAATTAAAAATTAAAATTAGAATCAGCTTCGCGCTGTATTCTGCTCCCAGCAGGGTAGGTAGAGGGAACCTAGTGTTAAGGCACACCGTTGTTAACCACTTTCCGCCGAGTTCTGGCGGCATTGCGTGTTGAGTAGCGGAACTCAACGCCGCGATTCACCTCGATACCAGAGCGAAGACATGAAAATGTAACTGTAATTAAATATGGGATCGAACCCACAACCAGTCGATTTTACAGTCACACTTTGTGCCCCAGCGCCTCGACTGGCCTCACGTACCAATAAGTATCAATTTAAAGGAGTTTATTTATTATATTTTGTTATAGAGCATAGAATATAAATTTTAGCGTTATTTAATTTATTATATTCTGTGGCAACCTCTAGTGGAGGCCTATGTTAGAAAATAGAAACCAAGAGAGAGAATGTTCATTCATATTTAATTTTTAATTTCGTCGTTCTGGTAATGAGGCAAATGCGGCGTTGAGATCCGTCACTCAACATGCAATGCCTCTGGAATTCGGCAGAAAGTGGGGAACGGAAGTGTCTTAATGGGAACCGATAGTCTTAACACAAGGTTCTCAGGTGCCTTTTGCCAACCCTACTATGTGCGGAATACAGCGTGAAGCTAAAAAATAAATAAAATAAAAAATATGTATTGTGTAATGTAAATAAAGACTCTTATTATTATAACTTATAATTCAGAATATTATTCCAAAAATGACCTTGTGTTAAGATAAACTGGATTTAATGTCTTAAAAGATAAATTAATTGTTTGTTCTAAATCACATTTCGCATTCAACGGTTGATGAACTTCGTTTATTTATCGTTTTGATCTTCTTTTATTATGAAATATTAATGTTAATTTTAAACGAATAAAAAGTGATAAATTAAGGAAAATGTATACTAAAGATTATCTTAATATTAATTTTATTTTTCTTTCTTTTAAGATGTACCTATTACCATTTTTAGGGTTCAAAAGGTGAAACAGCACCCTATTGCTAAAACACCGCTGTTCGCCGGTCTGTTTGTCTCCCTGTTCCGCTGCCACCAGGGTGTATCTCATGAACCGTAACAGTTAGATAGATGAAATTGTCACAGATAATGTTATCGCTACCTAACATAATTTCATAAATATTTAAGGTTTCCCGATACAATAAATGTTATTTTCTTGCCGTTTTTATAGACAAAGGACCCGTCGTTTCGTTGGCGGTCCACTTGGCCGGTTTCTTTATTAATTTCTTATCTTCATTTAGTAGGTAAGTAGATAGATAGGAAATACAAAGTTAAGTTCCTGACGGTCTTACCTGATAACAGCAAAGTCCTCTAGCCAACACGTACACGCGATCAAACAGTGAAAATAGAGATGCCGACGGCTGATGTATAGTGCATATGATAGATCTTCCTTGGCGGGAGAGCAAGCGAAGAAGAACTACAAGCTGACGAATTGATACTATATCAAGGCCACTGAAATAAAACATATGTGTCTTTATTTTTCATGCCTAAAACAAGTTTTTTTAATTTAATTTATACCCTCTTTGTAATTTGTGAGTCAAGCCACCCTTCTCGTCTTTCTACATGAATTTGAGTCTGCAGGGTGGTGCAGAGTTTTCACCGGGCACTTTGTCTACTACAGTGTGAAAAAAAAAATAACTCATTCCTCCGTGTGGGGATCAAACCCACAACCACCAATTTTTGTAATTAGACGACGTCTCACTGCATCATGATAATATACATTTTTTTATTAGCTTCACGCTGTATCCTGCACACAGCAGGGTAGATGTTAAGACAATCCGTTCCCCATTTTCTGCCGAATTCTGGAGACGGAACGTTGAGTGGCGGAACTCAACGCCGCGCTTTGCCTCGATATCAGAGCGAAGAAAAGTAGAATATTAAATATTTAATTTCCTCGAGTGGGAATCGAACGCACAACCTGCCCCGTTTACACGCTTGTGCTCCGGTGCCACGACTGGCCTCAATAAAATAATATATATGAATGTGGTTTAATATTTTCATTAAAAAAATATTAACTCTGTAAATACTTCATTAACAAGTAATATGAAATCTGCATGCAGCTTAAACTGAATAGACACCCTTTTATAAAGCTAATAACAGAGAACAAAACATTGGAATCGGAGTAAAAGTTCGGCACACCAAACTTTTTTCAATATTGCGCGTAAAACTTTGTAATAGCAATTCAGTCGGCACTTTAAAAAATAATTTGAAATCAGGCAATCAGTTTGAAAATTTATTTGTAATTATTAAGATAACGTGTATAATATGTGATAATAATATTAATTATAGTGTGTAAATGTATTGACACTATCTACTTATATCTAATATTACAACAAAGTAACGTGATTACGATTTTTTTACACAACAAAGTAATGTGATTACGATATTGAAATAGATTAACAATATCTGTCAGATTTCACAAGTTTTAAGGACATTTTGTATCCATGGGCTTATCATGGCTTTGAAAACATATGTTCGTGTAAACGGTTTCTTTTTAATTTTCAGGTAATTTTTTTGTTAGTAAAATTTCTGGGGTGGGCACGGACCAACTGGCTCCTCCTATTCCTACGCCCATGTTTGTTGTTGACACAATTTTGCTCTGAGATTCGAGAGTGTCAAGTATTTTATGTTTACAGTTAAATTCATTAAAAAAAACTATTTTACAACATCATGAAATAAAAGATTGTAAAACTACCCTAAAATAAAATAAAATAATTAAAACTATACTATACAAAAATTTAAGATTTTAAAATGATTTCAGAATATCTGTAAACCGAAGTGACGTGTGTAAATTGTTTTCTTTTATTTAAACATCGACTGGAAAAGGAATGTTAAATTAACAAAACGAAAATAAAAAGATTACTGTAAATACCAACCCTAATAGTTATATTAAAAAAGGAATAAACTCAATGGTTACCGGTAATCAATATCAGTAAAGATACAATAAAAATATTATATTTTATTAAACTCCACTTATTATATATGAATACGTCAATTTACAACGAGCATAAAAACAATTGCAAGGACTTCGGTCACTCGATTACCTATTTAAATTAATTAACAAAAGTAAACGCGAACGACGTTATAACATATTTAATTATTACATTATATTAAAATATTTTATATTATTGAAGACACATATTAGCGTTTCTAGAGATATTTTATGGGGGGGCCTGGACTTAGCTTTGAACAGATATTTTGGTATAAATGTTGTTTTTTTAATTTTTTAATTATTTTTTCTCACGCCCAATACTCCTACATCCTTCCCCTCTTCCTACGCCCATGAACACATTTAAATTAAATAAATCAAAATAAATAAATCAGCTTCACGCTGTATCCCGCACACAGCAGGCAGGCAGGCAGAGGGAACCTAGTGTTAAGACACTCCGTTCCCCAATTTCTGCCGGATTCTGGGGACATTGCGTGGTGAGTGGCAGAACTCCACGCCGCGCTTTGCTTCGACACCGAAGACTAGAGCGAAGAAATGGAAATATAAATTTAAGTAAATATTTCATCTCCTCGAGTGGGGATCGAACCCACAACTAGTCGGTTTTACAGACACACTTTGTGCCGCTGCGCCACGACTGGCCTCAAACAACATTTAGATTATATATATATTTATTTTTCATCTAATGAAAATAATACTGTAGTACAAAACGGATTGCTACTCTTGGGAGTTTGACATGTTACAATTTTCCAAACACGGCTCGGCTTTATGACCAATAAAAAGTTACGACGGGCGCGGTGATTAAGCCAATTACTTCTTATTGTGTACATGTAATTTCATGTAATGCAAGAACGTATCTACTATTGTATTCGGCTAAAGGTAACCCCACATATAGAACCATCGGTAATAAGAATACCTTTTAATTTTATTGTCCATAAAATCTTTTGTTTGGATAAATACGTGTATCTATAATGCACTTATATTTTATTTATTTATATTCATTTAAAGTGTTTTTTGTATTCATTGTGTTTTGAAGTAATACAGTGCAACCTCGATTTGAAGGGAATCAGAAAATATTCCGTTATATCAAGTAATTCGTTATGACAGAGGTTCCCGATGGTTTACGGTTCGTTTTAACGAGGTTAAAAAAAATAATAAAAATAAATAAATAAATCAAATCAGCTTCACGCTGTATCCCGCACACAGCAGAGTAGGCAGAGGGAACCTAGTGTTAAGACACTTCGTTCCCCACTCTCTGCCGAATTCTGGAGCCCGCGCTTTGCCTCGACACCAGAGCGAAGAAATGGAAATATAAATTTAAGTAAATATTTCATCTCCTCGAGTGGGGATCGAACCCACAACCAGTCGATTTACAGTCACACTTTGTGCCACTGCCCCACGACTGCTTTCAAAAAAATTAATGATCTCAGGTTTTTGGTTTATCAGCCATTGCAAACTTTAAAACGCCAGTGTTAAACAGCAACGAACCGAATCCAACTGTGTTTCGAAAGATGCAACAGTTCTAAACCTGTCGAGACAAGAATTTATTTATGAAATTGAATGTAGTAAACTGACAGGATTCGTCATGTAAAAGTTATGAGTTAATGAAATTCGTTATAATAGCGGTAAATAATATATATTTTTTTTATAATTTGTAGGATTGAAAATTCATTATAAAAAGGTTTTTTTAACAAATGTACGAGTATTTGTAATATAAAGATATATTTTGTATTAACTCTTACCGGCAGTTTTAGGCGATTCGTTAAATCGAGGAAATCGTTATATTGAGGGTCGTTGCATTAAGGTTATACTGTATATCATATATTTTAGATTTTTTTTCGATTGCGCCGATTTTTCTCGACACTCTGTTATGTTTTACAAAAAATGTCTAAGCGAAATATCATTACCCCACCTGCTGTAACATCATGAGATAAGATAGAGATATCTTCGGAAAATCCTGCAGCTCTATGCTTCTTCCAGGGTCCAATAATTTTTTCCACGCAAGTCCAAAGATTTACTTGTATAATAGCATTTAAAATTGCTAGGAATTCGAGGAACGTGTTCCTGTAATGTTCTTTATGACCCGATGTCAATACCAGCTTCGTTGGTTATACCTGGTTCGTTCCTGCGAATGTTAACGCCATTGCAAGATTCCTCACGTAGTCCTCTACTGCCACCACCTGTCGTGTATTTTTCTCTTATCCAAAAGTCTTGCCATGGCCAAAAAAATATATTTTTTTTGCTTTTAGCCAGTTTTGATTTTTACATATTTCTCTGGCTGGGAGTTGAACTCATTATCATGATGTACAATGACATTGCTGTGCGTTGTCGTGGTTGTGGTGAGCTAAATACATACATGTACATAAAAAATTGACACTTGACATTCTACCGTGAGTCACGTTTAATAAATGGCATGTACCATTATAATTTCAAGAAAATAACTTATAACATTTAATTGCTATTCATCCGCACGTTTGTTTTTACGCCGTTTACTCTTAAAATATGTATTATATTGTTGGAATCATAATGACATTAATACTTTATACAACTAAAGGAAATATTTATTGCTATTTATGTATAATTAATAACAAAAAATATGGTAAAACCATAATAATTTAATTCATTATATTTTATTTAAAATTGTACGCAGTTATTATTATTACTAATTAATATTGTTACTGGTAAAGTATTAAAAGACATAGTGATGGTTCTTGTCAGATTAGTTTTAATCCTCTCGATGAAATGTATTTTACGAATTATTTTTTATATAATTAAATTAAAATCACTGACTAACTGACCTTGTAGAAATATTTATTTATTTTTAAATATTAGCAATGTTAACATTTAATTCAATGTATATTTATGTGGAGTTTTAAATTTTTTATACACAATTTTTAAATGCAATTCATTTATATACCAACTATAGCATGTCAATAATAATAACACTTTAATGCACTAAGCTCTTTGGTTGCGTAGACTTATAATATTGATCTTTTATGTGGTCCAAAGGGCCGTAGATCTGAATATTCGATATTAATTTCAGTTTGCTAAGACCTCGAGATAAATGGTCTTGATAGACAGACAACTCGGTGATCCTATAAGGGTTCCGTTTTAACCTTTTGAGGTACGGAACCCTAAAAATGATTATTTTATAGAAATATTTTTGATTTCATTGATATCAATCACATATGCTAATCCAGGTTTAACGAATCAAATTTCAATGCAAATAAATTCAAAGCAAATAAATTCAAAGTAATATATATATTTGTGAACATATGGATTGGGCTTGGTAATAAAATAGTATAGATTATGTACTTCGTTATGGGGAATTTGATTTAGAAATAAAATTAAATTTGTTCAATATTGTTAAGGGAATAAATAAATGTTATTATAACATTTGAATAATAATTTGTTTACATTATAACTTGATACAAATTGTAATGAATAATTAAATTAATAGCAACCGGCTTTTATATTAGAAATGGAATAAATATATGATACTAGCAACCCGACTGACGCTTCGCCCGTTTAAACCGATAATTTATTGAATAAATTAAAAACTTTCTTTCTGTATTATTACAGAGCATTTATAGCGACTTCTGTCGCTATAAATGCTCTGTCAATGTATGTTGATCACTTACAAAAGATTTTACTTTGACCATTGCTATCTAATAATAGTGCGACTGCTAACGCGACAGGTTGTGGTTTCGATTTCCACTCGAGGAATGAAATAATTTAGATTTTAATTTCCTCGCTCAAGGAAGTGTCTTAATTGAAACGTAGTGTCTTAGCGTTAGGTTCTCAGGTTCCCTCTGCCTATTCTGCAATGTGTGGGATACAACGTTGCATATGTATTATGTATCCTCATGTAGGTAATAAGCGTATTAGATAGGTACAAAAATAATTTTATAAATCATATTAATTACCAGTCGTGGCGCAGGGGCACAATGTGTGACTGGTTGTGGGTTCGATTCCCCCTCGAAGAAATGAAATATTTATTTAAATTTATATATTCATCTCTTCGTTCTGGTGTCAAGGCAAAGTTTGGCGGTGAGTTCCGCCACTCAACACGCAATGTCGCTAGAATTCGTCTGAAAGTGGTAAACGGAGTGTCTTAACACTAGGTTCCCTCTGCCAAAAAAATCGGCTTAATGCTGTATCCCTCACACAGCGGTGTAAGCAGAGGGAACCTATATCGATAGTACGTGAATTGTTATTTAGAACGGTTAACAATATAACGACAAGCGACGACATAACGTACGTAAACTTACTTGTTTTGTAATAACTATAATTATTACATAGTGATGATCTCTTAGATTGTTTTATGGATATTAGTGAAATCAATACGCGTGGTATTTTTTGTACACACGAAGAAAGCATATTTTAGATAGTTGATATTATCATGCTTCTTAAACTATCAACATCCTTAAGGAAAACGACTTAATTTCCTTTATATTGGTTAATGAATATTAGAAAGCATACAATATTTCATTACGTAAATTACATATTTTTAGTTTATAACGTTCTAGGCAAAGGAGCCCTTGTGTTAAGACACTGTTCTCCTCGCCCAATTTTCGGAACATTGCGTGTTGAGTGGCGGAACTCAACCCCGCGTCTTGTCTTATTACCAGAGCGAGGATATCATAAATTCATTCCTCCGAATAGAAATCAAATGAACAATCGTCTATACTGGTATATTACTATCTATATAATATACATTAATACATATTTTATCAAATGCTCAATGACATTCTTATCAATTTCGTTTTAGTTAATAATATAATTTATAACCTTTCATGTTAAAGGTGAGAACTTTTTCCTATAAAATTAATCGTTTTTATATTGATTAAGTAAATAATAGCTACAAAATTATTTTATTAGTAACAGCTACAAAATAAGGCTTACGTTGTTGGTTCATCCAAAAATATTATAGGTGGGTTGTTCACCAGCTCCAGGGCTACTGAAAGGCGTTTTGATTGACCTCCTGAAAGGTTTTGTGACATGGTGTCTCTGTGCTCCCATAGACCAATAGTTTGTAAAATTTCTTCCACCTGTAAGAAAAAGAGAAAAATGTGAAATAAATGGCTGATAGTACCTAAGTAACTAACACAGTCTGGTATGCCTAAGTATTTCTTTTTAAAGAAAGGTTGCTAATATGGTAAAGTTGTGATGATTTTGTGATTTGAGTAATAGAGAGATATAAAAAAAATCTTCATTATATTATATAATACTCATATATTTAAAAAGAAACATCTACTTTACACAATTACAGTCTTGTAAGGTTATTTCGATTTTTATTTAGATATTTTCCAAAAAGGAGGATGTTGTATGTTCGACAACTATATTTTTTTCTGTGTCGATTTCTTCATTATTTGTGAACTATTTTTTTTTTACTCTTTTCCTAGATGGTCTTATCGCCACAAAGTTAGGATTTGATGACGAAATCCCAGTAAAATCGAGGAAATCCTTTAAGTTTTAGGTGCACATACGTAATTAAGAATTACAGGTTATATAGGTTCATTTTATAGGTTTTTTTGCTTCTTGTAGTCATCATCTAATGACATTGCTAAGGTGATGATGATACGAGACGAAACTCCTCAGCTGATGATGGAAGCAATTGTACTTTAACTCTTAACTGTTGTGGTTTTGTAATTGCCCGCATGAACTTATTTAATATGTAAAGATTAATTAAATAATTGAATAAGAATGTAGGTATTTCTTGGTGAGTAAAAATAAACAAAAATGGGCAACGGTAGGTTCCCCATTTTCCGTCGAATTCTTCAGGCATTGCTTATTGAGTGGGGAAACTCAATGCCGCGCTTTGACTTGTTACAAGAGCGAGGACATGCAAAAATTAAATATTTCATTTCCTTGAGTGGGAACCGAACCGGGAACATGTCACGTATATAGTCGCACGTTTGTGCCCTTGCCCCACGACTGGCCTCAACTGGTTTCTATATAAAAATTATGTATCAAGTGTAAAGTGTGTTTTAATTAAAGAAAATTTCGCAAAATTTATTACAATAGGTACTTACTAAAAATTTTACGTTATGGCTGAAATCTTATCTATAGGCTTAATATTATTAATTAACTAACTGAATTTTACTTTTTAGTGAAAGTAAAATTAGATGAAAGAAACTTAATCACACGATTTCTATAAATCTTCGCTTCATACCTATTTACTTAATGAATATATTTTACTACAAGATATTTGAAATAAGTAAATATTTCTTTTGGGTTTCATACTTCAAAAGTAAAAAAAAACGGAACCCTTAGTTATAAGATCACTTTATTGTCTTTCTGTTTTTCTATCAAGACTATTTTTCTCAAGAGGTATAAATCTGAAATTAATATCAAACATCCACGTTAACAGCTCTTTAAGCACAGAAAAGGCTAGGATTTTAAGTCATTCAAAAGATTTATAATTTTTGTTGCATTTTGTATGAAAATTGCCGCGTAATCGAAACCTATTATAGAGCACATCTCGTGGCCCCACAACTATAAAATTTGGCAAGAAATTACTACTTACATTACAAACATAGTGAAATACCGAAATATACGTCTAATTGTAAAAGAATTTTCCAAATCGGTCCCGTAGTTTCGGGGCCTATTCAGTTCAAATAAAGAAACAAAAAATCTAATCGATAGTCTTCATTATTTTAATGATATCGATGCAGCTGCCCCCGCCCCCGCATAGTTACTCGCATTCCGCATTTTTTATTATTACATAATTTTCTTTAGATTGTTATTTTTAAATTCGTTATATCTTTTTATTAACTTTAAAAGTTTTTTACGTATTGAAATTATCTTTAATAAAATAACATTTAATGGGATAAGGATTAACGCGGAGATATGGTTTGATTATTGTCGGCACTTTCATCAACTTATAAAATATAAAAATGTAGTTATATTTGCATAACTACAGTAGTTGGATAAACGGTATCGTGGATTTTTTTATAGATTTTTTAAAAATTAGATGAAAGAAACTTAATCACACGATTTCTATAAATCTTCGCTTCATACCTATTTACTTAATGAATATATTTTACTACAAGATATTTGAAATAAGTAAATATTTCTTTTGGGTTTCATACTTCAAAAGTATTAAATATTAGTATTTATTTTATGCGTTCTATAATACTGTAGAATATTGTTCTGTTCTATCATCAATAGTTTTCGCAGCGCACGCGATGATAGAATTTTTAAGATCAATTTCTTCACACCTTGGGTTACATTATTGCATTTTTATTAGGGATCTCAATTTTTTTTAAAAATAATTTTTGAAATCGATACGGAGTTTTTGTGTAAAAACAACACAAACATACATACAAAAACTCTCGTGGCTTCGCTCGCCTGATCTACATAATTATTAATTTACTAATCTACATTACCTTCGTTTCCTAATAATAGTAATATAATTTAAAAAACAATACATTACTATATATTATATTTATTGAAAAGTAATATTTCAGTCAATTCAATAAAACAGTTATTTATAGTATTTTTTTCGAATACCATTATTTAAAGTGGTATAACTTTGATTTACAAACTGTTTGAAATAAAACAAAGATAAAATGTTAAGGAAAGCTTGCCACAATACAACAGTGTAACCAATTTAATTACAATTTTGTAATTAAATTGGTAAAGCTGATTCTGAGGTTGGCGCGAACAAAAGAACAGATAAACAGATTTTTTTAAAATCATCGTTTTTGGTTTTATTGTGTTAATAATGCCATAAATAGTTAAAAAGTGAATATCTTTAGATATATAACAAACTGTCTATGGAGGTGCAAAAGCATCTGAGTTTGAAAATGTATTATTTATACTTCTTTTACATTTCCATCGACGTTGTGAGATGATTTATAAGTACTTGTGGTACATTTCTATCTGAATGGAATAATAATATATGGGTGTGTTGCAAATGTATAAGTAATGACTTTCAGAATTATTCAGAAAGTAAGTAGAACGTTGTTTGAAAATATTACTTTATGGTATGTTTACACGCTTGGCAAGTATAGGCCAGCATCCACATACACAAGGGTGTAAACGGATTGTTTGGCTTGGCTTGTGAGAGCTTGAAGGGCTCGTTACCAATCTCGTCCAGTGACGATTTTTAAATACTAATCAAAGGAAACTAGCAGCAAGAGCTTGCGACTTGCTTACACGTTGGCTCGTATGTCGTACTTACTAGATTCGCAAAGATTCTATTTTGTGAACGAGAATGACGATATTCTTTTTAAAGAACCTGTTCTTTTTTACGCTGCATTCTCTTTATTATTCCATTCCAATATATTAATTAGAGCGTAAATCAGCGGCCAGTAAAGGCCAGTCGTGGCGCATTTGCACAAAATGTGACTGTAAAATCGACTTTTTGTGGGTTCGATCTCCACTTGAGGAGATGATACATTTATTTAAATTTATTAAGTTCAGTTCCACCCCTCAACACGCAATACCTCCAGAATTTCGGAAAGTGGGGAACGGAGTGTCTTAACACTACGTTCCCTCTGCCTACCCTGATGTGTGCGGGATACAGCGTGAAGCGGATTATTTTAATTCATTAAGTGGAGTGATTTGTTTAACTATAAATAGTTAGCATTATTCTATTTATTACTTATTTTAGAATATGTATTCTGTAGTAGAAGAGTATATGTATTCTGTATTTACGTATATTATTGCACACAATAAAATACAATTTAATTATTAAAATTATTTTATGTTTTTAATTAATACGTCATTCCAAGTTAAGAGTGTAATCCGTATATTTTTTTATTAATTTTAAACAAATTATTAATTAATAAAGTGTTCGCGACGTCGCAATATTCGCGCGTTCGCGGACTTGACTCGACATGTCGTTGCAAGTTCTTAGTTGCGTGTCGTGACTCGTGACGTCACACAATTATAATAGTTTTTAAGTATTATTTAATACTTATATTTAAATTAGTAATATGTTTAATTAATAACATAAATAGAATTATAGATAGTTATATGTATCACATTTTAGATGTGTATAGTAATCGAATTTGTATCGTAATTATATAGTTTAATATAGTTTATCGAGATAATTGTATGTTAAGATAATAATTACTTTCGTATCGTAAAAGCTATTATTAATTATTGTTAATTATAGGTTTGTATAGAAAAATAACAGATTTATAAATGTTAAATGTTAGTAAATAATTATTAAGAGATTTTTTATCATAATAACTTGTGTGAATTTCGTAATAGTTACAGTATTTTTCGTAAATTTCTAATAGTAAATAATTAAATAATATATTAATTTATATTTAATTATATAGATATTCTTGTGTTCTTTTAATATATATAAATTGTAAAATCGTTCGATAGATAGTTATTAAAATATAAGTAAAAACATGTAATAGTGATAGTGAAAATATTAGCTTAAATAAAGATAAAACGGCTCGGTGGCTTGCGGCTCTCTTTACGGTATAGCTCCGCGGTACGTAAGGTAGCAAAGACGCGCAGTCAGTGTGTCGGACAACCAGTTACAGTATAGTGAATAGGATGAAGAATAGGAAGAAAAATAAGAAGAAAAATAGAAGAAATATAGGAAGACAAATAGAAGAAATATAGGAAGACAAACAGAATAATAGGAAGACATATTAGAAGAAGCCGTCAGTCACCGACCGTTACATAGAAATAGTATCTTGTTTCATTCGGCGATCTCCGTGTTCCCACTATCCGGAACCTATAGTGTACAGGGCGTCAGTGGCTCGTTCGTTCGAGATCCGCCCGTCCGGTACATAAAGTAACATTTTTTGTAATTAATGTAAGTACTCATTTCTATTAAAATTCTTGCAAAACATTCCCTAATTATGTCTGTTTACTATTTAGTCTCGCTCATGAGTTCCCGCCAAACGAATGTATTTTGGTGCGTAATATTGTATTAATTTACAAGCAAGTAAATTGAAGGGAATTGCACTATCTACTGATTTATTTTAATATTGGCCAATTAATAAAAAAAACAAACATTTATGCCGACGGTAAACGAGCTAAAATATAAGAAAAATGATTTAAAAATATATATATTATATATATATATGATTATTTTGCATATTATTTCCTTGTTTATTTAGAATAAAAATAAGACTTCAAGCTATTTTAAATTCATAAAAATATTTTAATTAATTACAATATAAAAATGAAGTTAGTTTCATATTTAATACAAGAATATTTTTTTTAGTTTTTATGGAAAAGGCAAGGCAAACAAGCTTACGTATGTCGCTTTCATATTACTTCTTTCATGTTTTTTTACTAATGTTAAACTGACGTTCATGGACTCTTCTTTCTGAACATTACACTTCTGTTTTTAAGATTCCGTACCTTAAACGGTAAAAACGGAACCCTTACAAGATCACTTTGTTGCCCGTATGTCCGTTTGTTAAATCTAAAGATCGAAGCGTGGAGGTTTCCAGCCTTTTTTTTTTTTTTTTTTTTCGAATGGACTTAATGCTGTTGACCTGAATGGAATGAATGGTCTTGACAGCGTCACCGGGCTGGGAGGGGCGAGTGTAGCTTGCCCCTGCGGTTTCCAGCCGAAATTAATACATTTTTATAGTCCCTTGAAGTACAGAAAAAATCAAGCGTCTAAGTCACCGCAATCTAATAATACGAGCATTTATGCATAATTATTGTTGCATTTTGTATAAAATTCACCGCGTTTTGATTTATAGTTATGAAATTTGACACGAAATGGGAACTTACATACATAAAGGAAAAAATCGGAAAAATTAAAGTTTATAGGTATTAAATAGAAAAAAATAGGATAGGTACGGAAGCCTCGGTCGGCCAATCCGGCTGGAAGTTAACCGGTATTATTTATAATATTTTTTTTTCTTTTTTTTTTAAATTTTAATTCTTACTTTCACTACAGACTTTATGGTCCGTACCTTTTGTTAAATTTACATTTCTTTTAATAGTTTTTCTATAGATATTACTTAGAACTAGACTTATGTTATTACATACATATATTTCTATATTTATACAATATCTGCTTAAGAAAGTCCAGTTATTCACTACAGTTGCCACTTACTAACTTAATCTAACACTATAATCTAAATCTACATGCATAAAAATAAACATTGTAAATGAATTTGACTTAATTGATTACAATAGATAAAATGTTCATTACGGATTACAAGATAAATTTTATACAACCATACAAATATTTCTTACTATTTATAATATAATAATCATATATTATAATATAGCGTAACGTAAGAGCTGAATTACCTTCTATATCCATGTGTTCCATGCTTGCCTGTCCATAGCATACTAACACGCTAGTAAGCGTGTAAATGATATTCCACCAAAAACATAAACGTGAAATGAACACAATAATTATTTGGTGGGGTGTTAGCTATGAAGAAGTGACTGAGTCATATTCTTGGCCATATAATAGTCTACGTTGGTACCAAAGATTCTGAGAAGGGTTTTTAGAAATGTGCATAATATAGACTGATTGGTTTACTAGTTATGAAGGGTTAAAAAGTAGCTTGAAATGGTTCTCTGAGTGGGACTGTGGGTCTCCAGCTTTTTAACTCGGCTGGTAACACTGGCACATGTCTTCAATCAAGCGTTTGCTTAGACTTGGCTGAGCCAATATAAGAATGTAAACGTATCATTACGGTAACGTATATTTGACTATATTATAGATAAATATATAATTTTCTGTATAATTAAGTAGATAAAATATTGATTCATTGTTTTGAAACTAATTTAACACTGATGCGCTTTTTTTTTAGGAAATCCTCATGGACTATCTGCCTGGAAAAAAGCAGAGGGGTGTGCCGGACTCTTACCGGCTAAAAACACCCCGGTGTCTCCTCGCACGTAAGCGCGGGGCCGCGGGTGCGGTACCCACACTAGTGCTGGCTGAGGCACGAAAAAAATACATTGTCTTTGAAAGAATTTTATGTTTTGTATTTAATTTGAGTTTGATAACTTTAATATATATGATAAAAATGTCAATTTTAAACTGCTGTTCATATTTCACTTTAAACATATGCTATTACGTTAAAATTTTTATAATTACTACATATTTTAGTAGAGCACACGAGTGTATATTACATTAGAATGATAGGAAGCGGAACTCGCTAACTTCATATTTTTATACATAATTTTATAATTAATATTAATTGGATTTTATAGATTGGATTAATATGAATTGGATTCCACCAAAAACATACGATTAAAGTGAGAGCAAAGTTCATTGATGAGTAATGCATGACGCATTTCAACTTCATCACCAAAAAAATCAAATGTAGATAGCAATGGGTGCCGAGTTCTGTATACACTCGGGATATAATTTAAGTTCAAAATGTCACGCCACAATTTTTTACGTACCTACAGGCTTTATTATATTTACAAGTAAGTGTACGTCCAGCTTGTGCTTGAGTTTACACTATTAAGTTAATACATTTGGTTTCGTGGTAAGCAAGGTTTAGCATTATAATACATTTTTAAATAACAACTATTAACATGTTTGACACATGCAAAAAAATCTCTTGTGAGTACGTTCAACTTGCAGCTGCAAAAAAACTCACAAAAACAAATAAGAAGGCAGTGATGCGAAGCCAAATTTTCTGTTATTTTATGTAATTAGTATAGTTAGTTGTACAAAATTATTTATAGTGGTTTTTATGTTCAAGGTTTTACGTTTTACGTCATTGACGTGTCATTTACATATCAAGATTCTTGCAAGTGGCATATGACATGATTATGCACTTAAACGTCTTAAATATGTTTTTAATGCAGGCAAGCTAGTTAGTCCAGACATATAATTGTTAACTATTTTTAACTGACTTCGTTTTACTAAAGAGAACTTCGATATTTAACAAATATGTACTTTTCGAGGCCATTGTGGCGCAGTGGCACAAACGTGTGACAGTAAATGCGACGGTTGAAGGTTCAATTTGGGAATCGTTAGAGCTCGAGTTCCCGAGGGGATTCGGGAAATGCAATTTTTAATATTTGATTTTACATTATATTGCACTGGTAACGAGGCGCGGCGTTGAGTTCCGCCACTTAACACGCAATGTCTCAGGAATTCAGGGAAAGTGGGGAAAGGAAGTGTCTTAATAGGGTACGTGGGTAGGACGAGTGTCTTAACACTGGGTTTCCAGGCTCAATCTGCCTACTCTGCCATGTGCAGAAAACAGCGTAAAGCTAAAAAATATATATATATGTACTTGGATGGATATGATTGTTGAATTTACATGAACCGCTTTTGATCTAGTTTTTTGTTTGAAAGGGGACTTTTAATCCAGAATGATCATAGCAAAGATTCATGTAAATTTGTTCAGCCGTTTGAAGATTATTAGCTCTCCCGTAGTTGTTTGTTTACTTTTTAAAGCATTTCGTGTCGGGGGTTTTTAATTATCAATTATTGTTTATTAACTATAATTATATATTGAGATCTTTAGGAAGGCCAATGTCCAACAAAGGGCGTCGAACGTCGCGGCTGACGGGAAGATGATGATGATAAACTAAAATAAAAGATTCTTCTTTTTTAGCTTGTTAGAAAACATAAACTTGCTAAAAGTTTTTTTTTCATTTGTTCATAAAGCAAAGATTATATGGAAGCGATACTTACACGAAATGAGATTTTAAGATTTAATTTCCAATAATTATGATAGAATGCAATAACAATTTAGAATACAGGTATGGTATGGTAATTTCGCACATTTCGCAGTTTGATAGTTTTTATTAATGTTAGCGTACTTGTGTAAAAGAGGGTAGATTTAGGTGGAAAATAACTATAAAAGCAGTGGAATTGTGTCAATCGGGGGCACTCGCTTGTAAGTGACGGCCCCTGTTGGAAGGAAACTAGTGTGAAGTATTGTTAGTAGGTGATACATATCACTTATTGCAATTACATAGTATCTCTTTCGAAATAGTTTAGAATCATATAGACGATGTGTGTTTTTAACGTGTTTTCTTTAAAAACGTTACCCGCTTCCGATTTTTAACATCAGAAGTGGGATACGCATGAAGTTTTCATATCTTTATGCGTATCTTCGCCCCATTGGTATTTTGGATTGAAAGTTTGGTATTCTAAAAATTAAAAGCTATTTCTTATTATAAAATCTTTGCTGTTTGAAATTATTATCGAAAAATAGAAGGACTACTTTACTAATAATTTTATTGTTTTAGTAATTTTATTGTGGTGTCATAAGGACTCGAAAAATGGATCGAATCAAGGATGAATAATAAGTAAGTGTCAGGTTAGACCGAGCGAAAATACAGGTCTGTGCATAATGCTTTGAGAGTAAGTTAGCCATACTTTACAATTTTTATAATATTGACATGTGGGCTCAAAGTTGATCTTGGTACTCTTAAGTGAGAAAAATACTCTTTAAGAGGGAGACGACTTTAACAACTTGGAACGCTTAAGTGAGTGAAATGCTCTTTAAGGCCAAGTTGTGTTGAGCTATGAGTCTGGGTTCATAAGTGTGGCATAGTCCCTTTAGGTTTCCTAAGTGTTGCATAGTCCCTTTAGGTTTCCTAAGTGTGGCATAGTCCCTTTAGGGTTTCCTAAGTGCGGCATATTCCTTTTAAGTTGGGTCATGTTGTCGAGCTATTTCAGTGTAAAGAATGATAAAATGAGCAAAATTCCATTATGGGACTGTTTTATGATACAGTATAATTTAGGCGCACGACTAACTGCTGTTTATTGTCACAGTGATTTGTCCCGACTCGTGGGGGTGCCCGGGGCGGGCACCATGCAGGATGGCCGTGTTAGCGTACTCGTGTAAAAGAGGGTAGATTTAGGTGGAAAATAACTATAAAAGCAGTGGAATTGTGTCAATCGGGGGCACTCGCTTGTAAGTGACGGCCCCTGTTGGAAGGAAACTAGTGTGAAGTATTGTTAGTAGGTGATACATATCACTTATTGCAATTACATAGTATCTCTTTCGAAATAGTTTAGAATCATATAGACGATGTGTGTTTTTAACGTGTTTTCTTTAAAAACGTTACCCGCTTCCGATTTTTAACATTAATTTGCTTAAAAATATTGATATATTATGTTAACAGGAAAAAAACGACTGTAAACGCGACAGGTTGTAGGTTTGATTTCCACTCGATGATATGAAATATTTAGTACTTTAATTTGTAGGCTCTAGTGTCGAGGCAAAGCACGGCGTTGAGTACCGCTACTCAACACGCAATGCATCAGAATTCGGCGTAATTCTTCTACATCTATATATTCTTCTACTGAAAAAAAGTATAAATGACAATTTTTTATATTTTTTAACACATGGGAGAGGTTTCTGATTAATATACGAAAATACTTACAATAAGTTTTTTTTCAGATTTTCCTAGTTCATGACCAAGCTTGAGATCGGCAGCTATCATCATAGACTCACTAACAGTGAGTCGCGGTTGTAGTAAGTCATCTTGCATTATGTAACAACTTAATTTTTTGAAAACTCGCATATCTCGAGCTTGTCCGTTGACTGTGATTCTTCCATTTACGCCGTTGGATCTAATAAATAAAATTAAATGCTATGAAAATTTATTATTGTTATTGGAATTTGTAGTTCGGAAGATGTATTTCGTTATATTTTACCCTATATGCTGTTCCCGTAAAAAGAGCGTTGACACTTCCATCCTGTATATTTAAGTTTTTTTTTTCGGCATTTTTAGTTATGTAACGTAATAAAAAGTAGAGAACGAAGTCATCTTTATTTAGTTTTTTTTTCAGATCCACTATACGCCGCATAATGAAGACCCACTGGTTTTCTTTCTCTCTCACTCCGTAGGTACTCCAGTTTTCGAGTCATTGTGTGTTGAATGACGGCACTCAATGCTGATTTTTATATTTAACCAAAGCGGGAAAATGAAATATGTTTTATATTACATTAAATTGCATTTTAGTCGAGGCAAGTCATGGCGCAGGGACACTAAGTGTGACTGTAAACGCGACTGGTTCTGGTGGCGATGCCCACTCGAGGAAATGGAATATTAATTTAAATGTACGAGTATATTTTCATTTCTTCGCTTTAGTGTCGAGGCAGAACGCGGCGTTGAGTTCCGCTACTCAGCACGCAATGCCTACAGAATTCGGCGGTAACTGGGGAACGGAGTTTTTTACACTAGGTTCCCTCTGCCTTCCCTGCTTTGTGCGGAATACAGCGTGAAGCTGATTTAATCATTTATTTTAATAGCATGATATATAGAATATTTAAAAAACGTAAAGTTTATAGTTATAGCAGCGTGAAGATGATTTTATAAGGTTTATATTTAATAATTATATAGTTTAATAGTCTAAATATTGTGATGTTTACATAAACATATTTGTTAATTATAATAAAAATTTGTAATATTTTTATTATAATTGTTACTTATTATTATACTAATTATTATAGTAAAAATATCTCTATCAAGTAGGTGCGTAATGTGTGATATAATGATGCGTTAGGTTTAGAGTAAATATTTAACATAAAAATAAAAATAAAATAATAATAGTAACAATATGGGAAAAAGGATACTGTCCAAATGTCTGTAGAGTTATCAGATTTTAAATAATTAAAAAAAGCTACAATGAATATTTATAGATTTTATTCTAGGTCGGCATTAAAATAAATGATATAAAAAAACTAAAAACAAAAAAACTTTTAAGTTTAACAATTATTTGCTTTGAGGCAATGAAATTGCACTAAAAATTATATATAAAGCTATTATTATAGACGGAAGTTGGAGAACGTAAGATTTTATTATAAGATTATTTTTCACCAAGTGTTCATTTTTTGTCTGTGACATTGTTGCATGTTTTTGATATGATAGGGTTAGTCTTTGACACTGCCTAAATAACACTCCTTAACGCAAGTTCCGCTAAAATATCGACTTAAAATTATTTCTACTTACATTGAGTGACAACAGCTACGAAACTTCAGTGCATAAAGTGTGTGAATATACATTAGTGATACAAACACTACAATAAAAATGTGTATAATCTCGTAAATAGCGCAATGTTTGCTTGGATATATTTTTTTGTAACAATTTGTGCGGTCAGTTGAATACTCAACTACCACAGTGCTCAGAGTGCATCAGCGATCGAATCTCACGGTTACGAGCTACGCAAAAGAACCATTATCGCGCGCAGACCCTTCATCAAGACGTTGTATGACGTATCCTGACCACTTCGTCATAGATTAAGCTCTGCAGATAAGATACATATACGAAGGAGTAAGCATTTGTCTCTGAGAGGACAACATTATTATTATATTAATTACTCAAACCTATTAAATAATAAGGATGTCACGGTCAAAGTGGGGTTGTTGTTTGCCAGAAGCAGGTAATAACGATGAGTTTATAACATGTTCAAAGTGTAAAAAACATTATCACTTAGCATGCCTATTTCTTGATACTACATTCGCTAATACAGAGACGGGTTGGAGCTGCCCTGAGTGTTGTCGTAACCCCTCTAAGAATGTAAAAAAGGATCACACTCCTGTTCGCAATGTGTCTAATGTGAGAGGAAGTAAAAGACCAGCACTTCAGTCTCCACCTACCCAGGAAAATCGCGGCATAACTAGGGACGATTTACGTGACGCAATAGAGGAAGTTATGAATCAAAAAATGCAAGAATTATTTTCTAAAATGGAAGACAGTATTAGCAAAATTATTGATAGAAAGATAAAACCGTTGGAAGATGATATAATTGAAATTAGAAAGTTTTTAAATTTCACTAACGAGAATTATGAAGACATGAAAAATAACATTGACACTTTTAAGGTCAGAATATCTGAGTTGGAATCTGAAAGAAATGAGCTTGGTTCTACTGTTAATTCTCTTAATCAAAGAATCAATCAAATAGAGCAACAATCGAGACAGAATAATATAGAACTACAATGTGTGCCGGATAGTAAAAACGAAAACCTAATGAAGGTGGTTTATGATCTAGGAAAGATTGTCGGTTGTCAATTAAAAGAAAATGATATACTGCGCTGCACTCGCACTGCTAAGCAAAATCATAACTCTCCACGTCCACGGTCCATAATTGTGCAATTGTCGACACCAAAATTGCGCGACGAGCTTCTTGCTGCGTCTATCAAATATAACAAAGGAAAATCTTTAGAAAATAAATTAAACTCTGCAATACTGGGATTTCCTGGAGTTAGTAGACCTATCTTTGTCTGCGAACACTTGTCTCCCATGAACAAGGCTCTTCACGCGGCAGCTAGAAGGAGAGCGAAGGAAGCTGGATATAAGTATGTCTGGATACGGAATGGCAGAGTCTTTTTGAGGAAAAGTGATGAAACCGAATTCATCCTAGTTAAAAATTTGGATGTGTTAAAAAACATTTAATAATTTGTTTATTTTTACTTTACTTAACTAGTTTTTAGCGGTGCTGGTATGTTATTGTCCAATTTCTCTTTTTAAAATCCGATTCTAATATAAAATTATACTATCAAAATACACGCGGATTGAGAACCAAAACACACAGCTTTCTTCAAGCGGTACTTTGTAATAATTACGACATAATCGTTCTTACGGAAACGTGGCTAAACAGCTCTGTATTTTGCAGTGAGCTCTTTGACGAAAGATATGTGGTTTACAGAAGAGATAGGAGTAATGCCGAATTAATTCACAAAAGTGAAGGTGGCGGAGTTCTTGTAGCAATTTCCAGACAAATACATTCCAAACGTATGTTTAATTGGGAATCAAATCTTGAAGACCTCTGGGTCATTATTGATATTCCGATATCACATTCCTTGCGTCGAGTTGCTCTCTGTGTAGTACATTTGCCTCCTCCGGTGCATAGTTCTATGTTAAATTACTTTATTGATAATTGTCGTCTTGTCCTTGACGATTGTGATTGCAAATGTATCTTGGGTGACTTTAATTTGGCCAGTATTGATTGGAATTTACTAAATGATACTTCTTGCGAATATAAGGTGCCAGGTTTATGTCAACCTTTAATAGATTTAATTAACACATATGGACTCAAACAGCATAACAGTGCAGTCAATAAATCCGACAAAATACTTGATCTGGTGCTGTCCAATATACCAACTTGCATAGTCCGTCCTAGTCACTCAATTCTCAGTAAAATTGACGAGTTACATCCTCCCCTGGATGTAGATATTTCTTTTGAAGAGGAATCAAAACTTACCTTTAATGACAAATCATTCAAGCTAAATTTTCATAAAGCCGATTTCATTAATATTCATAAAGAACTTCAAAAATGTGAATGGGTGCAGATATTTGGGAATGATAAAGATGTTAATGTAATTCTTTCTAAATTTTATAATATCATTGGTGCTATCATTGAAAAATTTGTGCCTAAACAAAAATTGAAAAAATCTCGATACCCACCCTGGTTTAATTGTAACTTAAAACACCGTTTAAAAGAAAAATACAACCTTAGACGTCGATTTCAAAAATATAAAAATCCAATGGATGAATTAGAGTTGCAGTTACTAGATTCGCGTTGTACACGTTTGGCCATTGATTGCTATAATAAATACATTAGTTATTCGGAAAATAATATCTTGCAAAATCCTAAATATTTCTGGACCTACGTTAAAGCTAAACGTGGTGGCACGAGTTCTTACCCCCTTTATATGACTAATGGATCGGTGACCGCCTCAGATGGTAAACAAATCTGCGAAATGTTTGCGTCATATTTTGCATCAGTGTACATAAATAATTCTACTCATAACTCTGATTGCAGAGATTCCTTAGAATACATGGAAAAAAACAGTCAGTTTACAATGCTACCTATTATAGACTCTGAAACTTTACTGAGGAAGCTGAAAAGCTTAGATGAAAATAAGGGTGCCGGCCCTGATGGGATTCCGCCCATGTTTATCAAAAGATGTGCTATATACCTGGTTGAACCTTTATTAATTATATTTAATATGTCTTTGCAAACTGGCATATTTCCGGCCGAATGGAAAAAAGCGAGAGTAGTCCCAATTCACAAAGCAGACAGGGTAGACTTAATATCAAATTACAGACCTATTTCCATTTTGTCAACTTTAGCTAAGGTACTGGAGTCACTTATTTGTCCCTTTGTACAATTTCATTTTAAACAAAGTTTGTGTATTCAACAACATGGGTTTGTTCCCTCTCGGTCAACATGTACCAACTTAGTTGATCTCACAGAAAATATAGCAGAGGCTCTGGACTCTCACAAGCAGGTGGATGTTGTATACACAGATTTTAGCAAGGCATTTGATCGTTTACCTCATGGTTTATTAATGCAAAAGTTGTCTGCTTATGGTATCTCTGGCACTTTTTTTCAATGGATCATGTCTTACCTGGAAAATAGAACATTCTCTGTAGTAGTTAATGGCTTTCACTCAAATTCTCAGAGAGTAACGTCAGGTGTTCCGCAGGGGTCTCACCTGGGTCCAATCTTGTTCACCATGTTTATTAACGATATACCTAATGCCATAAAATTTTCCAAATCTTTTTTGTATGCAGATGACCTAAAATTGAGTAAAGTTATAGACACTGTGCAAGATTCAATGATGCTTCAAAAAGATCTTGATGAACTTGTCGGCTAGTGTCGGCACAATAAAATGGATCTCAACCCAAAAAAGTGCTTTTTTGTAAGGTACTATCGGAAGAGGAATATCGTCTCATTTCAATATAGTATTGCACAAAATAACATCAAGGAACTTGAGCAAATCCGCGATCTGGGTGTATTATTTGATAGAAAGTTAACATTTTTACCTCACATTGAGCAAATAGTAAACCGGAGCTCAAAACTACTAGGTTTTGTTTTAAGAAACATCAAAGGGTTACGTGACAACAAAGTCCGGATACTGCTGTACACATCTCTTGTTCGCAGCATCTTAGAATATTGTTCAGTGGTATAGCGACCTCACTTTGCGAGTCATTCTCTACTAATAGAAAGAATACAAAAAAGATTCTTGCGGTGCCTATTGTTTTCGAACGGAATTTCAAAAAAGAAACTACCTTCTTATTGTGAGCAATTAAATCATTTCCGAATGGTTTCCTTAGAAGAACGTAGAAAGCGGTTAGATGTATTTTTTGTCTCTAAAATTTTCACCAATGGAATTGACTGCCCTCAGCTACTCAATAAATTTAATATACGAGTACCAGTGAGGTTTCCCCGTAATATAGTAACCCTCCTTTATCCTCCACTCCGAAAAACAGTGTTTGGATCAAACTCTCCTGTTCCCAGACTTTGCAAGTTGGTTAATGAGTACAGTGACCTATTTGACATTAATGCCGACTCGACTAGCAAAATTCGATTAATATTGAACACCGAATTCCAATCATCCAAAAAATTTATTAATTCTAATATTCTTTAAATTTCTTTTCAATTGTTTTGTGCCTGTGCGTGGGAGTTTATTTTCGCTCTAATATAGCAAGATGTATCTACCTGTAAGTATTTGTTACATCTAGTTTTTAATTCCATATATTATGTATCTTTTTTGTATGTATTGATGTAAACAAATGTTGGTGGATCAATAAATAAATAAATAAATAAATAAATAAGTTTTACATGTTTTACACCTAATTACAAGGTTTTTATACCTGTCAGTTGTTTTAATGTGACTTTCAAGCGATCTAATTATGATAATCTTAATATTAATATTGAAGGGTTAGAGAAGCAATTAAAAATCTTCCATATTTTTTTGTTAATAACTGTTTTAAATCAATCTATTTTTAAAATGTAATATAATAGTTTTATAATAATATCTATTATTATTTTAATATACCTATTAATACTTCTAAGCTACTTTCATTTATTTATTCATTCATTTTTTTTTTTCATACTCTTTGTCGTCTGTTTATATGAGAGCTAAAATATAAATTTCCAGACATATTTCAAAGATGTGAAAAATAAGGATAAGTATAATGTACCTATTTATGTATAATGTATAAATAATATGTTATATATTATTTATTATCTTCATTAATCAGAGGCCTTCGTGGCGCAGGGGCACAAAGGTGTGACTGTAACGCGACGGTTGTAGTTTCGATCCTCTCCGGCTGAGTGATGTGAAATAATATAAATTATTATTTATTCATATTTTCATTTCTTCGATCTAGCATTAAGGCAAAAGTCCAGCGTTGAATGCCGCCGCTAAATACACAATGCCTCCAGAATTCTGTGGAAGGTAAGGAACATAAGTGTCTTAACACAAGGTTCCCTCTGCCTATTCTGCTTTTTGCGAAATACAGCGTGAAGCTGGTCAATTAGAAAATAATAATATCATTGAAATAACTATTCATGTATTTCATACTAACGTATATCCTGCTAGTATATTGAGTAGAGTGGATTTTCCAGCACCGGATGGACCGAGGATACAGGTTAATTCGCCCGATCGGAACTCGCCAGAAACATTGTGCAAGATACGACGTTCTCCTGTGGACAACATATACAATATTAAACATATTGACGATCAATTTGACTATTAATATATGAAGATAAAACCAAATCAGCATCACGCTGTATACAGCACGCCGCGGGGTAGGCAGAGGGAAATTCCTTTCGTTCCCCACTTTCCGCTGAATTCTGGAGGCATTGCGTGTTGAGGATATGGAGGATGGCACTCAACGCCTCGCTTTGCATCTACACCAGAGCCAAGAAATGGAAATATAAATTTAAGTAAATATTCAATTTCTTCGAGTGGGGATCGAACCCACAACCAATAGCGTTTACAGTCACACACTTGTGTCCCTGCGCCAAGACTGGCCTCACGAATACTCTATTGGTCATTTATCGGACTCTGTGAAAGATCAAATCAATTTATATAAAATCTTTTTATGTTAATTACATTTCGTTACACAAATTATTTAAGTAGGAAATTTTTAAATTATTTTATAAACTTTTTCAATTATGTAGGTACACTTAACCCGGTATGGGTTTTTTGATTAAACTCAATTTAGCTTTAAATAAAGTCACATATACGAGTATGTATGTATATATAAATAACTTAATTAAGAAAAAACTGGCAAGTGCGAGTCTAGTTCGCCCACCGAGGGTTCCGTACAAAAATTGGAAGCCTCGAGCTCTTTCTGAAATTCAGGCTTAGTTTAGCCATAGCCCTTTAATCTGATACCTAGCTATTAGCGGCTTTAATACCAAATTTTGCTTACTTTTAAGGCTATTTTTTTTAGAATTTACTCACAAATATATATTTTTTCTTAAACTAGTACTGTAGATGCTAGGTGCCAAATTTCATAATTTTAGGTTAAGCGGTAAACCTAAGTAATCTATTAATTTTGATTCCCTTTATAGTGACAGTTCTTGCTATATAAACGGCCATAACTTTATTTAAGTAAATGTAGAAATACGATTTTTCAGGAAATCATGGGGCCGTAAATCCAGGTATATAGTTTGAATTTTAACCCGATATCTCCAAGCGTTCTTGAGATAAAGGCTCTTGACGGACAGACAGACGGACAACAAAGTGATCTTATAAGGGTTCTTCTTTCGGGTTTTTAAGGTATTAAAAGGTACGGAATCCTAAAAAAGGCACGGATTTTTTATGCCTTTGGCGTAAAACAACTCACTAATAAAAAAAGACATCCAATTTTCTACCCTTCTAAGCATATTATATTCATTAAACATATTTTAAAAGCTGTATGTAAATGTATAATTGCAGTGTACTATATTTTTAATGTTGTATAATTTAGACAACACAAATAAAATACTTAATTTTTATGATTAATGTGTTATTGTGTTATATATGCGTGTCAAGTTTTTATTTATATAATACATAAGATAAATTATGTATAAATAAAAAGTTGACACGAATTATAAATAATATATCTTATATTATTTATAAATAAAAACTTGGCACGCATATATAACACAGCTCAAACTGTTATGTAAAAGTAAATGTAGTTTTTAAAGCATGTAGCTATTTTTATAAATTAAGAAGAATTCAAGGTTGGAACTGTAGATAATAAACATATTTTCGAATAAATTAAAATGTTGATTTAGGATACTGAAATAATATATTAAAAATGTAAACTTTAAGGAATTTAAACTTATTCCTATGGAATATCACCCATACGATATATGCACTTAAGTCTAGTTCGAAAAATTAAATTAATGATATAAAGATAATGAGGCCATCCAGGCGCGGCGGTATCATACACGACGGTTGTGGGTTCAAGACCCACTCGGGGAAATGGACATACATTACACATGCTCCAAAAAAATTAACCTGCTTTTGACGTAGTTGGTTAAAAAGAAAAGATAGGCTCAATTGATTATATATAATATTTTACAAGGCGAATCTAATTTCCGTTAAGATTATACCGCCGTAGCTGAAAAATCTACATTTAAAATTTGAACCTCTTGAGTCATCTGGATAATTAAAGCAAATTAAAAATTATGCTAACGACTTTGTCCATTCTCTTCAAAACAAAGACGTTAATCTTAAAAATCTTCTATAAGTGGTGTCCTAACATTAGGTTCTCTGCCTACCTGCTTTATGCGTTTATGCGTGATACAGTGTAAGGCTAAAAAAGATTTAATTATTTAACCACGTAAGATATGAACATGGCACAGGACCTCGCTAATAATTATAATATTCAAATTACGCTCTAAACTATATCTCCCGATTATAAATAGTTATATATATTTACGTTTTATGTATATTATAATTGAATGACCCTGTCAATGTATAAGTTATTAGGTACTCGTGATACCATTAGGGTTCCGTACTTTTTAAGGAAAAAAGGAACCCTTATAAGATCTCTTTGCTGCTCGTCTGTCTGTCTGTCTGTCAAGACCCTTTACCTTAGGGGCGCTTGGAGATATCGAGTTGAAATTCAAACCATTTATTCAGATCTGCGGCCCCATGATTTCCTGACAAAAAAAAATATTTCTATATTTGCGACACTATAAAGGGAATCAAAAATTCATAGGGTACTTCTGGCTAGCCTAGAATTATGAAATTTGACAGCTCGCATCTACAGGCAGTATTAAGTCAGGAAAAAAATCTGAAAACTATACATTTGTGGTTAAATGTTAAAAAAATAATAGCCTTAAATAGGAAAAACGCGTATTTCGATACTATTATAAAAAGATAATCAAAATTAATCTCTCTCTCTCTCTCTCTCTCTGGTTAACCTAGAATTATGTAATTTGGCAGCAGACATACCAAACAAATAAAATTGATGGGTATGTCTGTGAGTTCAAGAAGTGTTTTTTTTAAAAAGTATCTGTTTGTTTTACTGTTTGACCATCAGAATTGATTGTTATGGATAGTTCCATACACTAAAAATTACACATGGAAGGGGTTGTGGAGCAACATATAGGTTATTTTTTTATCCCCAAATTCTTGCGGGGTCGGAATTTATGCAGAAAAAAATGCGTTTGCCCTGCGCGCGTACTTATCGCCTACCTAATTTTATTTCACATCTAGTGAAATAACTAAACATTTTTATACCAACAAATTACCAATAGATTTAAATATGGATATCGTCAGTGCATTACAGTATAGATAACCATATTAAAATAATTAATATTATTTTCTTCAATACACTTAAATAAATATTCGCATAATTCAAGTGGGCGAAGCAGCGCGGGGGCCGCTAGTAATACATATAAATACAAGACAGTAATTATACTAGATATATAAGAGAAATACAACTTATATGTAGGTAATGTTATTGTATATTCATAGTAATTTTATTAATAATCACTTTTAGTACCTTAACAGTTTTGTTTGTTTCTAAGGTGTGGTTTACGTCAGATAATTTCAAGTAATAAATCATAAAATGTAATATGACGCGTTTACCTATTATATATCAATATTTAAAATTTTCATTTCTTCGCTCTGGTGTCGAGGTTAAGCGCGGCGTTGAAATCCGCCACTCAATACACCTCGAAATGCCTCCATAGTTCTTAGCACTAGGTTCTCTCTGCCTACCCTGCTATGTGCAGGATACAACGTGAAGCTGATAAAAACTCTATTTATATAAATATGACTATAATAATTGTTTTTAATAAACTAATAATCATAAATAATAAATTATTTATTTATGTGTGATGCGTGCAGCCTTTTATGTTATTCACGTGGACTACTATTATAATATTAAATATAAAATGTATGTCATCAATGTACACCTTTATATTTTTTTATATTGTTTTTAATATAGTAGAATAATAATATCATGGTGATCAATTATTGTTTATTTGTTCCATTATCCAATTAAACGCTATACCAAATATTTTCGAATTATATTATTTATGAGGCCAGTCGTGGCGCAGTCGTGGCGTGTAACATTTATATTTTCATTTCTTTGCTCTGGTGTCGAGGCCAAGCGCGGCGTTTTCTTCCGTCACTCAGCACGCAATGTCTCTAGAACTCGCGAAAAGTGGCAAACGGAGTGTCTTAACACTAGGTTCCCTATGCCTACCCTGCTGTGTACGGGATACAGCGTGAAGTTGATTATTTATATTATTTATATTTTATTATCTATTATTAAATAATTTTTTATCCAATTGCCCTGCGCAAGGATTAGGGTAATCTGTCTAGGGTAAACTCTATGTATGTACTCGCATGTATGCTTATTTTAAACTGGCGTTGTAGAGACCAAACAAATTGATAAAACTTTACAACATTGCGGTCGTCACTAAATAAATAATAATAATAAAAATACACCACAGTGACAACAGAATGCCATATCTATTGTCCAAATAAGAGTATAAAATCGAACTATGTCAAGTGGAGTATCCTTGAATAGGTATTCAATAATAATTGTTAGGTTCTTATCATGATTTATTAATTTTTATTATCAGTTTAGGATATACTCGTATAATGATTACAAAGTTGTTTTAACAATCATTCTTGCCAATTTTCATACTTATAGCAGGTATATTTTAGTATTTGGGGTGCGAAGTCGGATAACCTCCACGTGTGTGCACTTGCTGTTGGCCCTTTTCGAATGCTTGTCATTCGGAGAGGACGAGCAGTATAGCGTACCGGTGCACCCTGGGCGTCGAGTAATTATTACCCACAGGATCCGTCCTTGGGTAATGATTGCTCGTCGGCTAATAATCCGACGCGACGGCGTTCTTTCGCGTGTTCTGACTAGCAGAGGACACAGTGCGAGGAACTGGGAGGGCGCGCGTGGTGTGTACTCACACTACCGCCACGCAGGCGCAGTGACTGTGCCAGTGCCGATTATATCGGAACTCCACTCGTGGTTGCGGTCATGTCTCGTAATCGGGAGTGGAACCGAGGGTCTTGCCTTCACCGGCCGGGCTGCGAGGAAGAAAACCTCTATAAAAAATTACCCCAATCCAAGCGGCGAAGCAGCGCGAGGGGTGCGTGGCTGATGGGATGATCAGTCGCTACTGCTGGTCCCGCCAGGGTACCGGCCGACACCCGTGGCGTATTAGGCTTATCCAAGGACAGGGGGCACTGCTTGGATGGACCGTTTTTCCCCCATACTCGTGGGACTAGTATGGATATTGAAAAAACAAAAAACACAAAGAATGACGATAACGAAGGAGTTTTAGAGTCCGCTTCGGATTCGGGAGTTGTGCGTCGCACACGGCGAAAGCGCATGCCTGTAAAAGGTGGAGACAATACAGGGTCGGAAACTGAGGCAGCTCATGGTTCCAAGTGCCATACTGCGAGGAGAGGTAGGCCTCCAAAAGCCCTTGGCGCTGGACTGACACGAACACGTAGAGAACAGCGGCAGAGAGAGGTAGACTTAGAAAGGAGCCTGTCGGATTGGGCATCACAACATGACAGGTCTGCCCAGACGACAGACGCGGAAAGTGTTGTGGCGGTAGAAGATAGGAGAGATACTTCTATGTATTCAGCTGAAGAGCTGCGCACATACGCTGGACAGCGTGCGGCCTCTATACTGGAGGTAGCAACGAAATCCGGCCACCTTAAGGGCACCTATGTGCGTAAACTGAAGGACGCTGCTGCAGCCCTGACTGACATTATTGAATCCCTCGTCACTCGTACTGAGAGTGAAGAGGTCCGTCGAGCACGAGAAGAAAACCGACGCCTCACTGAAGAGGTGGAGAAACTGCGGACGGACCTGCTATCCTATTCTAAGGATGTACAAGAGCTCAGAGAGGCCCTAGCAGCCACTAAAAGGACGCCTCAAAAGGTCCCACCACCTCTTGGCATCAACGAGGAAGTACTGGAAAAATTGAGACGATCTATAGTCTGTTCAGTGGGGACAATGATTGATGCCCGTTTCGCTGGCATAGAAGAACGTCTCTTGCCAGCAAAAAATATGCGTCCTCCACTAGCTGCAGATTCTAGGAGGCCACCGCTTGAAAATCTTCCAAAAGCAGTGGCACCCTCGACGACGTCAGTAATAGGGTCGGAGACCGAAATTAGACGAAGACCGAGGCGCAATAAGACGATAGTTAGCCCCGTGGTAAGAGAGAGTGCGTCAGTGTCAAACTCACTATTAGAGCCTGAGGTCAGAACCTCTACTACACAACAATCGATCGTCGTCGAAAGTAGAGAAGAGGAGGGTGGTTCTTGGACCACAGTAGTAAAAAAGGGTAAAAAGAGCAAAAAGTCTTCCCGAGTCCCTGTGACAAAAACGACGGTACCAGTTAAGCCTAGAACTAAAGTAGCTAAACCATCCCGCAAAAAGGCGGTCATAATTACCTTAACGGAAGAGGCCGTAGTAAAAGGTGTATCCTATGCCCAGGCATTAGAGCGAGCTCAGCAAAGTGTTAATCTGGTGCAACTGGGTATAACGGAGGGATTAACAGTGCGCCAGGCGACTTCGGGTGCTCGATTGTAGGAACTATCTGCCGCGCACTCCTCGGAGCAGGCGGATGAGCTAGCGAAACAGTTACAAGTGGTATTGGACTGGGTGGTGTAGTCACCAGGATTTGCAGCTCGCTATTGGTCTGGCAAAGCGTGAAGGCTATTAGGAGTTACTAGCGGGCCTTAACAAGTTTCCGTGGGGACGCCCCTATCTTGCTGCGCGGAAAAAACTCCGAGTACAAAGCGCTCCTTTAACAGAAACCTTATCACCAGATTTTCTGCTTCGTCTTCTAGCGGATTTGTTTCCGGAGCCGCCTAGGCACATACCCCAAAGTATGGCCACTTCCTCAGCGCGTCAGGAAGTATTGGTGAGTCCCCCCATAACGGAAGCGGAAATGGACTTGGCACTCAAAAGACTCAGGACTAAAAAGACGGCTCCCGGACCAGATGGTGTTCCAGGGAAAGTTTTGGGTATCGCCTTGGAATACCTAGGTTTCAAACTTCGGGAACTTTTTGATCAGTGCCTATTAACTGGACAGTTCCCGAAGTTGTGGAAAGAGGGAGGTTTATGCCTACTGCGTAAGGAGGGTCGTCCTCTGGACTCTCCTTCGGCATATAGGCCAATAGTGCTGCTGAATGAGACGGGCAAGCTTTTGGAGAAGATCATCGCTTCCCGTCTTATTCAGCACCTAGAGGTAGGACCGGGACTTTCAGAAGCCCAGTTCGGATTTAGGGCTGGTCGGTCTATCGATGCCCTAAACGCCTTGAAAACTCAATCGTTGGCCGCGACGGCAGAGAGAAATGTTCTTCTTGCCGTCTCGTTGGATGTGGTCAACGCCTTTAACAGTCTGCCGTTTGAGACGCTAAGAGAGGCGCTCCAGTACCATGGAGTGCCGCTCTATCTCCGGCGGCTGTTAAATAACTACCTCCAAGACAGAGTAGTCGTATGGGTCGGGGGTAACGGCCAGGTTGGTCGGCGAGTTGTCGGTTGTGGGGTTCCACAGGGGTCGGTCTTGGGCCCGTTACTGTGGAACCTCGGCTATGACTGGCTCCTACGTGGTCGTCTTCCTTCTGGGATGAGCGTCATCTGCTATGCGGATGACACTCTAGTCACGGCCCGGGGACCGTCTTATCAGGAAGCAAAACGCTTAGCTGAAACTGGCACAAACCTTGTCGTCGACCGTATCCAAGCACTGGGTCTGAGGGTCTCTATGCCCAAAACTGAGGCCCTCCTTTTTCATGGCCCGCGCAAAGGCCCCCCTCATGGGGCTACTCTGCGCATCCAGGGTCAGGAGGTGGAGGTACGGGCCCAGATGAAGTATCTGGGTCTGACTCTGGATGGCCGATGGTTGTTCAAGACGCACTTCGCTCAGCTTGCGCCGAAGCTGATGAACGCCGCAGGGGCCCTTGGCAGATTACTGCCGAATGTTGGAGGGCCGGGTTCTCCATGCCGACGGCTTTATGTCGGTGTGTTGAGAGCTATGGCAAAGTACGGTGCACCTATTTGGGCCGACTCTCTCTCCTCTCTCAACAAGACCCATTTGCGGAAAGCGCAGCGGGTCATAGCAGTGAGAGCGATTCGGGGCTACCGGACGGTGTCATGGACGGCGGCAACTCTTTTGGCAAGCGATCCGCCTTGGGAGCTACAGGCGGAAGTGCTTGCCAGAGTTCACGCATTCTGCGCAAGTGAGCGGTCGCGTGGCATGCAGCCATCGCAGGAGGAGATCACGCGGATCAGGAGGAGAGCGAATGAAGCCCTGATCCGGCGATGGAAAGGCGACCTGGGGTCGCCGGCGGCAGGCCTAGCGACAGTGGAGGCAGTCCGTCCCCACCTTGAACGCTGGTACAAAAGGGGCTTTGGAGTCCTGACGTTCAGGCTGGTGCAGGTACTAACGGGGCACGGTTGCTTCGGCAAATACCTGCATCAGATTGCACGTAGGGAGATGTCGCCGGTGTGCCATGAGTGTGATGCCTCCGTCGATTCGGCGCATCACACTCTGGCTGAATGCCCCGCTTGGTCCCCACAACGCCACGCCTTGATGGCTGTAGTGGGTAGGGACCTCTCACTGTCCAGTGTGGTGGGGGCCATGCTGAACAGTGAGAGGAACTGGTCTGCAATGGTCTCCTTCTGCGAATCAGTTATGGCGCTGAAGGAGACCGCGGAGCGGGTGCGTGAGTCCAGCGCTAATGCAGACTCGCGGGTAGTAGAAGGCGGTACGCGCATCATCTACTCCCCCTACCCTAGAGGAGCTACTGCAGGAGGGTCAGTGATCCTCCTGCAAGTCATCGAGGCTGCGGGTGCCCTAGGAGAAACCCCAGGGCATCCTGAAGGTGACGGTGGCCCGCAATAGGCTTGCCTGCCACCGAGGCGTCGCAGTAGTATGCGCGAGCGATCCTGTGGCGTCTCATTTTGGTGGAGAGGGTTTCCGCTGGGTTTTAGTGGGTAGGATCGGTTTCACCGGTGAGTCCCACAGTACTGCGTAAAGTACAGTACAAGTACAGTCTGCGTAAATGCATTTCCCAGCAAAAAAAAAAGGTATATTTTAGTATTTTCTTAGTCTGCCTTTTATTACGCTAGGAAAGTAGCGTTGATAGCCCACTGTTAATGGCCTTAAAAAGGAAAAAAATGCCTTAAAAAGGATAAAAGGAAATAATAAGATTGCAAAATTTTCCGTCTTATAATACTACTAACGAATCTAATAAATTCTAACAAAAAAATAATAAAAAATATGCAAAAACACAAAACCTGACTGCATAAAAATTTTTACATTTTAATATTTATTTATGTATATGTATATTCCGTATGTATACGAAGCATTCCGTCCGGTGTGGTGGTAGGCATAGGTCATATATATAGGTATATCTACATAGGTATACCTACAATTTAGAACAAATTGAAGCATTACATTTTATTTTTATAGGGCACTTTACTTAATACCCGAACGAGGGGTTATTGATTTTTTTAACATCGCCCCCATGTTTTTATTTATATACATAAAGCTTTTATCGTAAAATTTTGTCTATAAAATTTTAATTTATATTTTAAGTAAAAAAATATTATAAAATTTTACTAAAGTTGTATAAGCTTCTGTAGTAACAGTGTCGATTATAGTATTTTATTTTATCGAGTTATTAAATATTATATTTATCGTTTCACGATATATTCATACAATATACCACACGGTATTGCACGAATATTTTATCTTCGTTAGGTAAATGTAAATCTATTGCATATGTGTTTATTTGATTTTATTTCTAAGAATATCAGCAAATAAAAGAAAATATTTAAAAATATTTAATAAACTTTTAATATGCGTTATAGTCAGCACAACACAGCTTATAATTTAAAAAAAATATGTAGAATGAGACCTACCTTTTTCCGATGTAGTTTACAATCAGAAAAAGGTAGGTCCTGGTGGTCAAACTGCTTCAGTTTGGCAACCAAACTAATTTGTCCAACGGGTGTTCTACATTTCCGATGTCAAGGGTATTTATCGAAGACAGATGTATGTGAGCATTTAGCGGATAAACCCAACCATTACACCAGGTATGATAAACCGCCATGATAAACCACAAATTCCCGCTGGGGAGAACAGATACATATTCCTACAATGTGGATCATTGAGCGAGGTTTTGAAATACAAAAACAATCTAATTTCAATAGAGAAAATGTGAGTGAAGTACGTGCTAAAAATACGTTCTAGATATAGATATTGCGACACAGGACATTTTTAATAGATTCTAGACATATTTTACAGCACAAATTAATTTTAAGTTTGTTCCGAGTCAGTTCGTTGTTAAGTTCGTTAGTAGTTGGTAAGTGTTTTTGCTAGGCGGAACTCAACGCCGCGCTTTGCCTCGACACCAGTGGGAGTTTTCATTGCCCCGAATGGGAATAGAACCAACAATCTGTCGTATTTACAGTCACGCTTTGTGTCCTGCGCCACGACTGACCTCAATATGACCTTTATAGGATATTAGTTTCTCATGCAACCGTGTCTCCACACTTATTCATAAAGCGATGGACTGTCATGTTAAGCACTTCTAAAATTGAGTAAGAATTTTTAATCGACCGTTCCTTTGCAACCTCCATTAATCACTTATTTGTTATCACACTTTTCTATGCTTTTGCTACTGTAATACCAACTGTTTTACGTATAGGCGATATTAGAAATAACTGCTAAGAGCAATCTACACTCTACTAACATATGTTTAGTTGTTCCTATCATATATCCTACTTTTTTTGTGACACTGTTGCTTCTTAGCAAATTATAATCTTAGAGTCATTTGGAACAAATATTAACTATTAAGATAAATTTTAATAGTGCTGGAGCCCATCAGGTGCGCCATTGTAAAGCTAACACCACTACTAATACCTACTTACTACTATTCGACCAATACAAACCAATTCTTTTATTATTAGCCACAATTTCAATATCAAAATCAATATTATTTACTATTTCATTTATTAAAATCACAAATACAGTTATATTTAAAATTGTTTTTTACAACAAATTTGTACGAAAAATTTAAAGTGTTACAATCATTATAAATATTTAAATCTAAGTATAACGCTTTAAAGCAAATGATAATTTAATATATCTTCTCAAAATAAAAAAAATCTAAACTTAGACCACAGATGCTGCTCATAAAAGCTCCAAAAATGAAGACTAAAAATGTATACCGCAAACCACTTCAAAGACTGTTTATGTAAGTAGAAATTAAGGCTAGATTTACATTACTCTTGCATTTCTGAACCTTGTGGTTCGCTAATGAATTCTTTTACCGCAACGGAGCATAAAAAGTATGCCGCATTTATATCCAACACTATTTCAAACATTCCAAAGAAATGTACGTATTTTTTTTATAACTTTTTAATAAATAACTTGACGCTTTTTAAGTAATGTAGTAGTCTACGAAGTTTCTATCATTGTACCAGAGTGTGTATGTGATCAAGCACTAAAAAATCGTGGACATGACACTGTTCTTGATGGTATAACGGACATATTAATTATAAATTCAAACGAGAAATTAAATGAGAGTTAAAAATTATGAAAATACAATGTCCAGAGCAGAAGAATTGATATAATTTTTTTTTGGCAATTTTTTTGATTGATTTCTAATCATAAACTCTATTTTTCTAAGCTCTATTCTTTCAAATTTTATCCAGTTTTACTTCTATAATCACTCATATATATGCAAATTCCAGCTAATCTAAGCGTCGCGAACTGTAAGTACATTACTTATGTATATTAAGTTAAGTATTTTTGTCATTGGTTATTTATCAAATCGAGAGAGAGTAACTTATTGTTTATATGTAATGTGGGATACATAACGAACCTAAATGTAAATAATTAGTTAAGGTCCTAACTATAATTAAGTGAACTTATTAATTTTTCTCTATATTCTGTAGCTATGAATTTAATTAATCGGTATTAGAATATTTCTTTTAAATGTCAAGTATACAATGCTCACATTAATCAAGATATTAAGATACATTTGTTATTTTATAACCTTATAAGCATACCTCTCAATTTTCCGCTCATGTTAAAGTTTAACATTTTTTGGTTTTGGCTAATACCGCGCTTTCTGTCTGTAGATCAGAGCAAAATATATATATATTTAAAAATATAAACGTTCCCCGTTTATTGTGTATATTTACTCAAAAATGGAGGTCAAGCGCGTTCTCTATACCGAACGAAACCTAAGCATTTAAATTTTAATATATAGTTTGCAATAGCTTCCTTCCTTTGATTTATGATCATTGAATGCATAGTTAATTGAAAAATTATACAGTCGTCTTTTATGTCGCAAGGTAATATTTCTCGCCTCTAAGTAAGGATTACTAATTATAATACCTTTAATAAGTCCACAGTAATGAGAGAAAAAACACTTAATATATTTTATCATTGATCTAGATGCCATCGTGGTGCTGTGGAACAGTGTTTTAACTTTAATGCGGTTGTGGGTTTGATTTTCCTTTCGAGTGGATTTTTTTAGCAAATTAACACGCAGTGGCTTGAATTCGGGCAGAAACCGGTACGGAGTGTCCTGAAATTAGGTTGTATGTGCCGTGTTACGAGTATATGCAGGATAAAGCGTGAAGCTGAGAAAAACATTGATCTACATTATGTTAGTTTAAAGAGTATTTATATATGCTATTTTGTATGCTCTTTAATGCGATACTTTATGACGTAAAAGTTGTAAAACATCACTTATATTTATACTTATTGGCGAAGAGACACAAAATTGTCTTCAGCGTTTTGGTATCATATCAGTTTAAATTTTGAATACAATTTTCATAGATAAAAACAAATATGCTTGAAAACATATATATTTTACCAGAAACTCTTCGTAAACATGACTTTTGCATTATCTGTTAGGTGGATAACAGTACATATTCTATATTGTGTTACTGTCATGGTTTGGTTTTTGTTTCGTTATTTGGTTATTTTTAAAATTGTATTATTTATTTTTATAATTGTTTTATTTTTTTCTTTCATTAGGATTTTTTTTCTACCTATTACATATCTATCCATTCTCCACTTTTCTCTCAACACAAATAATGTTTTGAATAGATTTCAATCAGAAGTTTAATAAAAATGACTGTCGTTTTTATGTCAGCGTGACTAACAACATTTGAAAAAAAAATGAATATTCATTTGTGACAGACATGTTAACGACAAATAATGTTAGCTTAGCATTAAAATGATTACACTTTACAAGCCATTGTCAGAATGCATTACAGGAAGTTCTTGGTTTTGAAATATACAATAATTTTCTTTAATTTCGTGCTTAGCTGCGTGCCCCATGATATTGCTTAATTCAATTATACGATACTATAACGCATGTCGTTGCTTGTTCATTTTATATAATACACTTATATTTATAAGTGCATTTTATTTTAATTTCCAGAGCTTTTCTCTTCATTGTCGTTCTTGGCTTATTGACGTGATAACGTTTTTATCTTTTCGTCTTCTTCATTTTATCGATTGTAGAAACGTAAAAACATAATTCATTGTCACGTTCCGTCAGAGCCGAGCGCGCAAGTGAGAGTGCGGAAAAAGCGATAGAAAGGCACGATCGGCTTAAGCGTTCGGCTTATGACGCATGTGTCCGTTCTTTAACTAATCTGTATAATTTAAATAAAAAATATATATTTGAGTTAATGATTGCAAATAAATGTTGATTTATCAAAATAATTGTTATTTACAATTAGCTCCTTCTATATATTCATATAAATGTCAAAGTAATGATAATTTAGTGATAATAATTCAATTTTATTCATAAAAGTATGCAATATTTTCTTATGAGGTTATGACGTAAAATTATCATCCGTAAACCCACTTTACCAGTTTATTTTTGATAGTATTTTTTTTTTGGATATTTAATTCTTTTATTAAAGTATCATATTATGTGACATTTGAATGTATAGATAGTTGTATAAATATGTATACAAATAGTATTTTAACAATGATTAAATTTAGGAAATCCTTCTACGTCAATTAGCTAAAAATAGAAAGAAGATAAGTTGTCACATAATAAAATTTGCTTAGATATCACATAAATATTTCCCTATTAAGATTTATATAAATGCATTTTTATATAAAACGTGCAGTAGTTTCGAACATTATTAACATACTCGTTATGTTGATCAACACAAATGTCATTGTTAAAAATATGTAGATATGAGGCACGAGCAAACATTGTTAAACGAAATTAAAAAAATTGAAAAAAATTCTCAATTTCATCTATTTTGTGTGTGTATGTCAGAATGTATGTTTGACCGGTTTTCTTGCGTTTGGCTGATTTGTTTTCAAAAGTAGGTTCTTAATCTCATAGCATCGTTTTCAAAAATAGGTTCTTAATTTAGTTCTTTTCTAAGTATCGGACCGGAGTATCTTAATAGGAACGGAGTATTGTCCTACTATCTTATCATTTGTAGACAATAGGGTAATGCATCATTGAGTTCTCACTGCCAATTCCCCATATCGTAAACGATGCGTGAAGAAAAAGTAAATACAAGATGAAACAAATTATAGGCAAGGATTCTTTACAGATTGTCTGCATTCAGATAACCGCCAGTTTTAGGGACAAGGGATCTTCGGTTTTACTTAATACTCAATCTACTAAAAGCCCACGAAAAGAAAGCATTTTGTTTTATTTATGGCGGACCTTCTTTCTCCAATTAGAGGTTTTTTGTATAGCGAACTCTTAAGAATGTTTTGGGAATATCTTTTATGTTTTTTCGGACGTGACGGTTTAAGGGTTAGAGTTATTATTATTATCTCGACTAGATAAGTAGCTTTTCGGTGTTTTACCAGTTACTTTGTTTTCTGTTGCTTAAGCATGTATTGATAAATATAGCAGTGCAATAATATTTATAAAATTGCGTATTGGATATAAATAAAATAAATCAGCTTCACGCTGTATCCTGCACACTGCAGGGTAGGCAGAGGGAACCTAATGTTAAGACACTCCGTTCTCCACTTTCTGCTGAATTCCGGAGGCATTGCGTGCTGAGTGGCAGAATTCAACGCCGCGCTTGTCCTCGACACCGGAGCGAAGAAATGGCAATATAAATTTAAGTAAATATTTCATCTTCCCGAGTGGGGATCGAACCCACAACCAGTCAGTTTGACAGTCACACTTTGTGCCACTGCGCCGCGACTGACCTCTGGATACTAATATGATTAGATTATATGTAATAATCGACACAATCCTATTTGTTGGTGAATTGTATTCGCAGATCGTGGTTCAATTCCTGAAGTATTAAAGTATATAAAGCATGTGATATTTACCTAAGGTACTTATATTATACTTAGACATCTATTTTATGTCAATGTTGTGCCGTTTGAACATATTGCATATTAGGTGATAAAGCTAAAGTATAATCAATAAAGCCCGCTTAAATGGAAATAATTATGAAGTGTATTTAATTCTTCACCAAAAAAAAAATAAAAAAAAGGATTGTCTTCAAAAAATTAAATTGAAATATCCGCAAACAAGTTTTAAATGTTTCGTAATTTAGGCACAATTTATATAGAGGAGCTGTGGCATACAGTTCAGGCTTATTCATAATTTATATTAATTGAAGCTAAGAAACTTCTTAGCTAACTTTTGAGATAGGAGACACTCGTTTAAAAGAACAATTTGTTACAACTGTGCGCGGTTGCTCGCTATAAGACTTGGATACTGTATGCAAAGTAGGTTGATGACTAAAGAATAAATACTAAAGATACCTAACAGAAATACTTTAAAAATATAATGTATTATAATATTTTAAAATAAAAGTAATTAAGTTTTTTATAAAAAAAATCAGCTTCACGCTGTATTCCGCACACAGCAGGGTAGGCAGAGGGAACATAGTGTTAAGATACTCCGTTCCCCACTTTTTGCCGAATTCTGGAGGCATTGCGTGTTGAGTGGCAGAACTCAATGCAGCGCATTGCCTCGATCCCAGAGCGAAGAAATGAAAATATAAATTTAAGTAAATATTTCATTTCCTCGAGTGGGGATCGAACCCACAACCAGTCGGTTTTACAGTCACACTTTATGCCGCTGCGCCACGACTGGCCTTAAGTTTTTTAAATTGTTACAATTTTATTTACTTGTGTAAATATTCCCTGGGTATTGAGAGATACTATGCTCTTAAAGGCATGGATTAAGGGCAGGTTATTAAGTAATGTAAAAAGCTAATGTATATATTTTTTTAAATGTTTTTGTTTCAATTTTGTAATTTTATAATTTATATCTAAAACGTTGTGACTATAGTTTGAGTTTCGTTACTTACTAAAATTTAAAGACGCGACGCTAGCAATCATCATATCACATTTGATTCCAGAATATTGAACAAATGTCTATATTTAATATAGTAAGGTTGTTATTTTTTTATTATTTGCGTCTTCCCTATCCAAAAACATTGTGAATACCAATTTAGTATTTAAGTTAAATTTATTACATTCTGTCATTATATAAATCAGAAAACAAAAAAATTTGGGCGCTAAATGTAAATTGTCAGCAGTTTCATATAGTTCTGTTAAATAAGACCACTGGAAAGGGTATGGTTTGAATTGGATCGGCACGAATGACGGTCGAGAATTTGTGACAGGCTCCCTTTTACGAAATACCTAACTTTTTTGCTAATATCTGCGGATCTCAAACGACTTTAGACTGTAATAAATTGCATTGGAACATTTAGACTTTGGTCAGAAGGTTTTGTACATACCAAAGAAAGATTTTTGTACAAAAAAATATTATGGAAGTTTTCATACAATTTTTAAGTTCATACATAAATGTATAATACTTATTGTTTAGGAATATACATGTTTTTATTGAATAATTAAAAATTTGAAAATTAAGAAATTAATCCAATGGAACATCTCTTGGGATGAACAAAAGTTGCTTGAACAACGCTACAGAATTATACTGAGTTGCTATAAGATCTCCTTGAGGTCTAATTCTTGGTTAGTTTCGACTTTCGGAGCATCCTACGACTCTTGGGATAGATTCGATAGATAAGGCGGTCTGTGTTTAGTAAGGCTTATTAACAAGTAAACCAAAATGGTTGCTTTGATAGGTATCAATGAAAATAAAATGTGTATTACTTTATGGAACAATAATGAAACAAATATATATGAAAATTTATAAAATTTGCAATATGGAAATTAAATATTTAATATTTTCATTTCTTCGCTCTGGTGTCGAGGTAAAGCGCGGCGCAGCTTACTTTGCTACATGCAGGACAGCGTTAGGTTAAAAAAAAAGTACATGGAATATATATGAGAATATCTATTTATGGAAACATTTATCAACGTAATAGAATCCAAAATACATTTTTAAAAATGTTGTCTGTTTGTTTGAGTGTTTGTGCACTGTCCTAAATAAAGTTTTTAATATTATGTTATGGTAAGCTTCTCATAACATTTATCATGTTAATCGGTTCATAAATAAAAAAGCTTTTTTAATTTATTTTTTAACTTTAGCTTCACGCTGTATCCTGCACATGGAACTTGGGCACAAGGTTCCCGGTTAAGGCACTCCTTTCCCATTAAGACAATTTCGTTCTCCACTTCCCGCCGAATTCTGAAGGCATTGTGTCTTGAGTTGCGTTGGGAAACGATACCGCGTTTTGCCTCATTACCAGAACGAGGAAAGTTAAAATATTAAATATGTTATTTCTTCGAATGGGAATCGAACCCACAACGTTTAGGGTCGCACGCATGTGCCTCCGCGTCACGACTGGCCTCAATAATAAACTACTATAAATAAAGTATTTTATACCACAAAATTGTTTTAAAATAAAAGCTCAAATTTTAATTTTCAATGTACAGATATGTTTTGTTTTTAAAATGTTAATTTTATTAGAATACAAAAGAAATTCAAATTAGTAAATAAATAATTATGTATTTCAAGTGGATGAAGCCGCGTATGCATTGTCGCGCGTATCATTTTGTAATATGTTATTAGTATATTACAAACTTAGTCATTTTTTAACATTTTTAAAGTGTTATTCCATACTAATACCACGAAGGTATTAGATAAAAGGTCAAAAGTGACCTATAAAAATCAAAAAAGGTTATTTTATAGGTCACGATTGATGAATATAGATGTAAATAATATTGTTGAACGATGTCAATGATGTTGTTAGTGAGAACTTATTAGTTAATAATAATTATCATTTAAATTTATCGATTTCATCGAAAATGAACTGATTTTTATAATTAAATTTTAAATATTTTTAAATTGTACAAAGTGCAATTTTATTAAATTTGAAGTGAAAAGACTAAATAATAATTAAAAATAATTTTTGTTTTCATATTTAACCCTTAACTACTCGCACTAATAAAATCGCTTAACTGCTCGCACGGGGTCCGTGGTGACCCCAATTTGTATGGATGAAATTTGATGATTCCTTTTTTTTAATGAAACAAGCGAATAGTAATTATGAAAGTACTTCATTTAATCTATAAGACATAAAAACCACAACTTAAAATAAAATCTTCTAAGGCATAGAAAAAACTAAAACATAAACTTCTACAATAAGGAACATTTTTGGCATAACATGAGATCATGCATTAAAATTTCATGAATATTTAGGAACTATAGCAATCATCGTTGTTGCAGTTTTGGCAGTAAATAATGAAGTGCTCATTAAACAAAAACTTTTTGCATTTACTGCATTTTGTGGATACTTTTCGGCCACTCTTTCTCGAGCAATTATAGCACCGTCCATGTTTAGTGGTAGGTGGAGCAGGTGGGGTTTCCAAACCATGTACTTCCAATAGCCGCCTTTTTACTACTTTTGGAGTTACGTTGACGTTGGTTCGACTTTTTTGATGACTTTCAACAAGTTCCGATGCAAGTTGTCGCAAGAATAGACGCCTCACGTGAGTACGTACATTTTTTGTGTTCGCTTTATGAACAACCAATGCATTTACGCATGTAACATTCAAAAAATGAAAAAAAAAAGCTAATGGCCAACGTTTGGTTCTCCTTCAAACATTATATGTCCCACACAATTGGTCATTAGTATCTACTCCACCCTTTGTGCTTTTATAATAAGTAATTATAGTAGGCTTATTCTTATTACCAGACACTGGGTCAATGTCTGCGTCATAATGCATTGAAGACAGTCACAAAATTATTTGGCTTTGGTACATAGAATACCATCGTGCGTGCAAATAAGTGCCAATAATTGTTTTTTGAAATCCAAAGAGGGAACTGGTTGGAATTTTGGTCAATACCTTGTGCAATACGTTCGTCTCTTGCATCCATGTTTGATAACTGAAGAATAAAAAAAGACCTATGTAAATAACATATTTGTACGAAAAAAAAATCTAAACCAGTAAAACAATAAAAATTATCATTTACTATAATATTTCATTCAAAGTTATATCAATATCTAAATAAAAACAATAGAATATAAAAAGCTTACCTTCCTCAAAAAAGTTACGTAAGTACTCGCACGGGGTCACGGCTCAAGAGAGCAGCGGCGTGGCCTTCACCTGCAGCACCCTAAACGGTACTAGAGTATGTTCTCTAGCCCATATTAAGAGACTAGCGGGCACGCGGGGAGGTTCCAACCGTTGCAAGTGCTTTTTTTTCATTCGCGAAAGTGCGATGACCTCATGCGAGCAGTTAAGGGTTAAAGCCACAAACATCGTAAAAATGTAATTTCAAATCAAAATGTTCCTATTCACCCCATTTTACGGTATCATAAATATCATAAACTCTTAATAACTCTTTTTAATAATAATCTTTAAATACTTGACATGGAAAAACAACTAAAAGCCAACTTGAGACACATTTTATTACTTTAAAAATAAACTACTATAGTTAATTAAAGAGCACAGGGTCATTTTACATTAAAAAGTGATGTTTTATCATCGGTCAGATTATATCCGCCATTTTTACTATAAGTCAACCTGTCCAAAAAACAGTAGGTACTGTTCTGATTTCGTTGTTAGTTTTGTTATTTTTATTAAGTTCTTGTTTTGGTAAGTGTAAAGTTGTTTTTTGATTATTTTCTTTTTGTTATAATGTTTTTTTTATATTTTAAAACATGAGTAGACCCGGACCAACAGAGATTAAAAAGTTACATATAAATTTTAGAAACAATATTTCTTTGTTTACATTTTGTTTCATGCCAAAATAAATAGATTATAGGAAAGACAAATATTTATTAAGAAAATGTATAAAAATTTCAACATAGCGTAACTATCAGTAATGTAAATTCTAATTTTAATTCAAATTTGGAATAAAACGTAAAATACAGTGAACATAAAATAAATGAAAATGTGAGTAATGTTTTTTTTTTACAATAAAATTCAAAAGAGGAGTCAGAATGTAGCCTAGTAAAAGAGATAAAGAGGGTTCTCGTAGGCTGGTCATGTGTCTTCCCAGACTCTGCCGGTAATGCGCGCAGTATATTCCAGAGGCGGAAACTCTATTGCCGTGAATGCCATATACGTATCTATAACTTATATGAACTCAATAGATGTGTTATCGCAAACTATTTCTTAGATTTATGTATGTACTTTGGAACTTGTTACGGTCATTTTTATATACAATACTTTTTCACTTTTATTTTCAGCTTCACGATATTTTCCCGCATACAGCAGGGTAGGCAGAGGGAATCTAGTGTTAAAAGTTACGACACTCCGTTCCCCATTTTTCGCCTAATTCTGAAGGCATTGTGTGTTGATATGTGCTTTCAGTCAGCGAAGAGCGAAGAAAAATATAACATATTTCATTCCTCGAGTGGGAATTGACCCCACAGCCCGTCTCGTTTCAGTCACACTTTGTACCCCTACGCCACGAGTGGCCTCGAATTGCTCCACGACTTGTTTTTTCACTTATTTGTGTATTTTCCACTATTGTTATCTTGTAATCTTCGGCCATCATATACATACATATAGGTACATACTATACAATCGTTCTTTTATTTAATTATGACGCAAAAATAACTTGTATATCAAGATGAATGTAGGAGTTGACATTACTAAATGTGTCTCGGAGACGCATAACATTATCCGGATATTTATCATAATTTATTCATCCTATCAGGATATTTAGCTTATACAGGGAAAAATACAATAAAATATATACAAATATATATAATATATATTTAAAATATATAAAAATAAGTATATATATTTATGTATGTGTTTCATTATTCGTATATGAGATTAGAAACTCAATGACAAATCACTTTATCCTGTTCTTTTATTACTTTGTCTCCTGTATGAATACTATGCTGTCATTATCTATGTGTATAATTGATACTAATAATTATAAGAAAATAATATATATTATGTATAAAAATTAAAAAAATAGAAAATTGAGGCCGGTCGTGGCGCAGCGGCACGAGGTGTGACTGCAAAACCGACTGGTTGTGGGTTCGATCCCCACTCGAGGAGATGAAATATTTACTTAAATTTATATTTCCATTTCTTCGCTCTGGTGTCGAGGTTAAGCGCGGCGTTGAGTTCTGCCACTCAACACGCAATGCCTCCAGAATTCGGCAGAAAGTGGGGAACGGAGTGTCTTAACACTAGATTCCCTCTGCCTACTCTGCTGTGTGCGGAATATAGCGTGAAGCTAATTTAATTATTTTTTTTAATTTATGTATAAAAATTAATAGGTATTTCAAAGTCTTTGAGAATATTTAGTTGATGTATCTTTATATTATATGTTTATATTTGAGTTTTGTTATTGTTAGACAATTTTTATAGATTTTCCTAGTAATTATGAAACAAATTACAAAAAATACATATGTACGTACAATTTTCAAGGTATAACCTTAGATAAATGATCTTTAAAGTTAAAGTCACGAGTGTATTTCTTATCTTAATTTAATGATCTTCATAGAGGAAACGTGATATATATACTTGCGCGTAAAGGCAACAGGTACGAATCACAAAACAAGTGACAAAATTGCAGTAGCTGCCTCTATTACTGCGGTGTATACAAATAGGATATTTCATATGGGAAAAAATTGCGTTCATAAAAAAAATAACACTCCCTTCTTAGTAATTGGGTAAAAATTTGACACGTTTCGCCAAACAGAATTGGCAAACTGAATCGATATTACAAATAGTCCACAGGATATTGGTGTTCCGCGACTGGGCCCAACAAATTACAGCAATTTCCATTCTTTGACGTTTTTGCGATTTCGTCCTACCCTTCGCATTTACGTACCATGACTCCATCGTATTATGTATTACTTTGGCACACTCGTAAACATTTCCACGATGTATGTATGTCTCCTTTTTGCTTTTTTCTCATTTCTCATAGAAAGCCTTATCGCTAGGAAAATTTCTCTTTCTTGGCTTTTGGCTACTACAAAACTGTCTCTCTATAGTTGTTCTTCAAATTATTATGAATATCATGGCATTGATATATTCATCCGGATACTGTACTTTCACATGAACTTTTATAATATACCTATATAGGTAACTACTTTTTTTTAGATATTATTAATGTTTAAAGTTTTAATTTTTTATCGCTTTATGTAGAGCCTAATGGCAAGTAAACGACTTTGTTAATCATTTTATTAGAAAAGAATATGATATAGTTTTAAGCAATTAACAAATCTGTGAACAAGTTGATCCATTTCCTCAAATTATTTTCCTTATAACATTCTGTGATATGTGTAAACCCACATTTTTGGAAAAACAAAATAAACATTTGAAACATTATAGGTATAAATATGAATACCGTAGCATTTGGCGCTCCTTTCTCTCTAGCTACGCCGATAGGGTAAAGCGTGGAGTTTAAAACATATTATCTAGACTTAAATCTAAGCTTATGACTAATGTATCCAGTTAGGCACATCCCATAACAACATAAATTGTAAAAGAAGAGCCTTAACTTGGCTTACTTACTTAAGTTTTTATGTAACGGTTTTATTATATTTACAAAATAGTGTACTTCCAGCTTGACTATTTGGTTGATATTTGGTTTGATGGCTGATGGTAAGAATAGTCTTCTTTTAGTTAATAAACTTTCAATTTGGCTCTCATTACACATTTAAGTTTTCATAAATAATATTTTATTATTTTTAAAATCGCTCCATTATTTTCGTTTACATACTTTGATCTAACTTTCATACTTTTTTTAACTTTATTACTAGTATTTATCATTAATTATTAATGTTCATCGTATTTCCTGTATGTATAATAGTCTATCTATATAACGGTCTTCTTTTAGGTCACCTAGAAAAAGTAAAAGAAGTGGATTGAGTTTTCATCAGTGATTGAGTCAGTCACAAAATACTAGTTTTTAGGCGTCAATACATCGATATCCATTAGAGTTAAATTGTTAACATCGTACAAACATTACAAGCTAGGAGATTTTAACAAAAGCCGCTTATAGTGCTAAATGGCTAATAGTGTAAAATTTCATGTGTAATTGTTTAAAAATAGCTTAAAATAGTTCGTGTAAACTACACATTACGCGTTTCCAGCCTTTTAACTTGGCTTGATACGCTGGCGCGTGTGGATTTGATTCCCACTCGGGGAAATGAAATATTTAGTATTTTCATTTTCTCGCTCTTGTAATGACGGGAACGGCACTTCTGTTCTTAACGTGGAACCGAGTGTTTTAACACTAGATTAACACTAGATTCCCAGGTTCCATCCACCTGGTGCTGGATATTGAGTGATGGTAGCGAAATATAAAATATTAAAAAGATAAAATATTGAGGCCAGTCATGGCGCAGCGGCACTAGGTGTGACTGTAAAACCGACTGGTTGTGAGTTCGATCCCCACTCGAGGAGATGAAATATTTACTTAAATTTATATTTCCATTTCTTCACTCTAGTGTCAAGGTTAAGCGCGGCGTTGATTTCAGCCACTCAACACGCAATGCCTCCAGAATTCGGTAGAAAGTGGGGAACGGAGTGTCTTAACACTAGGTTCCCTCTGCCTACCCTGCTGTGTGCAGGATACAGCGTGAAGCTGATTTATTTAAAATAATGAGAAAAAATCTTTTGTGCAAGATAGTCCATTTATTGATGAAGGCAATAATAGGCTATATCACTTTAATAGTTATAAAATGTGGCATAGTAGTAAAAAAGAAATAAATTACAAATTAATTACTTAAATATGGGTTGTGATGCAATGCTTGAACGCACACACAAAGGAACCGCTCATTTTGGTTTGCTCGTATATAATATTTTATTAAAAAGCAAACGGGCCAACGTGCCGTGGTTATACAGCGTTTGACTGTAAACAGGATGGCCGCCACTTAACACGGAATGTCTCTAGTATGTATATCTAAAAAATAAAAGACAGATGAAAGTTTATTTATATCTATATAATTAATGGTAGTTACAATAAAAAAAAATAACTAAAACATTTTGAATATCTTCCAATAAGTAATGTTAATATAAGTATCTGAAACGTACTTTGAGTTTTTTTTCAAATTAAGCTGTTGGTATGAAGTTTTTTTTAATGTTTCATAAAATGACATACACGACGCAATATCTCGAAAATTGGGCTATAAAAGTACATTTCGTTTTGTTAAATTCCAAAATTAAATTAACAATTACTATTGGATATTTTTTCAGTATATTATTCTTTATTTTATTAATAACTAATAAACAAATCATTCATTATGTTTTCTACATAATTCACTTGAAAGTCTTTTTATGATATTGAACATTATATTGAACATTATAACATTCCAACTTAAGTTATAATGTAGTAGTTTAGGTATTTTCAAACTTTTTACAACTTTTATCCCCACAAAGAATGGCTAGAATAGTAACTTATTTTGTATTCGACTCTATTTTTAACTTCACACTTTTCAGATATTTTCAGGGTTCCGTACCTTTAAAGAAAAAAGGAATTCTTATAAAATCACTTTGTTGTCTGTCTGTCAAGAGCCTTTATCTCAGGAACGCTTGGAAATATCGAGTTGAAATTCTAATCATATATTCAAATTTACATCCCTGTGATTTGCTAAAAATTTTTTTATATGTACTTATCTTTTATATGTACTTAAAAACAAGATATGGCTGATTATATCCCAAGAATTGTATTATATAATTTTATTTCGACACTATAATCAAAATACAAAAGCAGTTAGCATCTACAGTGAGTACTGGTTCAGGAAAAAATCTGAAAACTATATATTTGTGGTTAAATGTAAAAAAATATATCCTGAAAAGGGGGGCTAAATTAGGTACTAAAGCTGCTAGTTCAAGTGAGGTATTAGATAAAATGACTCTGGCTAAGCTTAACTTGAATTTCAGAATAAACTCCAATTTTTGTACGAAACCCTTGGTGGGCGAGCCCGACTCGTACTTATACGGTGTTTTTTAAGCGGTTTCGGCATTGACTGCATGGATGTCGATATTACGGAGTTAGGATATATCTAACTTGCTTAAATTCAATAGCTATTTGAAGTTTATAAAATTAATTCTTCATAAAATATTCACATTTAGAGCTTTATAATGCAAAAACATTTTTACGTCAACCAGAAACCTAACTTATGACCTCTGTCTCCATAAACAATGGAGTAAACAGTTGGCACGTTTTTTTATACTTTTTTCCATAACTAAAACAATACAAAACCATCTTGTACGCAAAAAACACTTCTTATTTAAAGGCGAAAAAAATATTTTTTTACAATAATCTTCATATTTAAAGTACGGGCTTATCGAGTAAATAGATTCTACACTTATACAAATAGATTTAAGTGATTATAATATTAAACAACGTACGTAACAAATAAAATACTTATATTAAAATTCATATTTAGTTTAAGTAGATTCTGAATGCACACAATTGATTACAAGTTTTAAGCAGTATATACATTGGGTAAAATTTATATATTAACAAAGTTTTTCCTGTGGCCTCGTCCGCCGTTGTCAAATATATATAAATAAAAAAGATGTGACAGGTACAGTAGATCAATTTTTTTATCGTCACGCTGTATCCCGAACAAGCAGAGTAGGCACAGGTAACCTAGTGTTAAGACACTCCGTTTTCCAAATTCAGGAAGCTTTGCGTGTTGAGTGGCAGAATTCAACGCCGCGCTCTGCCTCGAAACCAGAACGAAGAAATAAAAATATTAAATATTTCGTCGAGTGGGAATCGAACCAACAACCTATCACGTTTACAGTCGCACTTTGTGCCCCTCCACCACGACCGACCTCAATTAATGTACTTCAATTCAATGCAAAAATAAATTTTTAATTCGAACCAGTAGTTACTGCGATTAGCGCGTTCTACCAAATGAACTGTTCAGCTCTATAACTACTAATAGTATATGCTTAGTTAGTTAGTAAGTTAGTTTAGTATGAATGTTAAGCGGCGTTGATTTCCGTTACTCAACACGCAATGCCTCCAGAAATTGACAAAAAGTGGAGAACGGAATGTCTTAACATCAAGTTCCCAGGTTCCCTCTACCTAACTTGCTACGTGCAGCATACAGCGTGAAGCCAAAAAAAATTGTATTGAGCAATAGATATTGTGAGAAGTAAAGAATTCGTGGTTAAGTAAATATACGTGGCCTAGTGAGCAGTTGGCTTTAGATATGACCTTAAATGAATAGCTTGATATTATTTAAGATAAAATATTTACGCACAGGAAGGTCAGATGTTTACGACACTATACCATTATAAATTCAAAACTTAATTAATTTATATATCATATTGTAATGGATGTGAGCTACTATTGCAAAAATTTAATTACACTTAGAATATATTTATAATTACTGTCAGCGTGTTAATTTATCTATATTATAGAGGTATATAAGTTCAAATCATTCTCAGGGAAATGTTTATATTAAATTATTTTTAGTGTTGGTTATCCTTGTTATTTTTAGGCAGACAATGTGATTTATATGTTTTGATCATTCATTGATAAATTAACACACATAAATCTTTGTGTGGTTTTAAATATTTTTTATTTGAGTTAGAAAAGAATAATAATAATAATAATAAATCCGCAGGGCAGCTTGTGGCGAGCTGTTGGGGAGTGGCGACCCCACGGACCTGAGTCCTCCGGAGGGGAATTGTAATCTATCCCCCGCCTCTGGCTTGCCTTTATTGGCCGGCAGAGTGGAGCGCAAGAGCTATATGCTTGAAAGGGTGGAAGTGCTCAATCTGCGTAATAGCGGGGAAACCCGCTCACGAGCTCCTCGTGATGGTGAAACCGGTGCACACCTCTCTACACCCTTAGCCGACCACGCCGATGTTGCGCCCAAGGCACTACGCCGCTATGTGGGGGCCCATCTAGTGGGAGGCGAGTCACCGTCCGCGAACCATCCAATTTGAGACTATTGCAAAGGCAGACGTCCGTTAGTCTCACTCAATAGCCCAGTAGCCAGTCCATCCAAATTCCATTCCATAGTCCTAGTTTAGATTTCCACATTTTCCATAGTTCCTACGCATTGGGCGGCGACCATCTCTGGGCAATTACCTGTGGTTACCTAGAGATGGATCCCGGCTATTGCGTCACAGTAAAACATTTTTATATTCTCTAAGGGGTCTCTACGTGTTGGACCTGTGTCCCCACGCAAGCCTTGCAAAGGACCGGGTTCTTTTGAACCCGTGAATTATAAAAGAGAAACATAATAATAATAATAACAAATATCAAAATATTTGTTATTGTTAAAAAATTACATATAATATTTTATATAAAATTACAGAACAGGCGTTGAGGTAATCGACTTCAATCGTATGACGAATGAATATATTTTTTATTTACATATCTATTATGAATATATTATACAAAGGTCTAAAGTCAAGTATTTTAAGAATTAAAAAAGTATATTAGTAGATTACCCATATCGAGGAAAAAAATATATTACCGTTAACTTGTGATTTTTAGATGTATTAATTGTTAAAAAAAATTGTTAACTTTTTATTATTTTTTTATTAATATATGATAATATGATGAATCGAAGAAGATGAATGTTTTGCCTGTCTAGAGAGAGTTGACCTTGACATCAGACAAGTTGCGTTGTCATCATCGTAGTAGTATATTATGCGACAGACGACGTGGGCGATGTCATTATGCTATATTTATTAGTCCTTAAATGTAATATATTAAAAAAAAACAACATTATTTTGAGCGTTCAAGGCCGTTTTAAGCAATATAAATATATAATTCCTAATTTAGTAATATATTAGAAACGTTGTACAGTTACTAATTATCGCCTGAATACTTCAATCAAAATGAAAGAACAAAATTACGCCTGTAAAAATGTTTTGTATAGATTTCAGAATATAAAATGTTCTCGAAATACACAGGCTCGTTGCCGAATGTAAAATTTATAGGATGCACGAGTTTCAACTGGCACAGCTCTCACAAATATCGTGTGTTCTTTTGCATCAACGATACTGCCAAATTGCATACCAATGAAGATAGTTTAAAAGAGAGAATGGAATGAAAACCAAATGAATTTATCTACTGAATGTTGGTCTATCTTGTAAGTTAAGGGAACTTTTCGATATTTTCCACATAAATTTATGAGTTCAATTCAATTGTATACATAATTACTCATATTGTACTTTTAAATTCAATATGGCAATCTATTCTAAAATCTTAAACCTTGCACCAGATATAATATTTGCGTATGATTACTAATATTAAATATGGAAATAAAAAATAGATTTTTTGATGAAAAGTGCCTATCCAGACACTCCGATTTTAACATTTCAATCGAATTCGAGATAGTCAGTGTCGAGTGGCGGAACTTCAACGCCACGTTTAAACAATTTAAGTACAGCATAATATTTTTTGCAATAAATTAAAAAGGCACCATTCATGTACAATATATCTATGTATATATAACTTATAAGTTTAACTTTATTATTAAACTAATAAAAAAATGATAATTTTATGGCTATGACCTTGCAAGTTACAAAAACGATGGTCTATAAGTAGATTAATATTTATACATAATAATATTGAACACGTAGCAAGTGATGTCACAATTTGCTAGTGCTGTAATAGGTTGTCAAAAAAATAGAAATCTTAAAAATATTAATTTAGAACTCCATATACTAAGAACAGAACAGAACAGAACAGAAAATATCAAACAAGTCTATTAACAATTGATTAATTTTGTAGTAAATTTTCTATATTAAAAGTATTAAATCCAGTAAATTTTGAAAGTTAAAATTTTTACGATTTTTTTAAATATTGAAAACTGTAAATTTTTATTTTTGGCTATCCCCGTGCCTAGAACATACTCGCAACTGGAAATGAACATGGACTGGTTCTGTTAATTTTCCTTTTCCATATTTAACGAGGTGCGAGTATGGCGTCTCTTTTTATTGTAGCTAGTGGCACCTTTTGTATTCGTAATTAAAATTTTTAACTCTTTAATTTAGAAAGACTATAATCTCGAAGTTCTTTAATTTTTTTTTAGTTTCATCCTGTATCTCCCATATAAGTGAACTTATTGCTTAAACACTCCGTTTCCCACGTACTTAGAAATCAATATATTATATAATTTGTTCCTCCGAGTGGGAATTGAATGGAAACCACCAGCCGTCGCGTTTGTTACATATAAATATATATCTTACATAAAATAATATTACTTTTAAAAATTACTTTTATCGTAGTAAACATTTAGACACTCTTATGAGAACCGAACTTCAGGATTTGATAATATTTATATTTTTAATAAAATAACTTCACTGGTTCTTAAAGCAATTTCACAGCTACTAAAATATTAACTCTTACAAAGATAACTAATATTTAAAAAATAACAGGAATATTCAAAGTCACGCTAAGTCACGATAATTAGAATTGTGTGTGGTAATTAGTCTAATAGACGTAGAGAAAAACAAAGTGAACTTAATGACCTACACTAGAACATAGACATTTAAATAAAACTTCTTTAGTAAGGAACAAGACTATTTATTCCGAAATGTGATTATTATTAAAATATAAACATATATAAGAGTATAATGAAGCCCGATGAGATATTTAATATAAGTTATCGGGCAGTTTATTGTGAGCATTTGTTTTATCAAAAAAAAATCAAGTTCACGCTGTATCCCGCACACAGCAGGGTAGGCAAAGGGAACATAGTGTTAAGTCTCTCGTCTCACTCTTCATTCCCCTCTTTCCGCCGATTTTTTCGAGGCATTGCGTATTAAGTGGCGGAACTAAACGCCGCGCTATTGCCTTGGTGAATAAAAAATAAAAAAATATTAATTCCCTCGAGTTGTCATTCAGAACCGTCACGTTGCAGTCACACCCTTCTACCCCTGCGCCACAACGATCTTTTATTTTATTTATGTTACAATCCCTAAGCTCTTTTACAGATCTCTATTTAGAATATAAATGTTAAAGTTGGCGAATATATTAAGATAATGTCTACGCACTGAAAGCATTGTTAATGTTATAAAACTTTCTCGTCTCTTGGAAACATTCTAGTGTCGAGCGAATTCGAGAACATTTATTATCACTTGAGTTTAGTTTCTTGCGAAGTTGGTATTTCGTAGATGACTCTTCTTTTGCTTACCTTCAACTTTTAACGTAGCGTAATATTGAAATTTAATATGTTGAATGATGTTCATAATAAATGTTTGTATGACGTTGATTTAATGTTCAGTACATATTAGTCTATTGAAGTATTAAAAAAGTTTGGATATTTTTTGTGAACACTATACGTAAGTGTTTATGAAGATAAATATTTACTTTATATACAGGGTGGCAGTGTCAGCACCACTTTAAATGAAACCATATTTTTTCACTTGATGAGCGCTGACACTTCCACCCTGTATTAAAATACATTTTAATTAGCTTTATTCCTTTGTATACTCCGTTTCAATCTTAGAGTCAGAAAAAATTAAAAATATTCGTATTTGAGTTAAGCACTTAGTAGTGATGTAAAAGTTGTTAACGAAGGTTGAAATAGCTACGCTCTATTTGCAACAAGACATTAGTGGTGTAGTAAAAAAGTCAATTAGGAAAACGACATAAAATTGCGTAAAAACCGTACGTGTCATACATACCTACTTTAGGCTACTGATTGTGATCTTTAATTATATTACTTCGAGGAGTAACAAATATAATTAAATAATAGTAAGATAAAAACAGACTTAAATAAAAAAGGGAAATAAATAATTTAAATTTTCTAGTTTCATAACAAGACAAGACAAGATGAAAATTGGGCGGAAAGTAGGGAAAGCAGTGTTTTAAAGTGTAGTTTCTCTTAGTCTAATTTGGATTTGCAGGATACAGTGTGAGGCTAACAAAATATATTGTTTGTGCAAGCATTTAAAAGAGCCAAAAAAGTAAAACACAATGGTCAACTGAACAATCTTAAAACAATATCATCTAATCATCTAAAGGTGTTATACCAACATTATTACATGAGAGTGTCCAGATCTTACAAGTACAACCACTCACATAATGATGTCTTTGTCCTCATTCTTGAAAGTTGCTATACTTAATAGATATCAACTAGTTTGTATTTTTTTATCTATTAAAATCAGCTTCACACTGTATCCCGCAGACAGCAAGGTAGGCAGAGAGAGGGAACCTAGTGTTAAGACACTCCGTTCCCCACTTTCTGCCGAATTCTGGAGGCATTGCGTGTTGAGTGGCAGAACTCAACGCCGCTTTATCTAATATAACGGAGTAATATAGTAACATTATTAATTGCTTGGCTAACAACCCGCGTTAATTTAATCACAAAGTTTAAATATAATAAATGTTTACTTTTTCTCACAAAGCTTAGTCTTAATCCATTTCTTCGCTCTGGTGTCGACGCAAAGCGCGGCGTTGAATTCTGCCACTCAGTAAAAGTGGGGAACGGAGGTTTTTATCATTAGGTTCCCTCTGCCTTCCCTGCTGTGTGTGGAATACAGCGTGAAGCTGATTTTTTCATTTTTTGAATGTAGCCAAACTCCAGTGGCGCAATAAAATAAGGAGTTAATGTGAAGTGCCCATACAGGGTATAAATCTGTTTTACAGCTGACCTGGCACTCTCGTTTACAAACGATTAAGATAAAAGTATTTTTTTTAATTCCAACCACATTGGACAAAACTTTCTTCAGTCATAGGTTTTTTGTCTTCCTAGCACCACATATATACAATCATCTTAATAAATTACTTTCTTTGTATAAATTAAATAAGAATACCTTAAAAACAATTGTCACTAATTGGTTACTAAAACAATCTTATACTAGTGTAGAAAAACTTCTGGAAATCCCAAGGTAACGTAGAGAACAGTAACAGTGACATACACACCCAAACACACACACACACACATACACACACGCGCGCGCACACACACACACTCATATACACACGCGCACACACACACACACACACACACACACACATACACACACACACACACATACACACACACGCACCCACGCATGCATGCACATGCACTCTTACATGTGAATTATTTCATTTTATATTGTGATGATAATATGTTGCCTTGTCTATTTAAATTGATGCTGAGGTGGAGACCTGGTGACCTGTAACACGGGTTTCGTACCTATCACAGGCACCAGCAACCCACAACATGTTAATGTTCAAACGGCTTCATTTATTGCACTTTCTTTCTTAATGTTGTGGTTGAAATAAAGCTATTTTTTTTTTTAATAAATCGTAAATATTAAACAGACGTATATATATATATACTAAACACGTGTGAGTGTGCTGATTAAATTGAATTTATAATATATCCACAAGGAATGGAATACATTAAATAACATTTTGTAGACAGAAGCCGTATGACATTTACCATTTTAGATAAGACGTAGAATTTTTTTTCAATCAGCTTAATTACTTAGGTTATGGCAATAAATTTTAAATTACTCATATATTTTTCAAGCATATTATTTTCAGAACATTATATACGGATACACAGATACATTGATTAAGAATACAGTGAAATTTATTGAGTTTCTGACTCTTTGTGGCTTAATATTTCGTTGTATTCACTTATTTCCATTGTGAAATGATTGTATGAAGTGATTTTACTAGTAAAGCAGTATAAAACGAAACATAGACTGTTTGAAACACGACAATAGTATTGCACAATCGTGTTTTATCTCAAAATACTTTGAAGAGTACAAATGGATTCGCTGAAACAGGCCTCTCAATGGATTTTGTGGGACGATGTCGGCGTGATTATATTCCAACTGAGTGAACATTCATATCAATCAATTGTTTCCAGTTAAAACATATTATTAAAATATCGGATATATATTTAGAAGAACGTTCCGGAAAGGAACGGAGTGTCGTAACACTAGGTTCCCTCTGCTTACCCTGCTGTGTGCGGAATACAGCGTGAAACTGATTTTTTTTGTTCCGGTAAGATCGAAGATCATTTGTTTTTTTAAGATTCTGGTAATGTAAAGTTGGATTACCACATTCATTATAAATATATTTTTAGCTGAATAGCAATGTAGTTCTACTATTGTTTCCTTATAAAATGATTGTTATTTTAAGCAGTTACGTATTTTTATGTAAATATATATTAATATATAAATACGTAGAAATATTTTTAGCTCCACCCATTTTAAGAAAAACAAATAGAAAACGAATCTATTGATCCTTAATAGAAACACACACACACAAGGGACACCCTCCTTTGCGTCGTGTAGTCGGGTAAAAATACGGAAATTGTATGTAAACACTACGTTTTAAATGTCAATATAAATGCGGATGATACTTAAATATGCTTTCTTAAAAAGGCAACAGGACAATTATTATATTACCTATAGCTTTTTATTTTAATATATGTATCGGTTCTTTCTTTTTTTTTCCTTTAACATTAACTGAATAAGGTATGTTAAATTATATATTTTTGATATCCGAACAAATACCATACCATAAGGTTATCTACATAATTAAGTGTAAATAAAAAAAATAAGCATTTCAGATAATACATCTCGAAGAGGTGAAGACGTGTATTTTTTATATAATATGTCAACGTGAGACTAATTTAAATGATAATTTAATACAAAATAAAAAACTGTTGATTAATATGAAATATATATTTTTTCCGTGCTTTAATTTAAGTAGTATATTTTTTTTATTTTAATGTTTTATGCAGTTTTAAATATAATATTTTCTTGTCACATTTCGGAGAAATGGTCATCTGGTCATCTGGATTTAACAATAGGAAATATTATAACATGATCAAGACACGTTGTGGTATGCATATAGAATCTCAATAATTTAACTTAAACGGTTATTGAGACATTAACATTTAAAAACCGGCATTTCTGTGACTGGTTCACTCATTCATCAAAAACCTAAAACACTTCTATGTGACCTAGAAACTTGATATTTGGTATCAAGGTAGACTATTATCTATATATACCGAAAACATAAGAAATAGTGATAATAACTATCATGAAGAAAAAAAAAATTGCGCTGAGGTCTGTGTAGACTCAAATATAAGCACTAAATGTGACTGTAAGTGTGACTAGAAGATCCAGAAAATGAAAGTAACTGCTACCCCTAAGTAAAAATCAAACTCACAACCGTCGCGTAAACAGTCAGACTGCCGCTGCCACTGCGCCACGAGGGCATAATTTAAAGAGTTATAAATATGATATAGTAGGTGCATATTTATATTGTTCTGCTTTTTAGTGATAACCCTTGATTATACATTACTTTACGCTTGAAATAATTAAATTTGTTGATATTAAAATAAATAAATTAATTGGGAAGTTTCTATGCAGGCGTCAAATTAGTTCAAAGAACTAAAAAAATAAAATCGTCTTATGTCCATTTGAGGCAAATATGTCACCAAATCATTGTTAAAACATATTATTTTACTGTTTTCGAGGCATTACGGGCTGACTGCCGAAAGCTTTGCACAAGAGTTTATAAAATAGAAATATTAATAAGTTGTGGCGCAGGGGCACAAAGTGTGACTGTAAACGCAAGAGGTTGTGGGTTCCATTCCCACTTGAGGAAATTAAATAGCCAAAAATTTTCATTTCTTCGCTCTGGTGTTGAGGTAAAGCGCGGCGATCCACCACAACATGCTATGCATGCGGGCAATAAAATGGGGAACGGAGTGTATTACTAAGTTCCCTCTTCCTATTCCTTATATCTCAATTTTCTGTAAATTCCATGTATTGAATTGTTTTCATGTTTTATCCGCAACAATGCTAGGTAGTCGTTAAGCAAAATATATAATATTGTAATTTCTGCTTGTACACTGAAATTTGTTAAATCCTATGACATACCGATGCCCCCACCGGTTAAGTTTCGGTTTGCGGTTTACTAATAGCATCATCAACGTTATTCGATAATTATTATAAATAATGTATTTTAGATACGATATAATAACAATATTAAATTGTTACTATACGTTAAAAATATTAAATAGTAAAAGGAGGCCAGTCGTGGCGCAGTGGGGGGCCAGCCGTGGCGCAGTGGCACAAAGTGTGACTGTAAAACCGACTGGTTATAGGTTCGATCCAACGGGGAGATGAAATATTTACTTAAATTTATGTTTCCATTACTTCGCTCTGGTGTCGAGGCAAAGCGCGGCGTTGAGTTCTGCCACTCAACACGCAATGCCTCTAGAATATGCCAGAAAGTGGGGAAGACTACATTCCCTCTGCCTACCTTGCTGTGAGCGGAATACAGCGTGAAGCTGATTATTAATAGTAAAAATTACATTTTAATACAATGATTTGTTCAAGCATACGTCAATTCTTTCGATTTTCGATATAGGTAGTGTGAACAGACGCTCGTTTTTCGCTTGGATTACAGTTGACGTAAATATGTCCCGTTTTTTGAAATGGTCGGTCGGTCGAATCACGTTTCGTCACGTCAATTACCCGGTATAACAATGGCTGTCATAAAATAACCGAATGGAATCCACCCAAAATTTTTGCCAATTACATCTGACACAAAAAAAAAAACTAAAGAGTAACAAGGAAAAAACAAGCGTATACCTCCAAAACAGTAGGTACACAAAAAAAAAAACAAAAAGTATACAAAAAAAAACGAAGGCAAATGTAACTTTTTAATACAATAGTTGAAAAGAATGGCCACGTTAGGTACAGGCGAATTCACTTGTCCCGAGGCCAAAGTCTCTCTTAGAAAATAATCCTAATTTTAAGAGAATGTTTATAACATATAATTGGTGCCGCTTATCAGTATTACCAAGACCTATATGATAATTAGAAATATGCAAATAAGAACAATCTAAAATCGATAATTTGTTTCAGTCGTAAGTTTAATTTCTTATTACATACGAGTGTTTTGTATAGTAAAGTGATAAATTTAAAACATAAACAAAACATAAGTACCAATGTCATAAGTACGTATACGTATTTTAAGAACTTACTTTTGATAATAAAGCATATATTTTGTTAAACTTTATGTCCTTAGGATTAGATTTCACATATTTTTTCGAAAATACACAACAAATAAATATATGTTCCGACGTTGTTAACGTTGTTACGTTGTCGTTTAACGTCGTGTATTTCGAGAACTTAACATGTCGTAAGTACGAAGGCTGCTTGTACTATAAACAAACATGTACCTAATGTGAGCCTATATGCAATAAAAATAAAATTAAAAATGTATCGACTTAGTATATTCATCATGGCACAAGATGGACGTGTGAATAGTTTTCTTATCTAATATTTGTAGATATGAATGGTTTTTTTTCTTATCACAAAAATTACGGAACTTAATGCTTTTACGTGACCTTCCAATATTATTGATATCTGCTGTATTTTTGAAGGTTAACTGAATTGTCCCGACAGGTGGACATAAGTAGATGTATTTCTACATATTTCTCTGTGAGACGTAATGCTTGCATAAAGATTAAATATTTAGTCATAAAAAAAATAAGAATCTCGGATTTATTGCGATAAGCCTTAGGTATGTGCTAAAATGTTGCTATTTCCAAACAACTGGCTACGGTACCTAGCTAAGGTAAACGAGTGTGGAAATATCGACAGAGGTGGATTTTATTCCGTTGCATATATATTTCACTAGGTTACCAAGCAAATGTAAATAAATTAAAATCAGCTTCACGCTGTATCCCGCACACAGCACGGTAGGCAGAGGGAATCTAGTGTTAAGACACTCCGTACCAAATGTTTTAAATATAAAACGAAGAACTCTTTATAAAACTTACTATATATTTAGAGATCATTTAATATAAATAAACAAATAAAATTAAGTTGTCATGGATCAATATTCGTACTATTATAAGTATGATGTTATTAACTTAAACGTTCTCATATAATACATGCAAAATCTGAGCTTGTAGTGAGTACTTTACACTTGTAGATTTTTCTAATAGTTTATTCTTCTTTTTCCCACGTTTTCACGCTGCATCTTACTCATAGCAGGGAACCTAGTGTTAAGACACTTTGTTCCTATTACAAAACTTTCGGTAACCATTTTCTTACGAATTTTAGAGGCATTGCGTGTTAAGTGGCGGAACTCAAAACCGAGAACTATAATAATCCAATTAAATTATAGAAATCAGTGCTACCTTAGTAAAAGTTGTTCAATATGGTGCGTACTTTTTATCGACAATAAAAAAATATATTGAAAAACTAGGCCATAGTAACACAGTGGAACGGTTTTTGACTGTATTTGCTTTAGTTGTGAATTCGTTCTGCATAAATAATTCAGTTATAAAATAATATTATTTTATTTTTTTATATAATAGCCATTAAACAAGTTATTTATATTAATTGGTAAGGATATATTTACAGTAAATGCTAGAATCTACGTAAAATAAATTTAAAAAATGACGAGGTCAAATTTGGTCACGTTTTGATACACGATATCAATTAAAAATATTTAGACTGCTCTTTGATTTTTAAATGAAATCACTTCTTATTATTATTATTTCAAATTATATTTTTCTGATATTATTTCTGAATTTACTTTTTAGAGAACGTATAAAAATTTGAACGTAGCAAGATAGGATTGGATTGAAGGAAATGAAAATATGTAAAATATTACGTTTCCTTTGAGGGTTTACGTTTGAGGCCAGTCGTGGCGCAGCGGCACGAGGTGTGACTGTAAAACCGACTGGTTGTGGGTTTGATCCCCACTCGAGGAGATGAAATATTTACTTAAATTTATATTTCCATTTTTTCGCTCTGGTGTCAAGGACAAGCGCGGCGTTGAGTTCTGCCACTCAACACGCAATGCCTCCAGAATTCGGCAGAAAGTGGGGAACGGAGTGTAAGACACTAGGTTCCCTCTGCCTATCCTGCAGTGTGCGGGATACAGCGTGAAGCTGATTTATTTTATTTTATTACGTTTCCTCGAGTGGGAATCGCCCCCCACTCTGCCGCATTTATAGTAAATCGACTACACGACTCGCCTCAAGTAGCGTTTCTTTTGATAATCATTATAGTGAGAGAAGCGAACAAAATGCGAAGTCTCTTGGTGTATTTTATTACATGTTGATATTTATATATATTTTTTCCTTTTTTAAATACATGCCATACAAATAAAATATGGACCTATTTATACCTATGACATTAAATTGGAGAATAGAGCGACATTACCGTACTATATTTAAAGTGTAAATAAAATATGTACATAATTATGAAATGATCATTAAATATACAATAAACATAAATTTAATAATAATAAATATTTAACTCACATTGATATCTTAGAAAGTTTATCTAGTTACGCGACTTATCATTTGCTTTTATATAGAGGATGCAATCAAAACAAATATAGATATAGAAACAATAATAACGGGTTGTATGTGTTTTTAAGCCTTTACAACACAAACAATACAGCTCGCAAGGTAAGGTTGAATTGGAAAACTTTATTCATTAGTTATGTTAGAAGGAAAAGGTGGGCCCCATTTGTAAAAGGGTAATACTACAAGTACCAACAACTTATAATTATAACAATTTGCGAACTTAAAATAGTTTTTGGTTTGAAAAAGTGAGTGTTGGTTTCTTCTATAGTTATTTTTTTTTTTTTAGTTTCAGCTTCACACTGTATTCCGCATGTGGCAGGGTAGGCAGCCTTGTGTTAAGACACTCTGCTCTTCACTTTCCGCCGAGTTCTGGAGGCATTGCGTATGCCCGACGCCAGAGCGAAGAAATGAAAACATTAAATATTTCAATTCTTTGAGTGAGAATCGAACCCACAACCTGTTGCATTTACAATCACGCGGAGGAGCGAATCAAATAGGATTCTCAATTATTGAATTTTAATATTTCTTTTACAATGTACTGTTCAAGAAGAATAATCATTATATTTACTGTCTGAAGATCGTTCTTTTTAGTTTCACACTGTATCCTAAATATAAGAGTGTAGGCAAAGTGAGCCCAGTCAACTTTTCAAGTGAGTAAGTTATGGGACTAAACGTCTCGTCTTTTATCAGAGTTAAGATTAAATAATGTTTCTCTTTTCGGCCATGTACCTATTATTATAAAGAATATCTTTGTTTACCCTACACCGTGTTAAAATACACGTTATTATACCTAAATAAGTGAAGATAATTTACCCGCATTTTTTGATATACGCAGATTAAGCTCGTTTTTCAAAAAGTATCTTAAGAATTTAATGAATTAAGTCCATTTTAAGATCTTTTCCTATAAGTTGTTTGTTTGACTACCAGGGATAATGAATGAGATCCGGGAAAATCGTAACAAATATTTTTTTGTTGTTTTAAGTAAGCATAGTGCAGTAGATAATACCTGATGATATTAAATCCTACTAGGATTTAAGAATGTTATAGAATTCTGAAGAATATTCAAATATACTAACTCTAGTCATTATTTAGCGATATTAATAATAAAAGAGTTTGAAGTACACTCTTTATCTATATTTATCTATGATGAAATAATAATATAAGCTGAACTGAAGAATGTTATTAAATTCTTTGATGATAAATATGTCTAAATACTGACTAGGTCTTTGAATATCGGAATATCGAATATGAAACATATCAGAATATCGGGACAAAAATGTTGCTGCAAAATCTCGATATTATTATCTTTCAAATTTTTTAAAGTGTTATTCCACAGTTAGAAAAAAAACTTTTTGGAAAACATAAAAAAAAAAATTAAGCTCCTCTTGGAATACTCTTTGTATAATATTTTAATTATAATTTTGTTATACGAAGAGTCTGTTCAAATTTATTAATTTTTTTTTAAATTGAGTTTGGCCAACTAAAAAGATTTATTCCCACTGGGAGGAATAAAATAATTAAAACATATTTTCATTTGCTCGCTGGCAAAGCGTGGCGTTGAATTCCGCCACTCAACACATAATGTGTCAAGAATTGGGCGGATAGTGGAATAAAAGTGTCTTCATGGCGAACGAAGTGTCTTAAGATTAGGTTCCCAGGTCCCCTCTGTCTATCCTGCTATGTGCAGAATACAGCGTGAAGCTTAAAAGAAATATTTAAATCACATACTATTACAAAATCAAAATATTATTTTTTCACTTAGGCCACTATAAGCATTTTTGAATCAGTCAATTTGTATAAAAATATCATTAGGGTCAGTCCTACAGGTAGCAACGCTCGGCTGGGAATACAGTTCTGCCGAGAAAATTTACTATACAATATATTCTACTTATGTATATATTTTTACTAATTTACTAAAGAAAAGGAATTTAGTAGTGAAGTTCAATGTTATTTTTAATTGTAAGGAAATAAATTAAATACGATAATAAATAACTTTTATTAATCATTTTCGAACGATGTTAATCTTTAACAAACCGGTTAAGTATAAATTAATTGATGATATGTGTATGTACTGTATATATATATATATATATATATATATATATATATATATATATATATATATATATATATATATATATATATATATATATATATATATATATATATATATATATATATATATATTTGTTTTTTAAATTAAAAACGAAATTACATTGTGTATTGAGTGGCGGAACTCAACGCCGGGCTGTCGCCTTGGTGGCAGAGCGAAGAAATGAAAATATTAATAAATAATAATTCATTTCCTCAAGTGGGGATCGAACCCACAATCGACGTGTTACAGTCACATCCTTACCCCTGCACCTCTTTTGTTTCTTTCAAGATTGTTTGTTATAAAAGAATTTATATGTACAAATATTTTTATTATATTAACATTAGCAACTTTTAATTGCCAAACACTTACAAAATATATTTATAAACGTAATTATAAAATTGATATAAAGTTACTTAAAATAAACAAACATCAACTTCAAAATTATACCTACATTTACATATGCACAAACTAAAACAAAAAATAAAAAGTAGAAAATAATGTTTTAATTAATTCAAAGTAAACATCGTTAAAGAGCAGACTTTATTTTTAGATAGTATTGACTGAGATGTTGATCACCGATTGAATTAAATAAAATTAATTGTCATAAAATGTTACAAAAAATGTTGTGACTTTTATAATATGTTTACAATCCTATACTTACCACGAAATATGATAAAATGTGACTTAAAAGTTAAAATATAAAAAATGTATTAAGAATGCAGATTAAAATTTTATGAATCACAAAATAAAGTAAGGCCAATGACATTGGATCGAAAGGCGATGCCTCTTTGTATCGCAATATTAGTGTTTTCCATAATTTTGCTGGGCAAATCATTTCGAGTCTGCTTAATCTTAGAGCCCGAAATTCAACTCTCTCAAACTAAAATCATGAAATTACCTCGAACAGGATTTGAATCTATAATCACATACAGATTCGTTCAATTTGCTCTACAATTATAAAGAGGGTTATCTATTAAGTTCGTTTGAGACCCAAACACAACACACGCGTACCCATTATCTTAAAATAAATAAATAATAAAAAAAACTTGTAAGACCAAATGGACCGCTGTCTTTGAATATATCTGATCTTGTATGATATTAAATGCGACTCAGATTTGGCTTAAAAATGCATGGTGTTTTTAATGTAAGAAATTTTCAATTTTTTTTTCCCACAATATTTTTTTATAGCAAAATGATTCCAAAAAGTGTTTTTAAAAGTGAGAGAGAGTATTTAATGTCAAGACATCGCGTTCGCCGATTTTCTTTAGAATTCAAGAGATTGCTTGTACCGTATATAGTGGCGGAACTTAACGCCGCGTTTTGTCTTGCCAGAGTACTGCTACTGCTATTCCTTTGAATGAGAATCGAACCCAAAACCTCAATTTACGTTATAAAATACTCTACATAGTAGAATAAGAAACTGGAACTATCCTCTACGTTGAGGTTGTAATAATAGCATTAAGTCGTTAATGTATGTAAATACACAGCGTGAAGCTGTTAAATAAAATTTGGTGTTGAACAAATCTTTTTTCTTATAATAATATATATTTTTTAAATATATGGTTTTTTTAAAGAATTTAGAAAACATTTGGTTGTAAATAAACCAGGGCCGAACACCATGAGCACTGAAGAATACCTTGACCATTGTATCATCACTGATTTGACATGTCGAGGTCATTTAAAACATAATAGAATAATCAATATTCATTTTAGGAGGTCAGTTGTGGCGCAGGTATACGAAGTGTGACTGTAAACGCGACTGGTTGTGGGTTCGATCCCCATTTGAAGAAATAAAATATTTATTTATGTTTCCATTTCTTCGCTCTGGTGTCGAGGTAAAGAGCGGCGTTAAGTTCCGCCACTAAACACCTCCAGAATTTGGCGTAAAATGGGGAATGGAGTGTCTCAATACTAGGTTCTCTCTGCCTACCCTGCTGTGTGCGGGATACAGCGTGAAGCTGAAAAAAAACATTTTACTACACTCGTGCTTGTTTTCTTAATCCTTTACGTATATATTTTTTAAAATTAAAGATATCTTAATGTACGTGTTCATATTTAGGATATTTAATCGTAATAAGGAAAAATTATTTGGAAATAAAAATAAAATTTAAATACAAATGTCTATTGGCAATTAAAACCCATTGTACTATTGATTATTTTGATATATTTCGTTTTTAATCCGATAAATTATTTATACACATAGTAATTAAAGCATATGATTAAAATTTGTATGTCTCGTTTCCTGATAACATAAATTCAATAAATTTAAAGAAATGGATATGTCACCTTTATGGATAGTAATAATTGATATTATAATACGTCTATCGCTTCTATTTACTATATTAAAATGATAATGTATAGACACGTTGGCCTAGAAATATTATCATAATTACATTAATATCATTAGATTTTTTTTATATCTGACACAAAAAGAGAATGCGTCGTGTCGCTCGTCACAGCGTCAAACTTTAAGTGCAGCAGTTGTGGATTCGATTCTCACTTGGGGAAATGGTCGGTTTTATTTCTTTACTTTGGTAACAAGACAAATACAATACGGCGAACAAGTTGTCAATTCAAACTTATGTGCATTGTTCACTCGGGAAGAAAATATTGAAGATTAAGTAAAATCTTAAAAAAAATCTGTACAGCTTGTACATCTACAGATAACTTCAGGGCGGATACGACTTATTGAGTGTACTGTACGTAATATATTGAAAAATGTCCTAATTATTAAAACTAGGTTCCCTCTGCCCACCATGGCATGGGATACAGCGTAAAGCTAAAAATTTGTCACAACTTTTAAAACATAATAAAGCATGAACATTACAAGTGTTTGATTTATTCAAAACTAAAATATGTATATTATGTTTACCGTTACGCAATAACGGGAAATATCTAGTTTCTTTATTATCACAATAGTGCTCTTAGCTACACGAATGACAGTTTTTTATTACAGGGTTTTATTCTCTTTTAAGCGAAATGGCCAATTTAAGAAACGCAACTACATAAATAATCAACGCCGCGTTAGGACTTGTTACCGGAGATATGAAAATATTACAAGATTCGTTCCCTTGAGTGGGAATCGAACCCACAATCGTTAACCCACTGTGCCACAACGGCCTCAAAATATATATTGTAAATATAAAAATTCTCATAGTGCAAGTCAAATGTTCTAGTTACCAAAAATCAAGTTTAAAAAAAATCTTATAACATTAATATCAATATACAATATTTAACGAAACAAACATTTCAATCTAGGTACATTGGCAAGTCATTGCTCCAAATAAATATTTTTATCATCTTAGCCGGAATTATGTTTAGATAATTATACACCAAACAATAAAATATAAAAGTAACAAAATTAGATAATTATAAAACGATAAAATAATAATAAAAAATAATAATAATAAGCATATAAATCCTCTTAGCTAATGTAAAAAAAAATTACAAAGCAAATATACATAATGTCTTGCATTTTTAGCAATTTTTTTTAACAAACACCAATAAAAATATACACATTATAATATGGATGTTGTTTACATCAATTACATTTTAATTTAGTATCTGTATTTTTTAAATATAAATATTTAAAAATAAAACCGTTGTTTTACTTACCTTTTCTTGAGCTGACAGTAAAGCCGACATCTTCAAATAAAATATGAACGGGGGGGCGTTTTGCCATACGATTAAGTGCTTTTAGAGTGGAGCCAGCCCTTTCTAAAGCTGCAGGGGTCCATTGGCTTCCTTCGCTGGAATTTATAGGTGAAGATTCAACTTCGTTACTCGTTGAACTATGGGCTAAAGCAGCCCCCGCGATCGCACGACGAACCAGCGGCACGTTTTTTTCCAATGTCGACATTTTTTCTATATTTTAAATGTCCTAATAATATTTTTAACACATATCAATTTTTTATATTTTGTAAATCTAATTTTAAGTAGGCGTATCTTTACCGCTGCGCAAGCGACACGCGCATTCTATATAGAAGTTGCCGTTTAACTGAGCACCCTGTTCAACCAGAATTGCGGTTGCGTCAGGTGAACTATTTAGCACGTAATAGGTCATTTTTTATTAAAAGTATAATATTTCTATTTTGCAAACAAAATAGGTAAGAAATAAAAAATACGTTTTTTTTAACTTTTTTCATAGGATATAAATGTCCACTTAATGATATGAAATATTTAATATTTTCATTTTCCTTGTTCTGGTTGCTCTGGTAACGAGGCAAGGCGCAGCGTTGAATACCATTGAACATAAAATGGGAAACCGGAGTATTTTAATGGGAACGGAGAGTCTTAACACTAGGTTCCCAGGTTTCTTCTGTCTAATGTGCGGGATACATACGATAAAAAATGTGTTTTGCTTATAATAAAAAAAAACAGTCTATCTATATATACCAGTAGTCTACTATTAGTCTATATACATATATATACCAGTCACTAAAGGTTCCGTATACACTAAGGGTTCCGTATCATTCCGGGGTCAAATGGAAGTGTAACATTAAAAATAACAAACTTAAGTTAGCGGGCGTGTCGCATTAGCTCATATTGTAATATCAATTTATATTTTACATTTTTGAAATTTTCCCTTATTTGTATTGTAATTTCATGACTTATACATAATATAGATTTTGAATATGCGGCGAATTTTATACAAAGTGGATAAAAAATGGATCTTGGATTGATTGCGTTGACTTCGAAGCTAGATTTTTCTGCGCTCCTCACTTGAAATTGAAATTTGGTTGAAATTAGGTTAGGGAACCTAGGCCTTATTTGATATTAATTACCGCTTGAGATCTTTATGCGATCTCGCGATAAATGGTCTTTACAGACGGACAACACAGTGATCTTACAAGGGTCCAGTTTTTTTCGTTTTGAGACATGGAAGCTTAAAAATGATTTAAATAAAATTTAAATTTATAACATTTTTGGGAAGAAGAGTAAATACATAAATAGAATTTAAAGAACTAGAAGATCAAAAGGAGTATACAAAGTAGATACTACTTTGTATACTTATATTGATACATTATAAACTTATACTATCTCATTATATTGAAGCCTTCGTGACGTGGCTTCTAAAGCGACTGTAAACGTGTTGGATTCTGTGTGGTGGATGGTCTTATCATTAAGTTTTTCTCTGTCTACCACCCTACTATATGAGGAAGAATATTGTAATTGTTGACCTGAAGATCATTCTTTATAAAATAATGTATTCTTAGAAATATACCACGATGTACGAATGACGAATTATGTAGTTAACATAAATAATATAAATATATCTTATTTCATATATTAGTTTGGCTTGTGAAACACGAAGTAATTCGAACCCAATATCGGTGGGGCATTGATCAGTTTCAAACAGGTGGGAACTTCATAGAGCAGTATATCGGGACATAATAGCATTGTTTTTCTTTGCAAGAAACCCATTCATATATTCAAACATTTTCATAAAATGGATGTGAAACAAATACCACGATTGCACGACAAATCAATGGAATGTATCTGCGATGGCACGGCGAAAAATAGAAGATTTTTTCTAATTCATATACAGGATGGAAGCGTCAGCGCTCCTTTCACGGGAACAGCATATAGGGTAAAATATTTTAAACCAATACCTAAAGAATTTAATCAAAATACTTCAACAGTTCTAACGTAGGATTTTTTTTTCATTTCAAGATGTTTACCATACCTGTATTTGGTGTGACACAGTTACACATAGCGTAAACATACCAATAATGTAAACACTAGTACAAAAATACTACTAAAGGTTAAACAACTTTGAACTTTGCCGCCAATACCTACGATTCGATTTCGGAGTGAGGCGTATGCGACGGTTACCATTTGCAGTTCTTGACAAATGGCGTTTTATTTTATAACGATAATTTTATTATTTATTTTGTTGAAAAAATAACTTTTTCATTTTTGGGAAAAAAAGTTTTTTAAATGTAGGCTTTTATATATTAGAGTAGTTAAAACTGGTTTCATTTAAAGTGGTGCTGACACAAACACTCTGTATATTTTCTTATCTATAAAGAGAACCCAAAATCCTATATATATTTCGTGTAAATAAATATTTCATTAACATAATTTAAAATAGTTTAGAAACCATCTTTTTTTTATAATTTGTGGAACATAAAAATGGTTACTGTAGATTATCTTTACAAGATAAACATTGCTGCCACGGACATTTTCATCTAAACGCATTATCAACTTTTATAAACTGTGAACTCACAATCACAATATGATTTCTAAATACATTTACTTTTTATTGAGGACATCGCTATCTGAGCTAGTCCTGACAAATATACCCATTTTATATATTTTTTAATATGCCAACAACGTTGACGTTTAAAATAATATTTATGGTAGACTAAAAAACTATTTATTGTACTTACTTTATTTAAATTGTGGTTAAATAAAATAGGAAGATAAGTCATTAATTCATTAATATTTTTCATTGAAATTATATAGTTTAGCTTTACTTGCAAGTAATCAACGTAATTTAATTATGTCTGATTTTTTTAACCGACTTCTGTAAAAGGAGTAGATTATCAATTTGATTGTATTTTTATATTGGTTACAGATATCACTAGTGAACCGATTGTGACGATTTTTTTTATTTGAAAGCTAGTGCATCCTGTGTAGTCCCATTTTTATTAAGTCCATTTCTGACAATGGTATCTATGAGAAAATTACATGTGTCTTAAATTAGCATTAAGTATGTGCGCGACAAATGGACGAATAACTCAATATCAATCCAACCGATTTTATAGATTTTTTTTTATTGGAAAGTGTAAGCAGTAACAGCAAATTATTTTTTGTACTTAAAAATGCAGTAATGATGATTAAAGCCGTCGTTTTTAGGGATCCGTACCTCAAAAGGAAAAACTGAACCCGTCAGGACCTTTGTTTTCCGTCTTTCAAGAATATTTATCTCGAGATCGCGTCTAGGTATCGAGCTGAAATTAATATTAAAGATTTGGGTCTATGGTTCCTAACGCAACCAATAGATATGAGCATATAAGTATCGGTTTTACCGCATTATATATGATTTTCGCCGCTAAATAATAGTAGAAACTGCAAATAAATCAGTTAACTCATTTTTGAGATGATTGTAAACAAACGCACAGACAAAGACACAAACAGACGAACACTATAAGTCATTATTTTTCGTTCTATTACGTTATTAATGTTACCAGTAACATTTTCTCTCAAGTATCTTCCATGTACAGACACCGAACCGTTACTATTTTATTATAAGTATAGATATACACTATTGCAAACTTATAATTGTAGTTGAAATGAGTTCCCTGCACACTTAAATTGGCACAGAACCCTTGGTGGGCGAGTCCGATTCACATTGTACTTGTTTTTCTTGTACTGTGCCGATTATACTAATTTCACTATCAAAACATTTCACCACGAAAAACGGCTATCGTGGCACAGGGTCACAAAAGTGCGACTGTTAACGCTGGGCAATAATTATGAGTTCGATTCCCACATATGGGAATGAAATATTTAATATCTTCATTTCCTTGCTCTAGTAATGAGGCAAAGCGCAGCGTTGAATCCCGCCACTGTACACGCAATGTCTCAAGAATTCGGCGGAAAGTGTTTCGTTTCACTGCCATATAACAGTTATTATCAGTATTGTGTATGACCAATCATGCAGCTCTGTTGATGTTTTAAGATCGTCACATCAATGCATTTAAGGCACAGTTAACTACGTTAGAGGCAACAATACGCCTTTTCAGATTGGTATCATATTTTCCGTGTGTGACTTCGATATTTTTAAATATTTCAATTTAATGTGATTGATGGTAAGTAAAGCAGTTTCCTAGCAATCGAGAAATATGTGATTTATATTTCTATGTCTCTTAGACGGAGCAGAGAGCCTCCATAGTGCTCTATCATCTACTGTCATCCGATAGTGTTCATATATTCCAAAGGTCCAATCGCGTCCGTAAGTTCATGCCAAAGGTCGTCGTTAAATAATCGGTCCGATTTTGCTGTTTCAAATTCATGAATCATTTGATTTAGATAAGCGAGTGATGAGCCTATAGTGATATAGCCTGTTGGCGGGGCTGCCGCCTCAGAGTTCACAAAATCGATTTCTTTCGGGTATTTTCCCTTGTGACCGCCATTCATCGCCTTCTGTTCTGCTGAGTTAATTGCTATAACACAAGTTGGCAGTCACGCGGCAGTGCAGCTGTAATGGGGTCCAGGGTGGACGACGGGAACGTGGATGGCTCGGACTGGCTGAGGCTCTGCTTGTATTCGTGCGTTACCACTAACACTGCAGAAAGCTACTCGGCATTGATAGAAACTTATTTATCAGAGCTTCCCCTGTGTTATACCTCAGCTTCCCACCCCCAGATGTGTATGTATATTTACCGTACGTTTTGCGAGCTTCATATATTATAGGCACAATAGAGACTACAACATCCAGTATTCAAGAGGTGTTTTTGTTGAATGTTATTTTTTAATATTTTTCAAGTATATTTATTTCTTTATCGTTATTTATTTATTATTTTTATTGTATTTATCTTTATTAAATAACACTTGAAAAATATGAAAATACAAGGTAGGCAAGGCACCCTTAAAAATGCTCTTTAATCTTTTAAAATATTTTATGTCAACAGAGTATATATACTCCACAAAATAAGAACATTGTAGCAGTTTTAAATAAATACCTTTGTAAACTTTTGGAGGCGTCTTAATAGCCTGGTAAAGTACTGTATCTTTTAATTGATGTTAACAACATATTTCTTAGATTAAGTTGTGTTTGTTATATTATACTTATTTATCAATAAAGACATTTATAAATAAATAAATAAATAAATAAATACACTACATAAAGTATGTAAACGTGCAGCAGGTTTAAATAAATCTTTTAATGCTACATTTTGACTTTAGATGATAAAATGCCGACAGTGGAAAGTGATTGTTCTGTCAGTTCAGTTGCCAGTGGGGACGAGACCGAGACTTAAAGTCAGTAATAAAAACACCACTATTTTGTCTCAAAAAACCTTCAAAAAAGTGAATGGAGACTGGTGGAAATATATGTATATATGTCACTGACGTAAACCCTCTCAATCTGTAATGAGAAGGTCACTTCCTTGTCATATTATGATTCCATAGTAATAAAATGGGCAGCTACACTAATTTAAATAAATACCTAATAATATAAATAAGTAATAAATCAAGAGAAGTCTTAATAAAAAACACAAATAGAGCTTGATAAAAACAAAATAAACATTTTGAATTGAAATGAAAAGAATAATTTTGAATTGGCTTATTTTATAGCGACCCGCTCGCAACTTCGCCCCCTTGAACTACATACTTATTAATCTACAGTACTGTGGTTTTCTAATAATTTTTGGACATAGGGAAAATATCTGGATTTCAAATAGTGAATAGGTATACTTATATATATATACCTAATAATTGCAATTTTTTTTACAAAAATTGCGCGAACAGGGGAGCATTAAATTTGCTATACTTGTATATTTTTTTTTACATGTATATTTTTTTTTACTTGTATATTCTTTATCTCTAAGCTCAAAGGAACGCGCGCGATGCGCGGTTAGCTCGGCGCGCGGCTTGAGATTGTAACAGATCAATGTTGTTATTTACATGACCGCGCGTCATCACGCATGCCGCGCGCACCTCCATGCACCACGCGCAAGATCTCGTACCGCGTGTCAATTTTAAGGTCTACAGTTAGTGTTGGGCGTTACTGTTGTATTTTTATAAAGAATTGTTCATTATATTATATTTTTTAAACTATTATTTTAAACTGCTGTAATATATATTAAATTATTTTCAACATAAGTATATTACAATGACAAAATGAACGAAGTTCAGACTAATATCAAACAAATAATTATCATTTTCGTTATTAGCTATATTTTAATGTAAGTAATATTTGGTCTTTCTGCCATTGAGTTAAAGCTCATATTTATGCGAGGTTGTACGATGTGAAGTTCGCCATCATTATTTTATTTAATTGACGAAATTGTACTTTAATGTTACTGTCGGTTTTTCTTTTGGTGATATATAGATAATATCTTACAGCACCATCTGTAGGTAGCAAATACTTTTCAACGCAATCATAAAAAAAGTCAAAGTATGCAATCGACATCCTAAAGTACTTGAAAAAACGACCTTCGTGTAGTCTTAGTGTGGGATATAGACTCATAAGCAAGCTTAAGAAGTTGTTTGACTCAAAATAAGGGGAACCCATTATCGTCTCTGCTTTAGATGACGTCGTCGCCGCCATGTGAAGTGCTGACTCGCGCTGCAGCGCGCGTCGCCACGCGTTCATCTGAACTTAACCTTATATACATAATCAAACTCTCATCAAACTGCCCTTGAAGTGTATCCTTTTCAATAAAAAAATAATCATCAGAATCGGTTGACGTGATATTGAGTTATTCGTCCATTTGTCACGCAATATACCTAATGCAAATTTAGGACATATGATTGTCCCACAGATATTATTTTCAGAAATGCACCAAATTAAACAGGGATCACATAAGAAGCACTAGCTTTCAAATAAAAATCATCAAAATTGGTTCACCAAGCCAAAGGTTCTGAGGTAACAAACAAAAAAAAGGAAAATAAATACAGTCGAACCTCTTTTTCTTACAAAAGTCAGCTAAAGAGATCAATTTGCGTTGACTTGAAGTAATTAGTATGAATATTTTTAAAAATGTTATTTCACACTCAGACAAATACTCCTTTATACATTTTCTAAAAAAAGTGTTTTTTTTTTCTAAATGTAAAATGCCTCTTTTTAATGATGTTAAAAAGAAACTTATTTAAAAATTCTTCTATTCTCTCTTGCCAAATGATGATTTTAAGCAATTATCTTTGAGTAGCGAATATTTGTTAAAATCACCCTACAGAGATGTTACCAATAAAAATAAGTTGTGCAGGAATTCCGTCACAGCTTGATAAATACGTATACCAGTGATTCTCAACCTTTTCTTTGTTGCGGCACATATTTAACGATTTCAAAATTTGGCGGCACACAAAGAAAATTTGGCGGCACACAAAAAGAAATTATTTACTAGAGCACACTGCATAAATAGTTTATGACAAAAATTTTAAATATAGGAGTTATTTTTTTTGTGGATTTATATATATATTCATGTTAAAAATATATTTCTTTTTAAACGATATAATTTAATTATATTAACATTATTATATATTTGTAAAATTTGGCGACACACTTTTGAAATTTGGCGGCACACGAAAGTGCCGCCAAATTTACAGTGGTTGAGAACCACTGACGTATACGTTATATCTACATACAATGTTTAAATCTGTTTATTTAACGATTTTATTAATAACTGAAATTACATGGTGTAAAGGGCAATTATAATATATAATAAATCCATAACGTTTCTAAGGGATTTAATGACAAAAGAAATAATATAATATAGTTTAGTTTTGTGTTTTTCTTATAATTCTTTATTTTTTTTGTAACATGTAAAATACGAAATGGTTATTGAAGGTATTTTTCTATAATTTTTTTTTTAAGATATAGAATAAAATTAGTAGTACATAATATTAATCTAAATATGGCCGCTGGCTGTCAGCCAGTCAGATCACTGGAAAATTGACTTGAATGATAATAAAATGTAGACCATGTCCTTTCCCAAAGTTAAATTTCATTAACATTGAGTCAAAAGGTAACGGACTGTCAGATATTTCACAGATATTTTACAATTTTATTCGTATTTAATATTATTAATTTAAGAACAATAATATGTTTTTTGAATTCTTTAATTCTTCTTTAAGAACCTGGCTTCAGCGAATATTAATCATATTCCATAAAAGTCCATAAGTATTTATATTTTACAACTTACTGTAATTATAAGGTCGGGGTAAAGTATTTTCGTATTGTTACAAAGGAAAATATTTTTTTTAGATATAATTTGTTAATTATTTATAATATGTATTTGCCGTTTTGATCGATGACTTGTTGCCATCTTATGGATAGTCCCATTCCTGTAGAAATTTTGAGATTTTTGATTAAAAAATTTGACTGGTAGTGTTCACAGTGTTCTTTTGAGGTTAGATTTATGCTTCCTAAAGAGTTCTGCAATGACCGAAACAGGTAGAAATCTGGTGGAGTAAGGTCATGGCTATACGGAGGATGCATCATCACATCCCAGCCAAGCTTTCTCAATTTTTGCTGCGTGGATATAGATGAGTGCGGTCTGGGGTTGTCATGGTGGAACACCACGCCCTTGCTATTCTCCAGCTCCGGCCGGTTTTTCTCAATAGCTTTTCTTAACCTCATCAGTTGCTTGACAGAGGTCAGAATCGGTAGTTTTACCCGGTGGCAAAAGCTCACAGTGGACGATTTGTGCTACTCTTAGTGGTACCGCATTAGGTCCTTACACCGCATAATTTTTTTTTTGTTCGCGGCGTTTTTATAATAAAAATTGAAAATGTACCGAATTTCTTCGTCACATTTTGCTTGCTTGAATAACTTTTTTTTTTATTTATTGCATCTTCAGAATGTCACATTTAATAGTATTAAAACCAGCCAGTTATATTTAGTACTACAGTACCAAAGAGGTTTAATTACTAATAATACATTCAAAATCCGAAAATACTTTTGCCCCGACCTATTATTAAATTAATGAGGGAATTAAGTTTTCTTCCACTTCACGCTACATTGTGAGTGAAATATTTATAGCAGGATACTCATTACAGAACCTAGAGGCATGACAGTCCATTCTACTCTCTCTCCTTAAGCTAAGAGCTAAGAGCTTCTTCTTGAAACTTAACGCCATACTGTCTTAGAAGAGCGTGAACATGAGAATAATTTATCCTCTGAGTGGAGACTCACAACATCGCGTTTATCTTGCGGCTATCGAAAGCAAGGGACTGGCAGTTAGTTTGGAAATGGCGAAAGCCTTTGATCTAGTGCGGCATGGGGCGCTCCTTGCTAAACTTCAATCTCTAAGTAGATTTCTTAAATACGCATTCTGTCATTCGCAAATATCCGGGAGTACCTTCGAAAATTCATAAAGTTCTTGTCGGTTCATATTACATACTATACTTATGCTATTTGCATAATATATAATCATGTGTACAAGTTGCGCTCAGTTGTTTGTGTTTATTAAGTAAATTATAAAAATATGAATATAATGACTTTTGCCCATTATTTTAATTCGACTAGAAGAATCTAGTGACCTTTGTTTATAATCGCGTGTATTTAAATAGTCGTTTAGATTTTTTTTATCTTTTTTATATCAGCTTTTTCTTTATCGAAATTAATGATTATATTCTAATTTTGTTATCTTTGTGTTTGAACTGTTTTATATAAATTAAATTATTATTAGATATTTCTAGAAATACCATCAAATATTTGTTCCGGACATTTCGTTTTTCCTAACCGAACTTAAATGAAATAATTAACACATTTTACTGATGACTGGTATATCTTGACAAGAAATATATTGTTTGAGGCTGTCGTGGCGCAGTAGGACAAGCGTGTGATTGTCACAAGCGCGTTAATTGTGAGTTCCAATCGTCACTCGGGAGTATGATATTCATTTTAAAATAAAAATCTTGATAGAACGGGAAAGTTTCGCCACTCGCACGATGTTTAGTTTCATCACTCAATAAGTGTCTTGACACTATAATGAGCGGATCTAGAAATTTTTCCACGTGAGGTCTAGATTATAGCTTTTAACAGATCTGTTCGAGTAAAGTTTTTTTTTTAATTTTCAGGTTAAACTTTCAGGGTAAAATTTTGTGGGGTAGGCACAAAATTATTCTGGGGTGGATATGGACCACCCGGCCTCTCTATTTCTCCGCCAATGGACACTATATTCTCTCTGCCTATCCTTTATGCTGGATAAAGCAAAAAGCTGAAACAAAATATATAGAGCATAGGTTTCTAAGCACGGTGATATTGGAAATTTCAATTCTGTAATATAGCGTATACTTCAATTTCTTGAGACTTTGCAATATCGTGAGAGAGAGCAGACAAATATATTTCTGTTGCCTTTATGACTGGAAGAAAAATATAAAGAAATAAATAAAAAAAGGATTTTATGTAGTTACAACAGTATTATTTTTATAAAATTTGCTTTTAATTTTTATTAGCTTTTGCGTAATGTCCACATAATATATAGGTACATACGTATTTTATTAACTACGTATTTTGTCCAAATTATGTTGTTAATTAGTTTTTATAATGTATTCTGCACAGTAATAATAATCGCACTCCGTGCATATTACTTAGTGAACATTTAGCAAATGTGTCTTACAGAAGTTCTACTAAAAGTCTCTTCGTTATTTAATAAAAATTGTCTGCACTTTTTACGTCCAATGTAGCACTTTTCCGATTCCTGTATGTTGGTGCATTCGTCCATTCTAACGTTTAAGGGCATTGTGATCATATTCCCATCTATAGGAGTACTCCATCAATGGGCTGACAGGATTTGTTCACACCAGTTTGCGCTTTTTCCAATTAGTTCCATTGTTCTGTTCAGCTTGTGTTGACGGTTATTACGTTTGATTGTTACAGATTTAACAATAGATGGAGTGACACGCTTTGGTGGTTGTTCACCAATTTGATGTGTAGTTTTTGTGCACATTAGGTATGCGTAGAGAATGTAAATCATGAAAAATGGCGACTTTATTTTAAATAAATGTAAATATGTTTGATAATAGCTAGATGCAGCAATTTTTATATACAGTACGTACCTATATATTTTTTTTATTTAATAGTATATAACTAAGACAGCTTATTAATTTAAGTTAAGTTTAGCTATTACTTAGGTATCTTTGTATGAATTAATGTATATACCAACAATTTGATAAAACCAGCTTCACGCTGTATTCCGCACACATCAAGGTAGGCAGAGGGAAACTAGTGTCAAAATTCTGCGTTCCCCATTTTCCACCGAATTCTGGTGGCATTGCGTGTTGAGTGACGTGAGCCGCACCTTGTCTCTATACCAGAGCGAAGAAATGAAAATTAAACATTTCATTTCATCGAATGGGAATCGAATCCACAACCTGTCGCGTCTACAGTTATACATTGTGCAACTGCGCCACGACTGGTCTTTTCATAATTGCATAATACAATTTCATAATTGTCAATATATACATTACATTTATATGACATAGTAATTTGTACATATTTTAATTACGTTTTAAATGGCATATGATGAAATAATTTTATAGTTTCCGCTTATAATAGTTTCCGTGAACGCATATTGATTGTTGTATAGAAACAGGCAACTTGTGCTCAATTCTATAATTTAATGAATGAATTGAATGTAATTTTAAAGTTGTAAAAAGAGATAGAAAGAGTGAAGCGAATTAAATGTTTTAATGCTATTTTCATTATTTCATATCTTTATCTTTAGATAGATAATATCTTTAGAATATTATTTATAATATTCTTAAATGCAAAATATGTTTTAATGTGAATGTAATAAAAATAAAAAATCATTTTATTATTTTTTATTTTTTTTAAATAAATAATATGGTAAAATATGGGAAAAGTATCGAGGCCAGTCGTGGCGCAGTGGCAAAAAGTGTGACTGTAAAACCGACTGGTTGTGGGTTCGATCCTCGCTCGAGGAGATGAAATATTTACTTAAATTTATATTTCCATTTCTTCGCTCTGGTGTTGAGGGAAAAGCGCGGCGTTGAGTTCTGCCACTCAACATGCAATGCCTCCAGAATTCGGCAGAAAGTGGGGAACAGAGTGTCTTATGACACTAGATTCCCTCTGCCTACCCTGCTGTGTGCGGGATACAGCGTGAAACTGATTTATTTTATATATTTTATGGGTAAAGTAGATCCTTTACTGTAAGTACCTATATATAATAGTATTTTACAAGCTTGTCCCGCACTCAATACCCAATTGACAGAATACCAACAGGTCTATTTACACCAGTGGCTCTCGTATTAATTCCCGACTGCTAAGGAAGGGTTATGACATGGTGCGAATGAGATTGCTTTTGTGTTTATAGTTTTATACTAGTGAATGTGTGTATGTGTAATATAGTGAAAAGCTGTGTTGGACGTATCAACAAAAAAATGTTCTGAGGCTAGACATGGTACAGTAGCACAAACGCTACAGGTTATTGGTTCGATTCAAATTCGAGAAAATCAAATAATATAATAATTAATATTTTATTTCGAAACTCTGGTGTCGAAGCAAAAGCGCGGCGTTGAGTTCCGCCACTTAACAGGCAATGCCTCCAGAATTTGGCGGAAAGTGGAGAGCGGAGTGTTTTGTTGTACATTAGGCTATAGGAAGCTGACAGTGTAGTTATTAAGTGTAATGTGTGAGAAATAGAAATTGCTTAGCCAAACTCGAAAATTAAAGAAAATCTTTGATATAAATTGGGTTTCAAACTATATATAACTATATTATAACAATAAAATAGAATTGCCCCCAGAATATTGTTTTGTTCCATGGGCAAAGGTTTTGCTTACCATCAGGTGGTCTTTAGACTCGTTTGCCCTTTTTTGCAATAAAAAAATGTAATACAAAATAAAACTGAATTGATGAGTAGTTAATTTTTATTTATTCGGACAAATTAAATAAAAATAAAATTAATAAATACAATGTAGGGTACGTTTAATTTCTTGTGTAGAACTGGAATTGAAAGTTTTTTATTATAAAATAAGTATAGAGTGTCCAGAAAATGGAAATGAATACGAAGCTTTATTGAAAAAATATATATATATATATATATATATATATATATATATATATATATATATATATTTTAGAAACATATTAAGTAACACCTGCCATTTACTTACAAAAAAACTAATCTAATTTGATTTCATCCATTTCTGGTTGCTGCGCAAGTAGATAACTTTCTGAAGAAACTTTCCATTCAGTAGAGTAATCGTTACATGAAATGTGTGACACGTCGCAACATTTTGTTTAAATCGAAGGTCGTCATTTTTATCCAAAATTAGGCAAAACGATTCGGAAAGTTTGTTTCTGTTACGGTTTACGGCAATTTTTATATTTAGAAATTTAGAATACATTGCTCTGTTCATCATTATCTTCATGACAAAAATAAACATCAAACAATAATGCTTACCAAAAATTGTAATTAAGTTACCAATAGAAAGATTATCAGATTCAAACATGAAAAAAAAACAGGTCTATCAGTCGTCACAGGACAAAATAGCGTTAATTTTTGTGTCCGACCGAAACATGCTCTTCACAAGAAACCGAAACCAGAACCGAAACATTTTAATATATAGTATAAAAAAAATAAGCTGAAGCAGTCGATAGAGATGGTCATCACCAACTACTTTTACGCTATATAGCGGATAAGCTTCAATAGAGTCGCCTGGGATAGTTTGATTACGTTACGCACCGACCTAGGAACTATGTCGGATGCTGGATATCAGTGACCTAAAGTGAGACCTCCCGGACGCCCATGGAAGCGTTGGTTAGATGTCGTGATGCAGGATATAAGAGCCAATGGCCTAACCACTAAGGATGTTAAAGATCAAACAAGCTTAGTGCAAACTAGATTAGGTTGAGTAAAAATTAACCACACTCTATCTTTACACACACTATATTTTTTGGAATAGGATAGCCTCTATAGATTCGGAAATGTCTGTAGTTTTTATTACTACAAAAAAATGAACTACTTGTAAGATGTAGATATTCAATTATAAAAACCTCTCCACGTAAGATTTACATAGAGAGAGAGAGAAAGAGCCAATAGTAGAGCCAGATCTTCGTTATTTTGTAAAGCCTGTAAATTTCTGTGTACATATGCCCACCAACGCTGAGTACTATTAAGGAATACGGATCTTGGGTGACGGTTACTTTGGCAGTTATTAGGTAACTAAGATGCAAAAAATAGTACCTATAAGCGCCTACAAACATATTAGGAGCAAATAGTATTTTTTACACATTAGTTAATAAAAATTATATATTGTTCCTATTACTACAAATTGTTCTTGTCAGTCACTACATGTAATGTTTATTAGAGTTTAAGGGTGTCTGGCAGTGGGGAACGCCATTTCTAATAATATTCCCAAGAAAATATAAAAAAATGGAGTTTTATAATTTAACGAAACTTAGGTTCTATTTTTTGCATTTTAGTTACCCAATAACTGCCAAAGTAACCACTCAAGCTCTATATTTCATAATAGTACTTCCTGGTGTTGGGTGTGCGCAAAGAAACTTTCAGGCTTTGTACAATAACGAAGGTCTGGCTGGCTTTGACTCTGGAGACAAATACATTTGTTACAAATATTTTTTTTTATAATTTGAAATTAATAAACTGACTTTAATACTCGTGAAGCACAATAATTGGCAGAATGACGCCTGAAAAGTACTTAGTTTCGGCACGGCCGAAGAGTCGGCCGTTTTTTGGCGAAACCGAAACTATGGCCGAAACCACGATTTCCTGATTGGCCGAAACTGGTTGAAAACGAATCTTCGGGCGGTCACTAGTTAATTGTTTTTTTTTTTATTATAGTTTAAAAAGTGCTTGTTGTACTATGCGCAACTCGAGAAAAATTGCTTCTGTTCCATTTATTTTAAAATCCTTATTCTACAAACCTAGAAGCTAACATGCTCTGAGAAGTTTCTGGACATATGAATCTTGACCGCTTATATCTCAAGTTTACGAGCGCGGTTGTAGCTAGCACCAGGTACCATGTGGTCTGCTGAGTTATAAACTGTATAACATTTACTTTAAAAAATGAAAAATTAAAATATTTATATGTATGTGATGAATAATAAAATACTCCTAAATATAGTATAAATTTCCATTTGTCGGATTTTCATTTAATTGTCAAATTTTAGTTATAATTGTCACTTCTAGTCAAATTTAATAAATTTCGACATTGTCAAACACTTAGCATGGTTTCAACCTTCTGCTACCACTAATTCCTCTACCCTAATCTGTCAATAAAGTCTAATAGTTAGCTGATTAATGGACAAGAGATCACGACGAATTGTTTACTTGTTCAAATTGAAAGTGAGTAATTTTTCAAGGTTTACGTGTCTACATAGGTACTCACTTTATGTATTAAAATGTGTTTTTTACTTAATATTTACTTTTAAATTATTTTCTGGTATTGAAGCAAAGCGCGGCGTTGAATTCCGGCACTCTACCCGCAATGTTTGAAGAATTCAGTGGAAAGTGGGGAACGGAAGTATCTTAATCGGGAATAGAGTATCCACAGGTTCCCTCTGCTATGTATCGGAGTTAAGAAATATTATTTATTATTTGAATTAGCACAGATTTTGACATTATATATTTTAAACTCAGTTAGGCACGCACATTTAATTAATTTCTTATGGGTCCTAAAACTTTTAGAGGTGCCTTTCCCGCCTCCTTACAAACAGTTCTTTGCATTGCAGCAAATGACATTATTGCTACAAATCACATAAATACATGTTAAAAGAGCAGTTACTAAAATAAATTTATTTAAATTAATTTTAAAATGAATACAAACATTACCATATAATGGTGCGTGTATTCTGTAACATTTATATTAATTAAAGTTCCATACAGAAACGTGATGTGGTGAGTAATCCATTTAACCTCGCGTAATGTCGCTGATATATCGTGTATGTCGTGGGCCGATTGTGGAATTGGCCACATCGTGATATGCTTGGGCACATTATAGTAATTCGATGGCGTTCATAATAAATATTATTTGATTATTTAAGGCTATTTAGAATTACACTGTAAAAAAAAAATTAAATTAAATTAGCTTCACGCTGTATCCCGCACACAGCAGGGTGAACCTAGTGTTAAGACACTTCGTTCCCCACTTTCTGCCGAATTCTGGAAACCTCGACACCAGAGCGAAGAAATGGAAATATAAATTTAAGTAAATATTTCATCTCCTCAAGTGGGGATCGAACCCACAACCAGTCGGTTTTGCAGTCACACCTCGTGACTGCCGTCCCACCGTCCCACCACCACCGCTGCGTATTATATACATATATTACACTGTAATATAGTTAAATATAGTTTATAGCAATCCTGAATGTAGATTTCATATGAAACAAACAAATTAAATCTGATCAGCAGTTCCAGAGATCTTAGTGTTTAAGTAAGCAAACTTTTTCGCTTTATCGTAATGTGCTTGGGCACATTATGATCTAGACATCTTATATCAGCCTTATTGCTTAATGCTTAATGTCTAATGATTCTGCCAATGACAATTATCATTTGTGTAGGGTTTCAAATTAAAATGATGACGTTTTTAGATAAAACTAGTTTTAAACTGAGAAGCGACAAAAATCTTATTCCGTAATTTTGATTTATTTCATGTGAAATATTAACCGGTTAATTTATAGAGATACTAACAATGAAATTAAGTTTTAAAATCAGTCAAGTGAGATTTTTTTTGAATTTTTATATTTAAATGATGCTTTAATATCTAAAAGGTGTTTTTATAATACATTATTAGGGTTCCGTATCTCAGAAGAAAAAAAATGGAATCCTTACAGGGTTACTTTTTTTGCCTGTTTTATGGCTGTCTGTCCGTCTGTCAAGACCATTCATCTCCACATGACGCTGAGATATAAAGTTAAAATTAATATGAAATCTCCAGGTATGTCATTCCTTAGGAGCACAGAAAAAAAGCTTATAAGTCAACGCAATAAAAAATACAAGCCGTTATACATAGTTTTTGCTGTATTTTGTATAAAATTCGACGTGTAATCAAAATCTATAAGAATACTTCCCGTGGACCTACCTACTTAGAGTTATGAAATTCGGCAAGAAATTAGAACTTACAATATAAATAAAAGAAGAAGTCCGAAACATGGGAACTTATTAACCTATAGCATAACAAGACATATTTTTTTTCAGGTTTTGGTATTTTAATTAATTAGCAAATTAACAATTACGCGAGTTGTTGTTGCATATTTCGCCGTCGGTTTTTTCATAGCTCTAGTAGTATGCATTAAGTTTTTAAAACTTGTTTATCTTTTATTTAAGGTCAAAAGGAAAAATAAAGGATTTGTATATGATCTATATGGTACATAAAAAAAAATTTAATCAGCTTCACGCTATATCCCGCACACAGCAGGGTAGGCAGAGGGAACCTAGTGTTAAGACACTCCGTTCCCCACTTTCTGCCGAATTCTGGAGGCATTGCGTGTTGAGTGGCAGAATTCTACGCGGCGCTTAACTTCGACACCAGAGCGAAGAAATGGCAATATAAATTTAAGTAAATATTTCATCTCCTCGAGTGTGGATCGAACCCACCACCAGTCGGTTTTACAGTCACACTTCGTTTTTTTCTCTTTGTTTCGATCCACCCAGTAGTTTTGAGATTAGCGCGTACAACCAAACAAACTCTTTAACTTTATTATATTAGTAAAGAAGTATAGATTTTACAATGGAAACTTTTTGATGATGATGACTTTAACAATCAATTTTTTATCAAATATCTAATTGTGATTTATTTTGAACATTAATCCATTCTGTATTTCTAAATGACTGCGTGCGTGCGTATCTGTGTGTGTTTAATTAAGATAAATATTGTAAGACACTATATGACATATTATTTTTATCGTAATACGGTAAACAGTATTTTAATGATATATGACATATACTATATACTTCTTCCGTACCTTAAAAGATAAATACAACTACAACTCTTATAGTACTTTGTTGTTGCCTGTCCCTATGTCTGTCCGTTTGTCTATTTTATTTAGATTTTTAAGATTTTGTTTCTTGAACTCTGCCAGGAAACGGTCGAATTTTTTTTAGCTTCACGTTGTACCCAAACACAGCAGGGTAGGCAGAGAGAACCTAGGAACCTGATTTTAAGATACTCTGTTCCCATTAAGACGTTTCCTCATTTGTCGCAGAATTCTCAAGGCAGTGCCTTGAGAGTGTTGAATGGCGGAACTTTGTTAAGTTAAGCGTTCTTACTTCTTGCCAGAGCAAGGAAAAGAAAATATAAAATATTTTATTCCTCCGATCAAGAATCAAACCTGTAGTGTGATTGTCGCGTTCACAGTTGCACGCTGGGCCACAACAGCCTTTATTTTATAATTGTACTTGGTATAGTATTGACATAATTTAGGAAAGTTCAATCGTTTTTGTTCAGTTTCAGGAGATTATAAGTATGGAAATAACATCTAATAATCAGTGATATGATAGACAGCATCTTTTAACATAACGTCTTAGCTTAATTAATAATAATAAAATGTAATACTAGCGAGCCAAACGCGGCTTGCCCGCTTAAACCTATTATTATATTTTTCTCAGCTTCACGCTGTATCCCGCACACAGCAGAGTAGGCAGAGGGAACCTAGTGTTAAGACACTCCGTTCCTCACTTTCTGCCGAATTCTGGAGGCATTGCGTATTGAGTAGCAGAATTTAACGCCACGCTTTGCCTCGGTACCAGAGCGAAGAAATGGAAATATAAATTTGAGTAAATATTTCATCTCCTCGAGTGGGGATCGAACCCACAACCAGTCGGTTAACAGTCACACATTGTGCCCCTGCGCCGACTGGCCTCTATCTATTATTATATCAAAACCAAATTATTCCTAATCTTTACGTAAATTGTAGCTTATGTATTGTTCTCGAAAGTTTTTGAAGTTTTACAGTAATATGCTAGTGCTATTTAGCAAATTCTATTGTAATCATTAGTAAATCTATTTTAAGCCCTGAATATTAAAAGTCAAGTAAAAGAGAACTGTAATAAATTACGATTAATGTGTAAGAAATGTCAAGATGGAGTTTACTGAAACTCGACGGCGGATGAAGGAATGAAATCTTTGTATTCATATTCAAAAATAAACGTACTTTCGCTTTCGTTGATTTGATAATTTACGATGTTTGCCTTCTGTTGCAGCAGTAAATCAACCAGAGTTTGCCCTGTAATTTATTTCTCGCGTATATGTATAGCACATTGTGTTAATTTCAATATACATATTCATATTGTTTCAAATAGAATTATTGGACAATGGGCAGATTGAGACCACCATCCAATAGCAATAAAACATATGTTATTTGATAGGTCTCTTTAATAGGAACAACTTTTCTTATGACAGCTTTGTTCTTACAGTTGTCCATTTATAAATATATGGCACAAAATTTTTGAGATCTTTATAATTAATGTAACGTTTTTTATTTGGCTTTTATTTTATAGTAATATTTTATGTCGCTCACTATCTCGTCCTGACGCCGACTCAAGCGTGGATACAGTTCGGGATGGGTTAATTAAGAGTTAAGTGCACCAGCAATATTTTTAAATGACATTATAGTAGACGATCTCTATATCACGAGTACCTTAAATACCTGACTAGAGATCTTAAAGATTCTGATAGATTTAATTAAAGGCCATTTAATTAAAAAATTGAGGCCAGTCGTGATGCAGGGGCACAAAGTGTGACTGTATGTGGTTTCGCCACTCAGCACTCTTAATGCCTCCAAAATTCGGTGGTAACTGGAGAACGGAGTGACCTAACACTAGGTCTACATATACATATACATATAAATTTGATTCATTTCTTGACTTCCGAGTGACTCTATACACCACTCGGAACACTCCACAGAAAAGTCCCTCTGCAAAATGTTCCGCACACCGGCAAAAGCCAGCGCTCGGATTCTGGACCTCTCCGGGACCCCAGAGGAGGTGGGCTTCCTGGAGGATTCCCCAATCCGAACGCCTGAGAGCCAGCAGCGCCCCCCGAGCTCTCAGACAGCCCCGTCACGCCCAAAGAAGCCAAAATCGACCGTGACTGAGAAAAACCACAGTCCTCTTACAAAGTCAGGTTACGCGAGTAGGACAGCCGAAGCAAAGGCCCACCTTACCAAAGCTAAAATACACCTAAGCAACTCGCGTAACCTGAAGACGGATATAAAGGCTGCAGTTACGGATGCGATAGAACGCTTGTACCAGTTGGTGAAGGAGGCGGAGGCGGAGAAGGGAAAGGACGAGAGTAGTAGGAAGAGGGTGCCAAGCGAAGCGAGAGAGAACAAGGAGGGAAAAGACAAAAAGGAAGAGGAACTAATGAAGAGACTAGAAGAGCACGCAGTACTGTTACGGAAGAATGAGGAAAAGATGGAGGAACTGAAGGAGGTGGTGGAAAGACAGAGGGAATCCCTCGAGAGGACCACGTACGCGAGCGTGACGGCTGGCGAAACCAAAAGGGTTAGCCCACAGCCAGCCGCACTGCACTCGATTGTGGTCTCCTCGAGGAATGAGATAGACACAGGGGAGGAAGTCCTCGCCCAAATTAGGGAAGTGGTGAAAGCCAAGGATGGGTGGGTCCGAGTCGAGAAAGTGAGGAAGGCTAAGGACCAGAAGGTGATTTTGGGCTGCAGCTCAGTAGAGGAGCGGGAAAAGGTGAAGGAGAGATTGAAGGGGGCAAGCGATAGGCTAAACGTCGAGGAGGTGAAAAACAAGGACCCGCTTCTGATTCTTTGGGATGTCCTAGCGTACAATACGGACGCTGACATTCTGGACGCCCTGAAGAATCAGAATCGGAGCCTCTTCGACGGCATCTCCGAGGCCGAGTTTCGGGCTGAGGTTCGGTTTCGCCGAAAGGCGAGGAACCCGCTCACCGGCCATGTCGTCATGCGGGTGTCCCCCACAGTGTGGAACCGAGTTGTTGCGGAGGGAGCATTGCACATTGATCTGCAAAAAATCAGAGCGGCGGATTTTTCCCCGCTCGTGCAGTGCTCTCTCTGCCTCGGCTACGGGCACGGCAGGCGGTTCTGCAAAGAAACCGCCCCAAAGTGCAGCCACTGTGGGGGACCTCACATGAGGACAGAGTGCGATAGCTGGCTCAATAGCGCACCACCATCTTGCTGTAACTGCACTGGTGCGAAGGCGGAACGCGTTGACCACAACGCGTTCAGCGCCGACTGCCCAGTCAGACGCAAATGGGATGCGCTAGCCCGAGCCAGCATAGCCTATTGTTAAGGGCGCGTCTCTCTCCTCCAAACCCGCCGACCACACCTCTGCTCGCAAAAAGCTGCAGCCTAAAAGAACCGAGGGTCGTCACATCAGAATGTCAAATGACGGAATACAAAATTATCTGTATCCGCCACTTACACGCTGCAATGTCCTGGTGACGAAAAACAGCCTAGCCTCGAAGAGACTCAGGAACCCACCCACTTCTCGCAAAACATCTATCGCAGACTCCCTCTGCGACCGAATGGAGATATTACACCCAAGCTTCATAAAGAAACTCGAAGTAATAGCTTCCTCGGACGCAGAGGGAGCCAGCGATAAAAAAGTTCGACCAAATACCGACTCAGGAGCTGAGAACAGTCCGTACTCCGTTCGTCCGATCTATTTTCCCTTGTTTTTCCAGCCAAATCTCAGTTTGAGGACGTTACTTAAATTAAATGTAGTAGTTTTATTGAATGTACAGTAGTTAAATGTAAAAGAAATCAAAATTTTTAATATAACATAGATTCGAACAGTTAAAAGAAATTTGCAAATTTAGATTCGTTAAAATATTCCAGATCTCCATCTTTTGGCCTAGCGCCACCTCCCCAAAATTTAAAAAAAGTATTTAAATTAAAATCACAGATGCGCAAAGTCTCTGATCACGTCAGAGGGACGAGACGTAAAGCACAGAGCTTTACACTATTAATAAAAAAAAAAACACTAGGTCTCCTCTGTCTACCCTACTGAGTGCGGGATACTTCATCCCTAAAGCTAGTGTTATCTTTATAAGAGTACACAGTTATTTATGTTATTTGTCACTCACTATCTTTATAGCTTCATATTTTATTATATGAATCGAATACACCGACTCATTATTTCATAATTTATTTTAATTTTTTTAAGTTTATTTGAATAAAGCTATTTTAATTTAAGTTATTTTTTTTTTTAATTTTTTCTAAAAATTTTAAGTTATTTTTTTTAGATACACGATTGACAACTTTTAGTGTTTTAAAGTGTTCAATCCCGAACGAATTGGTTACATTAAACGTGTAAAAATTCGCGAAAATCAAAGAACTTCATTTACGTAGATAACCATGGACGTCATAGAGTTATAACAATAGTATAACAAAAACAATAGTAATTCCTTAATTATAGTCTCATGTCTAGTAAATAGATTTTTTATTAACTAAATTAACAGTGAATTATAAAACTTATAAAAAAACAGTCAACACACAGTCAATATTTTATTGCTAATAACAATGTAGCAGTCAATGTCAGACAAATCTGTAGTAGCTTAAGTAATTCACGGCGAATAACTATTATTAAAACCGTAGGTATTTTCACACAGCTTAAGCTTAAGCTTTTTTCACGTTATGTCCTGTGGAGCAAGGTAACGCAGAGAAAAGCTAGCGTCAGAGACTCTGTTTCCTATTTTTCACTCAATTTTTGAAACGTAACTCAACGCCGCACTTGGTCTTGTTAGAGCGAGAAAATGAAATTAATTATTTCCCCCGAGCCGAGTGGGAATCGAATCCATAACCGTAGCGTTTACAGTCAGACGTTGCGCTTTCGTGTCATGACGGCCTTTTAAGAAGAAGAAAACTAGCTGAATATAAAATTAATAATGTATTTTTTTTGCTTTACGCTATATCCCGCACACTGCAGGGTAGGCAGAGGGAACCTAGTGTTAAGACACTCCGTTCCCCACTTTCTGCCGAATTCTGGAGGCATTGCGTTTTGAGTGGCAGAACTCAACGCCGCGCTTGTCCTCGACACCAAAGCGAAGAAATGGAAATATAAAATTAATAATGTATAATAGTTATATAATCTTACTTTTATCATTCACAAGTGATAATTGAAATTCATGACCTGATTGAGAGGTGACGAGGTATTTATTGATGCCGGTATTTTAATGAAGTTCCGACATTTATCAGATGATATTGTAATTAAAATTTTAATTAAAATAGCGATGACAGCAACCATTCAGATATTGCACAATATTTACACCTGCCAATATGCTTATAATATACAAATATATTTATTATGTAAACATGTATGTCCATGTATAAATACGTTATAAAAAATTAAAATAAGTAGCGAACGAGCTTGAGGCCATCGTGGCGCAGGGGCACAAGCGTATGACTGTAAACTTGATGGTTGTGGGTTTAATTCCCACTCGACGAAATGAATTATTACATGTTAGTATTTTCATTTCTTTAATCTGGCAACAAGGCAAAGCGCGGCGTTGAGTTAAGCCACTCAACACGCAAATGAAATTCAGCGGAAAGTGGGGAACAAAGTGTCTTAACATTAGGCCTACCTGTCCTACTGTCTGCTTACCCTGGTGGTTTAAATCACCTTCGAAAGAAAATGAGTTTGCCTCAAATTGACATTAGACGATTTTGTTTTTTGTTCTTATAACTGTTATATCATTTCATCCAGAATTCAATGGGATGCCAACATTTGGATCGAAAAAAATAGTTGTGCTAGCTTGTGTAGAAACTCCCCAAGAAGTTTAATAATTTTATTAAATTGGATGATCAAATCAAATCAAATTTCCTTCAATGAAACTGTTTTCAGTTACATATAATATAAACAGGATTTAGGCATAGTTCATCGTGCCGCTGTGTACAAGAATAATATAACAATATTTAAAGAACGTCGTCTCTTATATATTACGACTGCGGCTGACAAAAATCACAAATACTTATTTACGTAATCATTTGATATATATTTTTTCTGATTAAATTTCACTTTGATTTGACAATTTTTTTTTAATTCAAGCATTTTTTTAAATCTTTTTTTAATGTTATCCGAATGAAGCTTCTTTTTCTATTCTTTATATGCATTTATAGTTCTTAAAATAGAAGATACAAAAAAATTACTTGTGAAATATACTTTCACAAGTAAAATTATATAAATTTTTAATATCAATAAAATATTCGCACTCAATAAATATTGTCTAACTATCGTAGACTAGTAAAAAATGCGAACACTTATGAAAATACAATAATACTTTGTTTTATTTAAAATCGCTTTATTTCCTTCGTTCTTTGACGTAACTGTCATACTAAACTTTTTTTTACTTTCTTGATGGTAATTATCAATATGTCTATGAGTTTTCTACCTTGTACCTGTCTACCTTGGTACCAAATATCAAGTTTCTCAATCATCTAAAAGTGAATTAGGATTTCGATAAGTGAGTGCGTCAGTCACAAAAATGTTGGTTTTTAAACGTAAATATGCTAATAAACTTTTGAATAAAATTTTAGAAATTTCATAAACACGACAAGCTAGGGGATTTTAATAAATGTGCTAAATTTCATGCATGAAGACCAATTGATTTACGAGATAAAGGGCTCAATATTAGCTAATGGTTCGTGTGAAGTACACATTGCGCATTTCCAGCTTTTTAACTTGGCTCGAAACGCTGGCGCGTGTCTTGTTCTTTAAACAATTTTTTTTTGGTTAGGACGAGGGTTTATGGCTTAATAAATCTGTATTTTTAAAGAAATTCAGTATGTGAGTCATAAAATTCCCTTGTTTTATGTCACAGTCCGACATTAGGTTTGCTATGTAAATTACATGCGGGACATCTCGTGGGAAATAAATCAGATACTAGGTGGAATGACTTACACACAGGCTTTATTACTACGAGTTTGAACCTGATTTATTTGGCACTGGTGACTGGTGTTTAGCTCTGGTATATTAGATAAGCAATAATAAATATTTTTTTAGCGTCACGCTGTTTTCCACACTTAACAGTATTGGCAGAAGGAACCTGAAAACCTAGTGCTCTTAACACTAGGTTTCCAGGTTTGTTTTTCATTAAGATCTTTCCACCGAATTCTGGAGGCATTGCGTATTGAGTGGCGAAACTCAACGCCGTGCTTTGCCTCGTTACCAGAGCGAGGAAATGACAATATTAAATATTTCTGTTCCTCGTTTATAGTCGCATTTTTGTGTCTCCTCGCCACGACGGCCTTACATAAGTAATACATTTTTTTATGTACGTTCGCTAGTTCAAAATAGTTATAAAATTATTACATTATTTATATATAGAAGTTATATCGGTAAAAATATACATATATGACATTCGCTAACATCAATACATAAAAAGGAAGAAGTATTTTTTCTCAATAGATATTGGCATATATTTTAGATAAATAAATCAGCTTCACGCTGTATCCCGCAAACAGCAGGGTAGGCAGAGGGAACCTAGTGTTAAGACACTTCGTTCCCCACTTTCTGCCGAATTCTAGAGGCATTGCGTGTTGAGTGGCAGAACTCAACGCCGCGCTTTGCCTCGACACCAGAGCGAAGAAGGAAATATTTCATCTCCTCGAGTGGAGATCGAACCCACAACCAGTCGGTTTTACAGTCACACTTTGTGTCCCTGCGCCACGACTGGCCTCATATATATTGTAGATATTTTTCAATTTTTTGTTATACATATATACATTGTGAGTTCTGACTTACAAGGCGCATGGATATAAAACAAGAAATATTTAATTTTAACTTTATGAAACTTTAAACATTGTTAATTAAATTTAAATTGTATGACGTATCTGTTTGTAAAGTACAATCTAAGTCGTCAAAGTCAGTGAGCGCCAATTGAATGTCAAACATAATTTCTAGATAGACGAAGCTCAAGGATTAAACGGTAGCTTTATCTGGAAGCCAGATAGCTCCCGGGGGCTAAGTGTCAGCGCGCTTTGTACGCTAGTACTTTGTGCCATCGATTAACAGTCGTGAAAATTAAATTGTATTAGCTATTTCGAGAAAATGTTTCAAAGCTAAAAATTTTAAGTATAAGAATATATTTTTGCTAGTTATGTATTATATAGTAATTAGATTTTATTTTATATTTGTAATTAATTTAAAGAATGGATAAATAAATCAGCTTCACGTTGTATCCCGCACAGAACAGGGTAGGCAGAAGTAACCTAGTGTTAAGACACTCCGTTCCCCACTTTCCGCCGAATTTTTCAAGGCATTGCCTAATTTAAAGAAAATACTTAATTAAACGTAAGATTTTAAACAAAACGAAATATCTTTCTTGAAATTTAATTACTAACTATAAATGATCGTGTAAAATACGTCATTATAAAATGAAAAAAAATATATATAATTATTAAATAGCTAAAGAATAAGGCCGTCGTGATTCAGTGGCACAAGCGTGTGACTTGTACAGTCACACGCGACGTTTGTGGGGTATTAATTATTATTTATAAATATTTTTATTTCCACTCAAAAATTCGGAAAGTGGGGAATGGAGTGTCTTAGCACTAGGTCTCTACCCTGATATATACGGTATTTTTTTTTATAGAAAAGACAAGGCAAACGAGCGTTCGGGTCACCTGATGGTAAGTGATCACCGCGCAACACCAGATGATCCTGATGGCCCACGACCCCGTGCAACACCAGAGGAGCTACAGGTGCGTTGCCCGCCTGTAAGGTGGTTTGGGCTCCGGAGCTTGGCATTACCTGACGCGAAACGCAGTGGCATAAAGCCACGCCGGTTTTAAATGCCGGGGGTGGTAATAATCCGGTCGAGTCTGCCCATGCGTGTTGCCATTGCTGGTGACGTGACTCTACCAGACGTACTTTAGTCGCCTCTTACGACACCACCAGTACCAGGATGATCCTATTCTAGGCCGGGATCACACGGCACAAAGCGTGAAGCTGAAATAAAAAAATCAAAACAAATGGAACCTTTATTTAATGCTCTTTTAGCGGTTTAATTTTCTTAGTTATCAGATAAACGTCGGAATTTCATCAATTAATTCGTCACAGCTGATCGCAGGTGTCAAAGCCAGAAATCTTGGTTTAAGAGTTCAAAATGGCTTGAAATAAAAGACAAAGGGTCGTTTCGAAGTTATATTTTAATTAGGGAAAAGCGTCGGAATTAAAATTAGTAAAGGGTGGAAGACGGGCAAGATGTTTTGCCACAAGTGAGAAATTTCAACGAAATTACTAAATTAAATTCTTATAACGACGTCGTTTATTTTAAACAGGGCCCATGAGATTGGAGAGGCCTTAAACGATGTTTATTAATGTATATTTTTTTTTACATTTATATTTAATCATTTTGTATGGCAACGGAGTGTCTTAACACTAGGTTCCCTGTGTCAGCTTGCTGTGTGATACGGTGTATAAAGGTACAAAAGATACAATAATTATACTTAGTGTTAGTTTTAGTAATGTTTCTATTTTTTAAATAGTGTATTTACTGCTTTGATTAAATAATTATTTCTTTTTTGTTTTATAGTTTCACGGCAGTGGAAGTGGGCAGGGAAAGCATTAAGACATTTCCGGTACCCACTTTCTTCTAAATTCTTGAGATAATGCGTATTGAGTTGCGTGCGACGTGTTTTACTCCGTTACCTGTGCGTCAATGATGGCCTCAATCGTTTTATTTTTGTGAATAAAGCTTATAATTTAAATCTGGTAATATCTTCTAGATTGGGTTATATTCGCGCACACACAGTACACAGTTACCTGATTACTTAGTTTAGTAACTGTTTTATTTCCGCGTAAATAGTGGGAATTTCGGGATCAAAAGTAGCCTATATGTTTCTTCACAACACTTTCTTCCACAAATCTTCTAGTGAACGTCTCATAAAATCCATCTAGTTCCGGAGATTAGTCCGGACAAACAGCAAGACAGACAGACAAAAATTTTAAAATAAGTTACTTATGTTTTTATATCGTGGAAATTGTTATATGCACTTGTAAAACACATTTATTTTGAAATCACAGACAGACATATAAATAATACATATGTATCTATAGACATATATTATTAAAATAATTTGTTTTTTTATTTATTTTTCACAATGTAAGTTCTATCTAATCATGAACCTCGGTGACACATCTCGAATTCAGGAGCAATATCGCAACACATTTTTTTCTGTGAATATTTTCTATTCGAGATAAAATAGTGGTTTATTTATTAATCATTTCACAAAAGTGAAAAAATGTATTGTACTCTGGAAAAATAGAACGAAATGAAGTTTTTTCTCTAAGCTGAAACGCATTGAACTACATTTTCTATTAGTTTTCAAGTTTTATAAAATTGTTTCTACTTTTAGCATCTTACAGTAGGATATTGGAATGGCATTATTGAAAAAGAACATAATACTAAATTCTGTATCCCTTAAGGCCAAATCAATGTTTTTGTACTTTCCTTATAAAACACTTTATTACAAATTTCCCTCGAGATTTTTAGGATAAAAATTTACATGAAATAACGTGTAACAAAAATCTATTGGGAGTGTGGACTAAAAGGAAATACTAAGTTATTATATATACAAACAAATACTACCCAAAATAACCACATAGCTGAATGTCGATGAATATATACTACTTAATAAGGTCATGTAGTGCATTGCTGAAAGTTTAATTATAAATACAATTGTTGTGGGTTCCATTCCCACTCGGGCGAATGAATTATTTTTGTTTCTTTACTTTGGTAAGACTATAAAAAGGCGTTGATTTTCACTAAACACACAACATAACATAACAATAATCTCAAATATATTATCAGATAGGAAAAAAGGTTGACTCTATGACGAAATAGAACCTGATTCTGCTACTAATCTTTGGAAAGAAATGTGGCTTTGCGTGAAAGAAATTCTGGTTAAAATGGAAATCTTTCAATGAATTTGCTTGTAAAACTTGTGCTTTTATAAAATTTTAATTTGGAAACAAGTCTATCAACGATGACGTGAATGTATCAAATGCGAAGGTCGCGTATGACGTAGTGGAGAGAGGAGAGAACAAAATAAAACAGTCAAACATATTTGGATATAACTTCACACGCGTATATCTGTAATAACATATGTGAATGTGCGATCATATCTATAGATGTGTAGTCACATGTGGAATCGTGATCACATGTGTGGATGATATGTGCAGGTGGATATATGTAATCACATGTGTGGATGAGTCGATCACACAAAATATACATAAACGAATATATACTCAAATACCGTTCACGTGGGTGACGTTTTCTTAAAACAACAAACAAACTTTGCAAGCCGTTGCTTAGCAACGGTAGGTTGTTATTAATGTGGCAGAATAAATTGCATGTCAAATTAGAAGTTTCTGGTTGAGTGGCGGAACTCAACGCCACGCTTTTGCCTCATAACCAGAGCGAGCAAATTCAAATATTACATATTACATGTCTCTAGAGTGGGAATCGAACCTACAACTTGTCATGTTTACAGTGACACGCTTGTGCCTCTGAACCACGACTGGCCCCAACTGGTTTATCACAATAACATTTTATTATTTGTCTTCTATACTTAGATAAACTAAGGTTCGTACTTGTATTACAGTTATTTAAATAATAATTATTAGGCAAATTTTATGCAGAAAATTTTACGCCGTGGTATTTTATTTCCCTGCAATGATATAAAATTTTAATTGTACAATTTATAGTAAAAGTTAATCAATCAACAATAAAGTAACGAAAATAAAGTAAAAAAAGTTAAACTGAACTGCAAAGTGTTTTACTTTTGCAACGTTTTTCATCCACATAAATACTTTATATAGACAAGATTCTTATACGTATTGTCCATAAGTTTATTTTTAAAATATCGAAAATTACGTCAACCAGTGTACTAGTTCATGTTCTTGGTAGCTTATCTTCACGAGTTACGAAACAGAAATATTCGTAAGGAATAAAAATAGACGTTAGTCTAAATTCTAAACGTGCTTAGAATTTTGTATTTCAATTAGAACTGTTAACCTCTTTATAGTTCATTTTCATATACTGTATATTTATTTTTATTTTAAATTTTAAAGGGGCCTTCATGGCGCAGTGGTACAAGCGTGTGACTGTAACGCAACGGTTGTTGGTTAGATTTCCACTCGGGGGAATGAATTATTATTTATAATGATTCCTCCTAACATTTCTTCCCTCTGGTGCCAAGGCAAAAAGCGCGGCGATCAGTTCTGCCACTCAACACGCAATGCATCGAAAATTCGGTGGAAAGTAGAGAACGGCGTGTCATAACTCTAGGTTTCTCTTTGCTTACCCTGCCATATGCGGGATACAGCGTTAAGCTGATAAAAAAAAATAAAGTTTAAATTATAGTATGTTTTCAGATGTTTATTATTGTCATCATTTGGTCTCGAATTTTCCGAGAATAATATAATAAATAATAAAATATTAATTATTAATAATTCCCTCGCGTGGAGTCCAACCCACAACCGTTGCGTCACACCCTTGTACCGGCCTGTACGACGGCCTCAACTCTAATTTTAACAACTTTAATTTTGCACGTATAACCACTACCGGGTCGCTAGTGTTAAATATATTTTCCATAAAACAGCAATCATAATATTTCACAAAAGAAACATACTTTAAAATGAGTAAGTACACTGAGCGGTGTTCCTTATAATTTGAATATGAAATGACGCCTGCCTTTAATCAAGCTGCAAAGCTTTCGAGATTTTCGTTTAAGAAAAAAATTGTGATCTCTTACTGGTCATCCTTCTTTAAAATATTTTCAATATTCTTTATATTTTACAAAAGTTTAAATTTTATAATATTCTTTGAGAGATATAAATATTTTTTTAACCAAAATCAAATCGATTTCAAACAAAATAAAAAGTATAAAATAAGCATACTTAACATAAAGCAATAGTACTTTGATTTTGTTAAAAAAATAATTAAAGAAATATTTTATAATTTTGAAGTCGGTGTCAAGTAAAACAAACAGGCTTAGGTATTTGATATTGTAGTAAGGTTGTTGTAGCTTTAGCTTGACACTGACTTCAAAATTATAAATTATTTTAATATATATATCAACCAGTAGCAACTTCACGGTCATGAGTAAAACTAAATTGCAAACATATTAAAAATGTACATACATTTTTTAGCATCGAATAAAAAATAAGTGAAACAAAAATTAAAAACAACTTTCATTAACGAAATGTTTAAATGTGCACAAAACAGGTAGGTTTATTTTAGTATATAGTATGTTTTATTTATTTTTTTAGGTTTGATATTATGAAAAAATACTAAAAGGTTAAGTTTAATATATTAAACTTACCATATCGAAGACTTCCTACTCCCTATTTCTTAAAATAACAGTCATACATGTCCATATACTCGAAAATATTGTAATCCTCACTTTCCACCGAATTCAGGAAGCATTGCGTGTTGAGTGGCGGAACTCAACGCTGCACTGTGCGTCGTCACCACCTCTCGAGTCGATTCGTTTGGAATCGAACCTACAACCTGTGGCGTTTACAGTTTCATAGCTGTGCCCTTGCGCCCCGACTGGCCGCATCATTTTATATAACTTAATTAAAAATATAACTCGTTTGAAAATAAATAAAATGTTCATATCTGTCAAAGAAATCGTATTTAAAAGTCTCACGAGAACAAGAAAGTACTTATCGTAAAGAAGCGAGGAGGTGCCGTACAGCCAGCATTATTTTTACGTTACCATGTGATGTAAATTACATCGTGTTTTCTTATTTTCCCCTTGCTGATAAGCTCGTATATTGCCGTGTAGATTACATGTTTTTGCATACTGGTTAACTTCTGAAATATTTATTTTGCGAATTCTCGTTTGTTTTAATTTCGACTCGTCCTTCGCATGTAGTGGAATATTTTTTGTCATCACACGTCTATTTTTATATCGACTATTTTTTGAGATAAATAATTAATAATAAATATATTTCTTTCTGTACACACTGTATTGATTTTGTAGCTGTGCCTCGTATATATATATATCAGGGTAGGCATAGGGAGCCCAGTGTTAAGTCACTCCACTCCCCATTTTCCACCTTCCAATTCTGGAGATATTGCGTGTTGAGAGGCGCAACTCAGCGAAGAGATGAAAATATTATGATGAGTATTATTATAACGAGTACATATAACATATATTATAAAATTTATATCTTGTTTATGAGGCCCTTATGACAGTTCCCCTGGGACTTTTTCATTTTCTTTTATATAATTAATTCTTGAATAGAATTATATTAATATAATCTAATCGAGGACAGTCGTGGCGCAGGGGCACTAAGTGTGCCTGTAAACCGACTGGTTGTGAGTTCGATCCCCACTCGAGGGGATGAAAGTTTTCTTTAAATTTATATTTCCATTTCTTCGGTCTAGTGTCGAGGATAAGCTGCCACTCCACACGCAATGCCTCCAGAATACGGCAGAAAGTGGGGAACGAAGTGTCTTAACACTAAGTTCCCTCTGTCTATTCTGCAGTGTGCGGGTTACAGCGTGAAGCTGATTTATTTTATTTAATATAATCTTAAATGTTAGGTACATTAGCAAAACTTAAGGCATTAGTTTTATGTACGGTGTTTAAATTAGGATTGATAATAAAAATAAACGTAGGGGGGAAAGATAGATAAGATATGTATTATTCACCTTTTGTGTAAGTATTAAGTGTGTGATTCAATAACATTACTGAACTTAACATTATATTTATAAGAAAGGATTTATAACGTTATATTTGTTGTAGATTTAAATTTTACTTGAACAAGAATCAACCGACAACACTATTGTTCTCAGTCGTGCACTCTTGACAGAGCGGTCGTGGTTACTTAGATGGTGCATCAGGTTCAGGTACACCGAGTTAATTATTATTATCGGTCCCGGACCGCTGCTGCCTTAGTAACGTCTCTCTTAGTCGGCTTGTAGCTTAACGAGAGAACTCCGTTATGATAGTCTTTATTGCCGTTTATTAAAACGGCAATAAAGAAGAAAGGTCCATCCATCGGATATGTGACTATTCTCGGGATCTCTCTCTCTCTACTTTGCCCTGATTATCAGTTTTTACATCGAATCCTTGTTCCTGGTTATATGGCCAAAAAACTTCGTAATTTTACAGTTAAAAGAAACCGTTCTTTAATCTTGAGTTCCTTAAGGATAGACTTGTTTTTAGTGCGAAGAGAAGTCCAAAGAAATTTTAAGGGGGCGCCGCCCCCAAGTTTAATTAACCGCCGACCAAGTTTAGTTAACACTACTCCACCAATTTAAATGTCTCCAATAATTGAATCTTTAATTGTGTAGACTATGAAACACTGCTACTAAAACTATATCATTGTAATATACAGGATACTGCCCTTAATCTTATTGTATGAGACAATGAGATTAAGGGCAGTATCCTGTATCTAAACCTAAGAATGCAAAAGGGTAATTAATATAAATTATGTAAATTCATTTGGATCTCATTTAAGGATGGGCGTTCCACAAAGATCTATTCTTGGTCCCGTTTTATTTCTTCTATATATTATCGATCTGTCTTTTTATGTGAAAAATCTATGTGATATTGTACTTTTCGCCTATGATACCTCTTTAATATTTAAGGTTAAGAGGAACAAAATAAACTATGACGAAATGAATAGTGCATTATCGAATAATCTTTATTGGTTTGATATTAACAATGTAATGTTAAATGCCGACAAAACTAAATATACTGATTTTCCTTTACCAAATGTTTGTTCTTAGGTATAACTTAGGTAAAACTATAGTTCTTAGGTATAACTATAGAGAGATTCCAAATTCAAATGGAACACTCATCTAGAAGCACTTGTGGATAAATTCAACCCTGCCGCGTTCGCAAATAAGAAAGTAAGGCAAATGACGGACGATGAAACTGCCGGACTAGTCTATTATAGCTATTTTCATAGTATTTAATCTTACGTAATGCTGCTATGGCGCAGTGCTGTATATATAAATTGGAGGCATTGTGTGTTGAGTGGCGGAACTCAACGCCGCTCTCTGCCTCGACACCAGAGCGTAGAAATAGAAATATAAATTTAAATAAATATTTCTTTTCCTTGAGTGGGGATCGAACCCACAATCGTCGCGTTACAATCACAGCCTTGTGACCCTGGACCACGACAGCCTCTTTAGTCTATTTAAATAAAGATTATTTTAAATTTCAATATATTATATTCCTTAAATTCAAAACTATGTAAAGTTATTCGAAAATTTGTTAAAGCTCGTTTTTGCAGTTAGTAAAGTATAATTTAGTTTTCTGTCACAAAATAAATACTAAATATGAAATTAAATGTAGATAGTGCCAAAGAAAATTCACCTTTATTTTCTTACTTCTACATACCTTGTTCTATATACCTTGTTTTCGTTGTGTTTTCACCAATAAATAACACATTATAGTTAACCAAGGCAAAATCATTTTTAGATTTGTATAATATATATACTTTCTACTATTTTATCTCTTGGTTTATATTTTATAGCCTTACAATAATATAAAGCTTAGGAAAATGTTGACAGTGCTACTTGAAACTTGCGCATTTACATAGCAATCGAGGTGGCTCAAGTGTTATATGGAGACTGCATTTATCTTTTCTCTCAACTCAAAGAAAATATTTCTACAGGACTCAAAAGGGTAAACTTAAAATGAGAATCACGAGAAGCTTTTAAGATAAGTTTAAATTACACTTTGAATGAGTAGATAAGATGTGTAGTGAAGCAATTATTGTTAGAACTGTCGTGTCGTTTGAAATAAGTTTAATATATTATTAGACTACAAATATTGAATAAAATTATAATTCTTTTTATTTTTTTATCTTATTTATTTTAGGCTTTCTTATGTTTACATGTATATTGTTTTTTTGATGAGGAAGCAGAGAAAAAAATATATTTACTATATTTTAAAGGTAAGTCTTTTACGATAAAATTTTAATCTCAAGAACATTATGTGTAAGAAAATATTTTTTTATTTGAGTAAAACCCACGTTGTGGGTTCGTTTTTCACTTATTAAGAATAATTTTCATTTCCTCGCTCTGTTGACATACTCATGGCATGGCGTTGAGTCCCACCACTCACCACACAATTTCTCGAAAATTGGCCATGGTATCAGGAACAGAGCGTCTTAGCTACTAGGTTCCACTGCCTACCCTGTTATATGCCAGATACAGAAGCAGTTAAATAACTGATTGTCTGTAACATCGGTTTACGTGTGGATAATTTTATATTTTTTTATACGATAGCGTCATAAGAGAAAACATTAATAACAAAATAAGTACTTTTATGTATATCAGTTCGAATTATTACTACTGAATTATCATTATTTCGTATAATACTTTAAGAGAAATTAATTTAAAATTACTACTACTTATTTGCACTCTTTAATACAAATATATGTTTTTACTTATATTATACAGATTAAGAAATATTATAAATAACATTGTGCTATTAAAGATTTATTTAAAAAAAGAAGCCGACCGCTCAGGGCTATCGTGCCTCTCTATCGTTTGCTCGACGCTCTCACTTCCGCGTTCGTCTCAAGCGGAATGTGATAATGAGTCATGCACTTTCGTGCGTGTAGCCGTTGTCATCGATTTATATGACGTTATCACATACAAAAAAAATATTAACTACTCTACGATGACGTCAATTCATAACACCCATTTTATTAACATCAGTCGCTGAACTCTAATAATACTAATTAAAGGCATTTTTTGTAATACGTTTCGATTTTTAATCCATATTCTAAAATTGTGGTAAAAAATATGTTGTCATAAAAGTGCTATACAATATGTAAAGCATAATTATTGCTTTTAATATTTATCTAATATTCTAGAAAGATTACGGTTCAACGCTTATTTAGAGACAATGCTATAATATAAAGTAGTATTTTAATATTTTCATTTTTAAACTTTAAATGAAGTAATTTATTTTTTAGGCAGATTCTTTGAGCCTATGCAGCTTTTTTTCTATTATATAAGAAAGTAGATAAACAAATTATTTAAAAATATATAGTAAACTTTACAAGCGTAACCAGCAAATGATATGCTTTCAAAGTAGAAGGTCCTTTTGATTAAATATTTGAACAGGTCACTTATTGTAATTGTAATATATTCAAAAGCTGTCGTCCGCTCTTAAATCGTACTTAATCCGATTGGGTTTATATAGCAGTGAAACAGCTTTTATAGATTATAATTTATTTGAACCAGTTATAGATTTTTTTAATTTAAAAATCCTAAAAGATCTTGTATATTTACACTTTTAATTTATTTTTTTCGGCATTTTTTATACATATGTATAAAAAATGCCGAAAAAAATAAATTAATCTATAATATACTAGAGAACTCCGACCAGTTTTGAAATATCAATATTTTTTTTTATATTTCATTTCCTCGAGTGGGAATCGAACCCACAATCTGTCGCGTTCACAGTCGCACGCTTGTGCCCCGCTCCAAAACTAGCTTCAATAAAAATATTTCTAGAGTATATTTTGAAATAAACTTAAAGAAGAGAAAAGAAGAGAAGGCAGAAGAAGTTTGGACAGTGGAAAAGTGTTGATTAGTATTACAAAGAGGCTTCAAATGAATCGCAATCTGTAAAACATGTGTGTTGTGTTGTGAATATCACAGACTTTCACTTTGGTCCGTATTCATAAACCGTTCTCAACTCTGAGATCGATTTTGATATTACGGTTGTTTGTGTTTAAACAACAAAATCATTAGATAAATACAATATGAAAATTAATTGAATTTTATCCTTTAAACCATTTTACAATTTTAAATAGTTCGAAACAATAATAAATACTGTACGTCTACTGAAAAACCGCGAAACCAAAACCACTGAAAAGCATGTTTATAAGCAGGAATATGCAGGCGAGAGAAAATTGTTGTGGTAAAGCAAAAGTAGAACGACGTCTAAAACAAAACAAGGTAGCGAGCAACTTCCAAATGGCTTATCTTGCTTTTACTGAGCTGCATTTTTCAAATGTAAAATATTCTTAAATGTACGAAATATTTATATACTTAGGTAAATATGTATCAATTTTTCTGCAATTCTTATTTCATAACAAGGCATTCAGAGATCGCTTTCAGTAGACGGAACTTTACAAGAAGTATTGTTTTAAATATAGATAAGAAAGCGCATGAAAAGAAAACTATCGTATGTTTCGGAAACAAGAAAATATATATAATATACGCTACGAAAGATTATACTACCGAACTAGCTGACTATATTAACTAAACTAAATCAGTGAAGAACTGAACGGTGCGGCGTTCACTTGATAGTGACTTTACAACTGTAGAATAAGGTTATGCTTAAAATATCGGTATTTCAAGCTCGTGCTATTATTAGTCTTCGAATAGAAATATCATTGCAATAAATATTATAATTAATAAATAATTAGCTTCACGCTGTATCCCGCACACAGCAGGGTAGGCAGAGGGAACCTAGTGTTAAGACACTCCGTTCCCCACTTTCTGCCGAATTCTGGAGGCGTTGCGTGTTGAGTGGCAGAACTCAACGCCGCGCTTAACCTCGACACCAGAGCGAAGAAATGGAAATATAAATTTAAGTAAATATTTCATCTCCTCGAGTGGGGATCGAACCCACAACCAGTCGGTTTTGCAGTCACACCTCGTGCCGCTGCGCCACGACCGGCCTCAATATTATAATTAACTTACTATAATATGTCTTTATATATTATTTTTTTTAGCTTCACGCTGTTTTCCGCACATAGTATGGAAGGCAAAGGATACATCGGAACCTAGTGTTAAGACACTCCCTACGCATTAAGATCCGTCGAATACTGGTGCCAGTGTGTTGTGTGACGGAACTAACGCCAGCTTTGACTCGTGTAGTCGTGGTTTTGAGGATAGTAACGACACACTTCAATATAACTTCTTTATTGCAAACTAGCGGCCCGCCCACGGCTTCGCCCGCTTAAAATACATTATTATTGATTTAATAAGCAGAATTGATTGACAACTATAATGACTTCAAATATGATTTTTTTACGACATTATCGTCAAAGAATTTTTGATTGTTTTAAATAAAAAAATACGACCCTTGTTGATATTTGATATTTATAAAGTATACATAAAGCTAATTATTTATTACTCGTATGTATTTTTGTAACTTTATGTTCTTTTTACCTATATAATATACTCTGTTAAATGTGCTGATATCAGTGAATAATTTAATTTACTCATTCAGAAACAGCCTTAAATGTTAAATTATTGATTTGAAGGATTCATAATATTCTTTGTAAAATAACTGTAATAATTGCATATTAACTCCTGTACAGTTTTTAAAAATATATATAAAGTGAAAATTTTAAAAATATATATAAAGCTAATTATTTTTGTAACTTTATGTTCTTTTACCTATTGTCAGTGAATAATTCTATTTACTCATTCAGAAACAGCCTTAAATGTTAAATTATTGATTTGAAGGATTCATAATATTCTTTATAAAATAACTGTAATAATTGCATATTAACTCCTGTACAGTTTTTAAATTAGTTACATATATTATATGAACGAACCAACAAAAAAATCTTTGTATTTACTTGATATTTCTTTCAAGATCGTTCTTTATCTCTGTGTTGAATTAATTACGACTTAAACTTAACTGTTATGATTAATGAAGGTAATCTCCACTAACAATTCAATTTTGTTTACTTTATTGTATAAAATATTGTATAATAGTGCTTCAAAAATATATATTTTTATCAACAGTCATATAATCAAGACGTTTCGAATGTCATTCTTTAGCCAGGGTCATACCAGCGCGATTTCTATATAACATTCGCTGGCAAGCTAATGCCTTGAGTTCATTCAAATGACGATAACTTTTTTTTTAATGAACCAATTTTGATGAACCAAACTTTACAACCTAAATTGAGTTAAAACAAAGCAATTGGTGAAAAATCAAGTAAATCGGTTCAGTAGTTTCAGAGAAAAATGCGGACAACAATATGTCGACAGACAGACAGACAGACAGACAGACAGACAGACAGACAGACAGACAGACAAGACATTCAAAAAAAATCTTTTTGCTTTCTATTAGTCTTTTTAAGTGTCCCTCTATCCATTTCAGTCAAAATTACTAAATGTACAGACAAAATATTTTTACTGTCTTATTATATATAGAGATGATCGGGCAGAGTTCCCTCTTACTTGAAGTTTCAATACAGTAATGGCGTCCCTAACATAGGCTGCCTTATTTATACTATTTATTTTACAAATAATAATATCAATTTAACCAATCATTCTACGAATAAATATCAAATATTAGTTACAATAATTCTACTTATATTTATGCATTTATCATTGATTATATTTAAATTACATAGCCTCTTTTATAATTATATTAAACTAAAACGATTAATGCTAAGGAAGTAAGCTTTAGGCGCCATTTAGATAATAACATTGAAACACAATATTTAGTGAAAGATTAACTACAAAAGCTTGTTATTATATCATAAATTAATATTCAAGTAATTACTGTGCTATTGAAAAATTATGTAATCTTATTAAATTGATTATTCTAATAACAAAAAATAGACCGGAAATTAAATAGTATGGTATGCGGAAAGCGCTTACAATAATATAGATTATTAATTATAAATATAGATTATTAATTGTATTTATGTAATCATTCAAGTAGTTTTAATATTCATAGTTTATTAATTGATCGATGCAGACGTTGATAACATTCGGCCATCCTGGTTATGCTGCGTCCCGCGGCGGTCTGCTCCTCCATCTGCTCCCCCATTATTGCTGATGTAGGACACCTGGAATTGAAATTTGAAACGAGTTATTCTTTCTTATTTTTATTACTATTATTTTTTTTTACATAAACTTTATTATTTTCTGCCTAGAATGCCATTTCATAAAGCTGTTGCACACAGTTTCTGTACTTTCCATGTTATACATAGATAGATTAATAATAAGTCACACAGTTTTATTTATATCAACTCACACAGAGTCATACAGTTTTATTTATTCCAACTCACACAGAGTCACACAGTTTTATTTATTCCAACTCACACAGAGTCACACAGTTTTATTTATTCCAACTCACACAGAGTCACACAGTTTTATTTATTCTAACTCACACAGAGTCACACAGTTTTATTTATTCCAACTCACACAGAGTCACACAGTTTTATTTATTCCAACTCACACAGAGTCACACAGTTTTATTTATTCCAACTCACACAGAGTCACACAGTTTTATTTATTCTAACTCACACAGAGTCACACAGTTTTATTTATTCCAACTCACACAGAGTCACACAGTTTTATTTATTTCAACTCACACAGAGTCACACAGTTTTATTTATTCTAACTCACTTAGTTGTGCAAGTATAAATCTTATAACATTATTAACCCTTTCCTAGCGAACATACGAAAAATTATTAAAAATAAAGTTTTTATGATTTTATATGGGTAAGGGAGAATAAAGAAAACTAATTTATTTTATTCATTTTTTTTATTATATCTAAGTACTATTTCTATGACCTAGACTTATAAGTACCGTCAGGGACTTTGAGTCACAAAATGACTAATAAAATAGGAACATTTAGTACTTCTTTTAGGCTCAAATTAACAATAAATTTAAAAGTATTTAAAGATTAGCATCATGGTATTCTGCAAAACAATTCTTTTTTTCATTAATACACAAAAATATACTGCAGTGTGAGCATTTTGAGTTTTTAGATGGCCCAGGGCTAGATATATAGTTCCTTGATGAGAGACTATGAATAATATATGCATTTATAAACGTAATATCTAGAATACCCCAAAACAACCTATGCCACCATTTTGGGGACTTCCTATCCACACAGTAAAGTGCTCTCAATCTATCTGCCCTGTCAACTAACTCTACTACTATAATTTTTACATGGGGGGGGGGGGGGTGCCCCCATGTAAGAGTTATAGTCTTTGATGGCCTTTGGACAAGTGACTTTAGATTTAGATCCATTTTTTTTCTTCTTATATAATTTATCTTTACAATTAGATGGCATTTGCGTATTGTCATCGCAATGGAGATACCTCAATATTGCAGCAAATCTATTTCTAGGCATAGTTTTATATACCAGGAGATTAATCAAGTCAGGTGCCGATGAATAATGATCAGTCCAGGAAGGTATAGTGTTGTACCCCATGTAGAAGTTCATTCCAATAAAGACCAGCAGTTCTTCTTTTTTGAAATTCAGAATTTTATCTCTTTGAGTTGCATATAAGTTACTTTGATACTGAATATTATCCAAGGCGTCACTAATCAAGACTAAAAAAATATTAGTTGCAGTAGTGCATTCAGCAAAATATTCGTCAACTACCCTCGTGTTTGCAGAATATTTTAGTAAATACGTTTCTACATCATGTTTCTTCCATCTACGATTAGGCTCAATAGTTTTTTTTTCCGATTGTTCGTGTACTGACGTAACAGTTTCGTCAGGCTGTAAACTATCTGGAACAGTGTTAGGAATAGAATGTACACTTACATCTTGGTATATTTCCACACTAGATTCATCTGCATCATGTTTTGTATTAGGTCCAGATTGGCTGAGAATATATTCTTCTAATGCAACCTCAAAGTTTTTATTAAAATTGGTAATTGAGGGTAGTTTGTCTTCTAAAATATTTTCTTCATGAGACAATTCCACATCTGAAGGTTCGGAACAATCTGGTAGATCTTTCATAAGTGAGGCTTCTATCAAACCCGTATTCTTTGAGATGTTCATTATAAATTTGTGTAATATAAGAAAAATAAATATTATAATAATACTCGATTTAATTAACAAAAAAATAACCAAAGTCCCTGACGGTACTTATAAGTTCTTGTACCTTTTCCAGTTTACTTTAGTCCAAAACTTTAAAATTATAATCTAAAACCATATTAATTATATAGTTAAAAGTACAATCTAGTATAATAATGTAAAAAATATACACTTACCTCGTTAAATCTATTTTTAAATGTTTTCTAAAAAAAAGTAATTCGCAGTTCTCAAATCCAAAACAGGTTGAGATTTGAAAGTATCACTTGTTGGCGGTATATAGAAAAAAAATGGAATAAATCACTTTGATTGGCTAGCGTAATAGTACTAGAAAGGATCGTCAGTGTCAAATAAGTAATGCGCGATTGTATTATTGAAATAATGAACGTGTAATCACCTGGTACAAATTAGTACCGTCAGTTAGGAAAGGGTTAATGTTAATTACAAAGCTTTTGTTCATGGTATAACTAATCTAATAAACAAAACAAATTGTATAATTCTAATTATTTATTACTGAATAATTATACACATTTCTAGTATTACACATTCTTTAATTTATATTTTAACTTTCTAACAAATCTATTAAATCATCCCTCTCTACTTCATGATCACTACCGCTACTGTCATCAGATATAGACGGATTATATGGACGAAGAACTTCACCGCGAACTGTGGCATTAAATTTTCGATATCCCTTCATACCTTTAATACTACAAATTGTATAACGATCTAACGAATGCTCAGCTTTACATATTTTATATGGTCCAGTATATAGTCCGCCAAGTTTTCTAGTAATATTAGTACTTTCCCTAGTTATTCCCCCCTTCCAGAGAACTAACTGTCCTATCGAATATTTAATACATTTTTTATGACTTTGGTCAAACCTATCCTTCATAATAGTCATGTTTCTATCTATTCGCAATTTAGCCGTATTTCGTCTTTCCTCTAAAGCTTGTGCGCGGTTCACGGAATCGACAAGTTCTCCGTTAGGATAAGCGGGTAGCCGCGAATTGGAATGCCCGAACAACAACTGAAAAGGGGCGAAGCCAGTGGTGGCATGAGGAGTATTATAAATTCCCCAGATTATATCACTAACATGATTATCCCAGGTGCATTCACTTTTAGACATAGTGTTTAATCCGCCTATTATAGTCCTATTTACACGCTCTACCTGACCATTTGATCTGGGACTAGCAATAGCATTTAAAATATGTTTAAACTGCATTTCTTCTGAAAATTGTTTAAAGTACCGACTAGTAAAAGCTTTTCCTCTGTCCGTAATAATCCTACGGGGGTTCCCGAACTGATTAATAATCTCTTTCAAATGTTTTATAGTTTCTACAGAACCACAATTTTTAACTGCTTTTGCAAATACGAATTTCGTGAATGCATCTATAATAACTATTAAATATGTATTACCTTTACGAGTTCTTACAAACGGCCCTAAATGATCAACATGTAATGTATGCATCGGAATAGCCGCTTTCTCAATTGGGTGCAATTCCCCTGGCAATTTTCCATAATTACCTTTCCCATAAGCACATTGAAGACACGATTTTATATATTTCCGAATAAATCTAGTCATACCTTCAAACCAAAATTGTGCTTTAATAGTTTTTTCACACTTATCGAAGCCGATATGTCCTATTTGATCATGATATTTCTGTAATAAACCCCACTTTGCCAGTTTCGGTATGACAAAGCGATCTCCATTAATTGTTTTTCTATAGAGAAGGCCGTCCTTCAATGTATAATTAGCAGTAATATTATGATTATCTGTATTGTTACGTAACTGAGTTAAAATAGACTGAATATTTCCATCCTGCATTTGTAATGTTACTAGCCAGTCAGACTCGTCTATGAATAGTACACAATTATGAATTGGATTTCTACTCAATGCATCTACATGTTTCATGCGGTCACCTGCCCGATACTCTATTTGCAGATCGTAATCCTGAATTAACAGCCACCAGCGGGCTATTCGGGGAATTAAATCTTTTTTTACTAAAGTAGTACGCAATGCGGCGCAGTCTGTAACTACTGTGACAGGAATGCCTATAAGATAAATACGAAATCTCTTGAGCGACTCTACAACGGCTAGTGTTTCCAATTCATAGCTATGATAAAATTCTTCTTCTTTCGATGTAACTCTACTAAAATATGCAATTGGTTTTAAAACTTTATCTTCTTGATATTGCAAAAGTATACCGCCTAACCCTAATTTACTGGCATCAGTATGAAGTTCTGTGCGTGCATTCCTATTATATATACCTAGGACTGGTCTTTCAATGAGACGTTCTTTTAAAGTCTGGAAAGCAGTCTCTTGGTGAACACTCCACACCCAGCTTACATTTTTTTTTGTTAATTGTGTGAGTGGTCTAGCTATTTCCGCAAATCCGCGAATAAATTTTCTAAAATATGACGTCAAACCAATAAACTGTCTAATTTCATGTACATTCTGAGGCCTTTTGTACTGAGCAACGCAAGCAATTTTACCTCGTCCCGGTTGTATAGTACCCGCAGTAATCTCATGGCCCAAGTAATTGACGCTTGTTTTTAGAAACGAACACTTACGCAAGTTTAGCTTTAAATTTGCTTCCGATAAAAGATGTAATACATTTTCTAATAACTTAAGACCATTATCTACCGAAGTCGTAGGAATCATGACGTCATCAAGATACGTGGCTACTTCATTACCTAAACTACCCAGAACATTGTTAATGAGACGTGAAAAAACGGCTGGAGCATTCGCAAGACCGAAAGGCATTTTTAAAAATTCATAATGTCCAGAAGGTGTAACGAACGCGGTCTTACGAATAGAATCTTCAGATAATTTAATTTGATAGTAACCTTGAGCCAAATCTAAAGTTGTAAATAATGTTTTGCCTGAAAGACGCGATACTTGGTCATCTATATGAGGTAAGGGATATCGATCTTTAACAGTACGTGCATTTAACGCTCTATAATCTATACACAATCTATAATCACCACATTTCTTTTTCACAAGAACTACTGGACTTGCATAATCTGACATAGAATTTCTTACGATACCCGCATCAATAAGAAAAGGTTCAAGCCTTTTCATTAACTATTTCATTTTCTTTATAAGATAATCGATATGGCTTAAAATAAACAGGTTTGTCAGTTTCCGTTCGTATATGCATTTTCAGTACGTCAGTACATCCTAAATCTTTCGTATCTTCTGCAAACATGTATCTATATTTATTTAACAGTTGTAATAACCTATCGCAATCTCTATTATTTAAATTACCTACATCTAAATCGGTTAATTGTAGTTTATGGTTGTTATATTGGTTAATTGTCATAATATTCATTTTGTCATGTAAATTATTGTTATAAGTAACAAGTTCTGCCCTTGCTATTAATCTATCAGGCTGCCATACGATTGCATCATCTCCGATATTAATAACTTTCAAAAAACAATCAGTAGACTTAATAAGACCCCCTAAAATTGCATAACACATATTTCCTAATTCAAAGTACACAGAATTCACGACAAACGAACTGCTTGCATTAAAAGAACAATAAACCTGATTAAAAGCGGTACTACGTCCCTGTATAACGCAATGAGATTTTAAGTAAACTGGAAATTTCGTTACATAATCGGTCTCACATAACTTTAACTTATATAATACATTATAATTATGATTTTTAACAAAATTAGCCGAATTTTGCGATATTATTAAACTTACATTTGGATGGTTTATCATAGATTGACCAATAATTAAATCAATATCACTCAGTTTGTAATTAGTTAGTTCTACAAAACCACTTAAAATTAAATTATCTATATGTACATCGATGTGAGATGTTCCTAAAGAGTTCGAGTATGCACCACCAAATCCTTTCATAGTAACAACAGAAGGTTTTATCTCTAATTTTAATTTTTCAGCTTGACACACTGATAGAATATTAAGTTTACTACCCGTATCTATATAAGCAACGAGATAATGTCCGTTAACCACTACCATCTTTTTGTACAAGTCGATATAAAAATTATATGTCGTAAGTAAAACATTTCTGACCTTTTGTGAAGAATGCTGCGAAGACCCGGCTCCCCACCAACAGTTGATGGAAGTGTGACCCGTACGATGGCACACCTCACAGCGCGGCGTCCTGCAATCTTTCGCTATATGCCCCTCTTTCCTGCAGTGGTAGCATCTCCTAATGTCACTTCCCCTTTTGGCAACAGCGTTGTTTTCTCTTCTCCACGTGGTGTTCGGTTGCTTCATGTTGTTGACTTCCACGCTTCTATAATTTTCTAGTGTGGATAGGAACCCGTAGTACAATTGCTGGGGTGTCTTACATTTATAGGCGTTAGCGTTAGCTCTTATTTCGCATGGTAAACCTCTAATGATACAGGAAATCGCAGCTGCACCGTCAATGTTGCATTTCTTAAGCAAACAATTTTTATCGTGAAAGTATTTTGTCATGCTTTCAGAATCAGTTTTCTTTCGTTGTAACATACCTTCTAGTAGGTCGACAAAATTTGTTGAACGCGGGAACGCGGTTTGTAAAACTTTTTTCCATTTTTCCCATGTGCGATCGTAGTCTTCCAAATCGTCGTACCAATGTCTCGCAGATTCACGAAGGCGAATTTGCATGATAAACTGTCGATCTTCGTTACTCCACCCATATAAATCTCCCAGCTGGTCAATTTTGTGTAACCATCCCTTAACATTAGTAGATTTTTCCTCGGGTTGGAATATTGGAACAGCTTCTGCGTCAATTTGAGTAACACGGCGTCTTTTCCGTCGATTTCGTCTTTTTGTAAGTTCTTCATGATCGCTGGAAGAAAAAAAACTTGTTGTTTCGTCACTATCTGATGTAGTTTCGGAGCATTTTCTTTTTCTCACGCCAATACCGTTGACAAATGGGCCTGACATCATCCCACTTCTGAAGTGTAGTCGTGGTTTTGAGGATAGTAACGACACACTTCAATATAACTTCTTTATTGCAAATGATCGGGCAGAGTTCCCTCTTAATTGAAGTTTCAATACAGTAATGGCGTCCCTAACATAGGCTGCCTTATTTATACTATTTATTTTACAAATAATAATATCAATTTAACCAATCATTCTACGAATAAATATCAAATATTAGTTACAATAATTCTACTTATATTTATGCATTTATCATTGATTATATTTAAATTACATAGCCTCTTTTATAATTATATTAAACTAAAACGATTAATGCTAAGGAAGTAAGCTTTAGGCGCCATTTAGATAATAACATTGAAACACAATATTTAGTGAAAGATTAACTACAAAAGCTTGTTATTATATCATAAATTAATATTCAAGTAATTACTGTGCTATTGAAAGATTATGTAATCTTATTAAATTGATTATTCTAATAACAAAAAATAGACCGGAAATTAAATAGTATGGTAAGCGGAAAGCGCTTACAATAATATAGATTATTAATTATAAATATAGATTATTAATTGTATTTATGTAATCATTCAAGTAGTTTTAATATTCATAGTTTATTAATTGATCGATGCAGACGTTGATAACACTCGTTACCAGAGCTAGGAAAAGAAAATATTAAATATGAAATTTCCTCAAGTGGAAATGGAACCAACAACCTGTCTAGCCTCTAGTACGTTAATATTATATATAATATGAATTATCTTATTCCTTGATCATTTTATTTCAACCAAACAACAAGCTCGTAACAAGCGTATCTGTACTTGTTTACTGCGTAACTTTATTCATTTCAAGTTAAAATTGTGTTTGTAGTCGACGATTGCACTGAATACTCCAAGTTTACTACTCAATCGCACTCGTGATAAATGCTTTATTTGTGAGCGTGAATGCGTTAGCCCAGAATACTAGTGGAGTGGTGCGATTTGTAAATGCTTTAAAAATAACTTTGAACACTTTGTAGAGCTCCGTTTATTTTTGTTTGTAGAATTCTTGCAATTATTTTTGTAGATATTTGTTCATTTGTCTTGTCTTGGTTTAAAATATATATAGATTTGTTTATCTTCTTATTTCTCATTTTTTTTATTAATTTGGAAAATTGTAGACAGCTAATTTTTAAATAATTTGTTAATATCATCATACATAAAGTTATGATTTAAATTATAATATTCAAGGTTTTCATGTAACCTTTATTTCTGCTACATAAAGATTACAAAGAATGCATTTTTTGAGATTTCGAGTCTTCTATGTGACTACTTATTACTTATTAAGTTATTGGATACCATACTTATTACGTTAAAAACAATATATTTTCTTTTCTGTCCTCTTTCAAGTCTTTTTTTAATTGTCTATTTTTTAATACATCCACACATCTAACAATTGAACGTAAGTTTACTTTGTCCTTTTGTCAATTTCATTTGATGTTTAGCTATCTGCAAATAAGTGGGTGTATTTCACTCATATTGTTCATTTCAGTTCAAGTTAGCTTCATTTGTATCGATACTACGTAAAAGTACAAGCAAAACATTTTATTCTAAGAATGTGAATACTGTGACTTTTAAGAAATTTAACATCTATAATATTTACAATTTAAGTTATTTATATAATATTTACAATTTAAGTTAAAAAAAATGTCAGTATATGATTTTAGTGTAGTTAATGATAAATATAATGAGGCCAGTAGTAGCGCAGCGGTACGAAGTGTGACTGTAAAACCGACTGGTTGTGGGTTCGATCCCCATTCGAGGGGAGGGGAAATATTTACTTAAATTTATATTTCCATTTCTTCGCTCTGGTGTCGGCGCGGCGTTGAGTTCTGCCACTCAATTCAGAATTCGGCAGAAAGTGGGGAACGGAGTGTCTTAACACTAGGTTCCCTCTGCCTACCCTGCTGTGTGCGGGATACAGCGTGAAGCTGATTTATTTTATTTTTTTTAATGAAAATATATTGTTTTTTTTGTTACAGTATCTAAACGAATGATGAGTACCTTATTATCTAGGTAGAAATTACAATATTTTATAGAAGAACGTAGGTTTTATTAGATCAATTATTCAAGGCATGCACTTCCGATTGGTATGTCACGTCAATTGTGAAGCCTGTATTACAGTGTAATTATTATATAGTAAATTAGCGTAATAATTTTCTTTTGTTTCTTATTTTCACGAGGTGATGGTACTTTACATGCAATTTTACGCAAATTCAAAGCAAAAAAAAAACGAAATCTTCTACATTCAAATAAAACATTGAAGAAAATTCTATACATCTTTTTTCTATACAGTTTTTTCGCGGGTAGACACGAAAGTGCATAGACGTGTTTTAGCAGCTCTTGATTTTTTTTTTATTTATTTAAATTAATAACTATTAATATATGTGTTAAAAGTTAAACACTTGTGCTTAAGTTGACTAGAACTTCACTTTCCCACAAAATTTTGCACGATTCTTTTAAATATGGAAACACCTACTGAAAAACTTCTCAAAAGCATGGATGAACTCTCCACTATGTTTTCGTCTCGTATGGGTGAGTTTGAGAAAACCCTCTCTCAGCCTAGCTCTGCGGTCCCCACACCTTCAGTAAAAGCTTTGACTTCCGATTTTTATACCTTTAAAGCTTTTGTGTGGAAGACACTTAGCCTTCTGAAGTCTCAAGTTGAACTACTTGTACTGGGAATGGACCGCTTGGAGTCACAATCAAGGAGGAAGGTGCTTTTGCTTCATGGGATTAGAGAAGAAAAGGACGAGGATGTGTTGCGAAAGACAATAGAATTATTATCCGGTCACATGAAGTTGTCTGACGTTAAATCCACCTCAATCGATTTATGTCATAGACTCGGTACTAAAAAGAATTCTGCCAGGCCTGTACTCGTTAGGTTTTCAAGTCTACAGTTACGATCCAGCGTGTAGAAGGCAAAAACCTTATTAAAGGGTACCAAAGTAACGATGACAGAATTCTTAACGAAATCTCGGCAAGAGGTTTTTGTATCAGCACGGAAACACTTTGGTATAAAGAAATGTTGGTCAGCTGACGGTATAGTTGTGATATTACTTGCTAATAAATCGAAAGTGAAAATATCTTCGTTGTCAGAACTTAAACGGCTAATTGTACAAAATCCATTAGAGAAATATAATGAAAACAACAAACCGGACAGCTGATTTATTTATACCATCTCAATTTAGACGGGTTACATGTAATAGTTTACTTACCAATTTCTTTTTTTTCTTTTTTCATGTTTATCCGACTATAATATATATAAGGTACACTCACTTACTTTCTTTTTTATTTTTTTTGTTTTGTTGTTTTGTCAAATCTTTAAAATTTTAAACTTATTTTATTAAAAATGTGATAGGCATTTTTTTTTCTTTTTTCATGTTTATCCGACTATAATATATATAAGGTACACTCACTTACTTTCTTTTTTAATTTTTTTTGTTTTGTTGTTTTGTCAAATCTTTAAAATTTTAAACTTATTTTATTAAAAATGTGATAGGCATTTGTTTGATAATATTTCTATACTATACATTTGATTTGTGTCAACTATGTATGTAAATTATACAGATAATAGTTTGAAAGTGATTGCTCGTTGTATTACTATAATTGTCTTTGTTCAAATAACTTTTAAATTATTTATTTTTAGCACACATATATATATACTGCTCATACGCATGGATATATGTAGATATTGTTTTTTTCGTATTGTTGTTGTTTATAAATTTCAAACTTTTTTTTTGTAATGATAATCATTACAGTAACTCTTTAAACGTGTAAATTAATCTGAGTCAACTTGTGCACGTGGATTTGAAATTATTAGTTTTTATAGTTTTATATTATTTGATATTATATTATAATTTATTTATTTTTTATATTTATAAAAGTATATCTTTATATTTTTTTATTATATAATATATATATTTTTAAAATATTATTATATATACGCATACACGTTTATATACGTTAAAAAAATATGAATATTGATGATGAGTTCTTTTCCTGTTCATCTAGCAGCTGTGATAGTATTGATAGCAAAAACACATCTTTTTCAGATACTGAAACCCTTGTAGATAAGCTGTCATCTATTTTTAATATTCCTTCAATTTCTTTTCCCTTGGTGCATATCAACGCGCAGAGTATACCTGCTCACTACAATGATCTTCTCACATCCTTTGGCTCTGGCATAGTCGATTGTATTCTTGTCTCTGAGACCTGGTTAAAGCCATCCCTTTCCTCTGCTTGCTTTTCCCTTCCAGGTTATCAACTATTCCGCAATGACCGCACTGAGCGGGCTGGTGGTGGCGTTGGTATTTACCTTCGCAACAACATTCCTGCCAGTGTCGTCTCCTGCTCTCTTAATCAACCTATAGGGTGTCTTGAATATCTTTTCGTAGAAATACAACTACGTCATAAAAAAATTCTCGTGGGAGTTTTATATTCCCCAAATGACAAAGTTAATTATTTTGGAGATTTGGAAGATGTGCTTGAGAATCTTACACCTCAGTATGAGCATATAATTTGTATGGGTGACTTAAATACGTGCCTGTTAAAAAATGATTCTCGAACTAACCTGTTTAAAGCTATTAATGAATCATACAACTTACATATTTTACCTATGTCGTCCCCTACTCATTTCTTTCCTAATTGTAGGCCTTCTCAGATTGATATTATTTCTGTCTCTAACCCAAACCTTGTTATTTCTCACGGTCAAATGTCTGCTCCTTTCTCCTTCCACGATTTAATATTTCTCTCATATAAATTACGCCCTCCCAGGGTTAGAGGCAAAATTTTTCTTCAGCGCAATTTTAAGCATATGGACATGGCACGCCTTAGAGAAGATATGGGAAACATCGACTGGTCACCCATAATGTCATTAACCAACATCGATGACATGGTGGAATATCTAACTACGGAACTGATTAATATTTACAATATTCATGCCCCAGTAAGACCAGTTCGAATGAAACATGCACCTGCCCCATGGTTAACGTCTATTATTAGAAGAAGCATGTCTAAACGTGACAAAGCGAATGCTAAAAATAGAAAATATCCCAGTGAGGCAAATCTCGCAACCTATAAAAAACTACGCAACATTTGCAACAGAATGTGTAGGGATTCCAAACGTCGCTATATTCACAAAACTATTCAGAATCTCTGTCAAGCTAAAGTTTGGAGGTTCTTAGAGTCGCTGGGTGTAGGTAAAACCACTGAACGTCATCAAACTTCAGTGGATCTTAATATCTTAAACTCCAATTTCACTTCACCTATTTTAAATATACATTCTGAAATAAAATCACAGACACTTGCTTTTTTATCTCGTATTAACCTCCCAGGCTCGACTCCGTTTTCTTTTAGAACTGTATCCGAGGAGGAAATCAAGAAGTATATCCATTCCATCTCCACTAAAGCCGTCGGAAGTGACAATCTCAGCCTTGAGATGATTCTTCCTGTGTTGGAGATCATTGCACCAGTGGTTACACACATTATAAATTTTTCACTGTCATGTAATGTCTTTCCTTCACAGTGGAAGAATGCTTACGTTGTTCCATTGCCTAAAACCTTGAATCCCACCTATGCCACTGATTATCGTCCTATATCCATCCTGCCTATCTTCTCCAAAGTCCTTGAAACCATCGTTTACAATCAACTCCATTCCTATCTTTCCTCTAATAATTTACTTTGTCCATACCAATCTGGTTTCCGCCCCTTCCACAGCACAGTTAGTGCGCTGCTGAATATTACGGAGGACATTCGGGGTGCCATGGATAACACCAAGCTCACTGTAATGGTACTACTGGATTTCAGCAGCGCTTTTAACTCTGTTAATTTTGATATACTTCTTGCTACGCTCCGTGCAGTTAACATACCATCCTCCGTTATCTCTTGGTTTCACTCATATCTTACTGGTCGCCGGCAATGTGTGATAGCCAATGATACCACTTCAACTTGGCTAGATCTCAATGCTGGTGTTCCTCAAGGCGGCGTTCTTTCTCCGCTTCTCTTTTCTGTGTTTATTAATAATATCTCACAAGTTATTTCTTCTCCCTACCATCTGTATGCAGATGATTTGCAGTTATATCAACATGGCTATTTAAACGAACTGCCCGAGATAATTAGTTTTTTGAACGACAACCTAACTGCTATCCAAAGATGGAGTGATTCTTTCGGTCTCGCGGTAAATCCAAAAAAATCACAAGCAATTATAATCAGCAGTAGCCGACTTAAAAGCAGAATCAATTGGGATTTGTTGCCTAATATTATGTACTCTGGAGTTACAATTCCATATTACGATAAAGTGAAGAATTTGGGCTTAACTATCGACAGCAACATGACTTGGACATCTCATATTAATGAAATAAGTAAACGCATGCATTTCTCTTATCATTCTCTTAAGCGTCTCCAATACTTCCTTCCTCATAAGACCAAAATTATGCTAGCGCAATGTCTTCTCCTGCCAATTCTTGACTATGCCGACGTCTGCTATTTGGATGTGACTGAGGAGCTACTTATCAAATTAGAGCGTCTTCAAAATCTTGCAATTCGTTTTATTTACGGTTTACGTAAGTATGATCACGTCTCTCAGTTTCGTGCTCAGCTTAAGTGGCTCCCTATCCGACTTCGCCGTGATATGCATATCCTATCTTTCCTGTTTAAGATACTCAACTACCAAAATTTTCCTTCCTATCTGCGTTCCCGATTTAAAATCCTTCCTAGTCCCACTCGCTCAAGGAGATCATGTGTCACTCCGACGCTTGAAATTCCCAAGACTAACACAAAATTTATGCAAAAGTCTTTCTCCGTACAGGCTGCATTGCTTTGGAACAAGCTTCCTAAGTCTATCCAACAAAGCTCATCTATAGTGTCCTTTAAAGCATCATTAAAAAAGCATTTTATCAAAGAATTAGACAGTACTTATCATTGAAGTTTGAAGAAAAAAAAGAACTTTATAATTATATTAGTATTAATGTATTGACGATGTAATATGTATGTATTTTATATATAATATGTATGTATTCATGTATGTATGTATGTATGTGTATGTAGGTATATATTTTTTTTAATATATCATATTTATGTTAAAAAATCTTTCCGAAAATTGCACAATTTTGTCATCCCGCTATTTGTTTATTTCACCCACTTCCACAGGTTGACTGGAAGAAATCTCTTTTAGAGATAAGTCCACCTTTGTTAACTTAAATTCTGTAACTTTATTTTATTTATTTTTTTATAGTGCAATAAAGAATATATACTATACATTGAATATGTTTATGACAAAATATCTTTGGAGGATGTAAAAGAGTAATTATTTGAACATGTGCATATCACGCGGCACTTCCCAAATAACTACGAAGTAAGACAAAGTGTTATGTATTTTTTTAATTTACTTATAACATTTTAGCAGTTTATGTTCGAAAATTTATAAATATACTCTAAAGATTGTATTTTAAAGCAGTAATTCATGTTATGCATTATATGTATATTTAGGTATCAGGTTAGACATTTAATAAATAAAAAAACAAAACAACAGATAATAAAGAAAAAATTTGGTTTCAATGCAAATAAACATATACAAAACTTAAATTAAGGAACTTAATAATCACCTGCAAACGTTAATAACAAAAATCAATTAACGCAAGGTACTTATCGTTATCGTTACCGCTCGTACATCCTGACATATTCTTAACATATGTAGTATGTATAAATAATAAGAGGGTAGTCGTATCGAACAAACATCAGATGTGGACGGTAGTTACAACTAATAATTATTTACGGCCTTTAAAAGATGAGAAGCATGGAGCAGTGCCTGGGACTTGCGACCACAGGTGTAGTCTTCACTGCTCCAGCCCAGTGTAATTACAAATAGGTGTTAACCACATTCGTAATTACAATAATAATTGATAAATTAAATAATCAATTATCCGACTAGTCGAGGTTATGTGACAGAGTACGAGTAGTACTCTTAATCACACCAGAGCCAAGACTTCACGTAGATAATTGTAAATATGTGTTAACCACATTTATACTTAAAATAACAATTAATTAATCAAATAATTAATTGTCCAAATAGTCGAGGTTAGCAAGTGGTAGAGCACTGAACCACACCAGAGCCAAGACCGAATGTACAACGCCCGTTCGGCCTTTTATATCATCGTTCACAAATAAGTTGCAGGGTAGAATAATAAGAATTGATGACATAGAAATCTATAAGTAACTTACATAGAAATCTATAAGTAACTTACATAATATTCCTAACATTAAATAATATTCCTAATTCGGCCATCCATGGCTATGGTGCGCCGTCCTCGGCAGCACTGAAAACTTTCTCTGCTGGAAATTCCTCAGTAAGGAACTTTGATCGCTGCCTTGACTCGGAGCGGAGACGCGAAGAGACGCGTCGCGCATTGCGAGCAGAGACGCGTAAAGACACGTGGAGACGTGTTGCATATTGGGAGCAAAGGCGCGCAGAGGCGCGCAAACAGAGTATAACAGACCTAAAAGTAAAACTATAAGAAATAATAAAATGCCGCCTTAGGAAAACAACTATTATTACTAGGTAAATGTAAAAAAATAAGAAATTGCTACCCTAGCTATAACTGTTCAGTATGATGGGCAATTTTAATTGATTTCTGATTTATGGCAAGGGTCATAAGTCTACACAAACAAAGTTGCTGCGATTTTAAATAAAAACTGCTTCCTAGAAGGACTGCAATTACAAATACCACATTTATGACATTTAAAATCGGTCGTGGCGCAGCGGCACGAGGTGTGACTGTGAAACCGACTGGTTGTGGGTTCGATCCCCACTCGAGGAGATGAAATATTTATTTAAATTTATATTTCCATTTCTTCGCTCTGGTGTCGAGATAAAGCGCGGCGTTGAGTTCTGCCACTCAACACGCAATGCCTCCAGAATTCGGCAGAAAGTGGGGAACGGGAATGTCTTAATACTAGGTTCCCTCTGCCTACCCTGCTGTATGCGGGATACAGCGTGAAGCTGATTTAATTTTTTTTTAATTTTTGGAAAATGAAAATAACTGTATATTTATATTTTAAGTTTCATTAATAGACTGAAAATGGAATAAAAAGTCTATTAATAAACATTATGAATTTTGCTAATATGTTATTTAAATCTTTAACAAATACCAACCACATTATGTGAAATTGTACAGTAAAATTTATTAATTAGCTCTTTTTGTGTGCATTTCAAGTGTTTTAAGTAGGTTTGATGAGGTTTGTCCACTTGCGATCAGCGAAGCGTAGTTATGCGGGTGCTTTGAAGAGCTAAAATACTTATTATATGAAAACAAACTATAGTTTTTTCATGAAAAGTAATTTCATAATAAAGTAATTTCATAATTTCGTAATAGTGCTATTTATTTACTTAAACTTTAATTGTATAAAAACTTAATATAATAACACTAATATCCTTATCACATTATCATCAGCATCTCAAGACTGATTTTTACGTGAATATATAAATTTACGTATTAACTAACTTACCATAACGGTTTTATAAATTCCAATATCATAACAGTTTGTTTTGCCTTACAGTTTTAGGCTAATACAGAAATATGAACTCCTCCTTGTTTGTGCTTTAAAAATAAAGGCACTAACTTCATAACCGAAATATGAAACATCCTACGAAGCCCCTTTTCTTCTCTTTAAGTTGTTTACTACGTAAGACTTCCCTTTGAACGTTCTTACTTAATCTTACTTGTAATAAACACTTTGATAATAACCCCAACACAAATATTTACTGATTTAATCTTATCTTTAACTTATAAATACTTAAAACATATTTTATTTAAAACTTTCTATTAATATTTTTCGTTATATATATTATTTTCGTTTGGCCGTACACAATGCAGTGTTGGTACCGACGCTGTTATGATGAAATATGAAAGATGAATATGAAAGATGAATGCCGAAGATGAAATATGAAAGATGAATGCCGTGGAGATGCGATCTCTTCTTAGGATATGCGGAGTCAGCTTAGCTGAACTAATTCTCAATAAGGAGATACACAGAATGGCAGGTATTAGGGAGGAAGTCACGGTGAGAATGAAGAAGAACATGCTCAGCTAGCTTGGGAATGTCGAACGAATGAGTGCTCGGTTGACCATCGAAAACACAGTATCAAAGATGATACTGGAGGAAGCTCACGTAAAAGGCATGAGAACCCCCCGGAGGGCATGTTTGAACAGGTTGATAACAGTGGACAAGGCAAAAGAGGTATGTAGAGACCGCTAGGGATAACGCGTAAAGCTAACTAAGTTTATGCCACAAATTTTCGTAAAAAACGTATATTAAACGTGAAGGTCTACAGTATTCTTCTCGTTGACCTACCATCCTGAATTTTCAGATGTTATATAGGATATACGTACGGAAGCCTTAGTGGGTTCGACTCGCACTTAATCGGTTTTTTTATTTTTTAAACTTGGGTGGACGAGATACCGCGTGTAATGATATGTGGTGTTTATATGCGCATAACCACACTTCACTGATCGCAAGTTCACGCACATATCATCAAACCTATTTAATGCACTAAAATACTAAATAAAAAGAAATGCGCACGAAAACAGCTAATTAATAAATTTTACTGTACAATTTCACACAATGTGGTTGGTATTTGTTTAGTTCTTTGATTTTCACGATTATTACACATTTTAAATGAAAATATTTTAACAAGATTAATCGCGTATATTTAAGATTATACATTTTGGAAACCCAACGTTTCGAACACTTTGCAGTAGTCCGTGGTCACGGATAGACTGAGGTGGCATTCGTCTGTCAGTTGACATAATTATTATATCACACTACCGCCAACGATTTCTTAATTTCCTCGCGTACTGCCCTGGACTCCTGCAGAGTGAGCTGATAGTGTCTTGCCCTCTGGTATGGTGACACACCCATAACATAGGATATAACAACGTCTACGGGATGTCGTTATTGTAATACAGGAACGACTTACCTATATAATATAAATCTTCAGAATCGTAGAAAGGACCCTTAAGCCATATATATAAAAGATAAAATGAAGTAAAGTTATATAAAACATACATTAGTTACGTATATTTTAAAGAAAACAAAAGACTGCAAAACAACTGTAAATTCCTAATTTCCTAATTATTTTCATAAGTAGACTGGAATCTCATGTTAGTTCTTCTCCGAAAAATAGCTAGTTTTAAAAACAGAGGCGAAGTAGAAGACTAAAAATGGCTATTATAACACAGTAATTTTTGGTTGTATTTTATTTCAATTTTTACCTACCAAGTACCGACCACATAACGTTTTACTGTAAAATTCATTAATTGGCTCTTTTTGCGCGCATTTCCAGTGTTTTTAATGCATAAGCAGGCTTAATGTGGTTTGTCAACTTACGATCAACAGTGCGTGGTCCTGTGAAATTTTTTATTTAATATAATTTTTTTCATTCTCAATTCCTCTTTATTTATGCTTTGAAGATAAAGTCACTCACTTTATAACCGAAATAGATACTATTAAGTCCCTTTGCCCACTTTAAGTCGCTTCCTACAAAATGTCTCCTTAAGTGTTCTTACTTAATCTTACTTATATTAGACATTTAAAAATAGCCTCAGAATACAAATATTTACTGACTTAATACTTACATTAACGAATACATATAAATGTTAAAAAGATATTTTAATTTCTTTTAAGGAAAAAAGGAACCCCTTTGGAGGGGGCGTCCGTCTGTTCGTCTGTCTGTCAAGAGACCTTTTGGTCATTTATATTGCAAAAAAAGCGTATCTGGACACTATAGGGAATCAAAATTAATAGGGTATAATACAGCGTGAATCTGATTTGATTTATTTCTAAAAACCTTTGATAATTACTAAAATTTCATCATTAAAATTCATTTAACTTAGTATTGAGTTATAATAATAATATAGACAGGATAAATTCTAGTTTAAAAATCAGCTTCACGCTGTATCACGCACACAGCAGGGTAGGCAGTGGGAACCTAGTGTTAAGACACTCCGTTCCCCACTTTCTGCCGAATACTGGAGGCATTGCGTGTTGAGTGGCAGAACTCAACGCCGCGCTTAGCCTCGACACCAGAGCGAAGAAATGGAAATATAAATTTAAGTAAATATTTCATCGTCTTGAGTGGGGATCGAACTCACAACCAGTCGGTTTTACAGTCACACTTCGTGCTGCTGTTTACTAATATTATGCATCCTTTAACGCAAACTAGAGGAGGTTTAGTTTGAAACTGTATATCTTTGGCATCGTCGCAAGGACCCATTAAGCAAAACCATACTATTTGCAGTAAGGAAACCGAAATAGCGAGTTACATAATTATATAACAGCTCTACATACTTGGTTATGAAGTGCCTTGAACTAACAATATCAACTTGAAATTGTTATACATGATCAGTATTTTGAAAATTGTCATCTTTCTATGATCTATATATACTAATAATAAAATCGTAACGTATCGGTGTCTGTACTTGGAAGGTAAGTAAAAAAAATATTTTGGGGACCTTCAATAACGTAGTAGAACACAAAACAATGATTTTTAAAGTTTTGACCTGGTTACCTTTGCCTTGCTGCTTGTCTTTTTGTCTGTTTGTCTGTTCGCCTGTTAGTCTGCTCGCCTGTTCGCCTGTTCGCCTGTTCGCCTTTTCGCCAGTTCGCTTGTTCGCCAGTTCGTCTGTTTGTCTGCGTTTGTTATCGCCAATCTCAGAATCGGCTTGATCGATTTAAATGCAGTTTTCATTATTAGATTTTGGCAAGATTCCGTTAACATATAGGGTTTATTTTATTTTATGACGTCTACGAGGTCGATTGTGGGTCTTGAGTATTAACGTCGGTTTTGAAAATACGATTTTTTGTAACAGTTGCAAATCTATCCATTCTAAGTTTACTGTAAATTAATCACAGAACTTAAATAATGCAAAATTAACAATTAGCAATCTAAATATTATCAAAAACTAAATATGATCAAATATCATTGAAAACAAAGAACTCATACCTTAAACAAATAGAAAAGTGTTTTGTTGCAACATAAGTGAACATTTTTGCAGTCAACGCCTAATTTAGAAGCAAATAAAATTATGTAAACGAGGTATACGATCATAAGTTTCTCGTAACAGTTCTTAGGGGAATACTAGCAATTTTCAGTGAAAACTGCATAGCGATTACGATCTTGTACAAAAGTAGTTTAGTAAGTCACTACTGCGACTGCTTGTAGAATAATGTTCCTTTTATTAAACAACTTTTTACACTTTCAAACTTTAATGTGAAGTTCTTAATAACAATTATTTCTTTCATTAAAGTTCTTGTTTCTCAGTTCATATAAGGACTAGTGCTTGAATTATACGAATATTTATTTATTATTCGTTTAGGGAAAGTTGGTTGATTATTTTCGTATGGTTATATCTATACTGTTATATACTTACGAAAATGTAATTTCTAAATCGTAATTTTTCAGGTTTTTATTTGATCTTACTCCCAAAAGTTGTCGCATTTAATTGAACAATGTTTAATTACATCATATTTATCTAGGTAGGCGGCAGGAATGGTAGATATTATACGCGCAACTCCCGATACCGCGGAAACACCGGAATAAAAGTAGCCTATGTTGCTCCATAATCTCTTTTATCTTTTAGTAAAAGTTGAAAAAACATCAACAGATACTCCAATAATATAGATATATGGTTTACAATATTTATACAGATATATAGTTTAATTTAGAAGAGAAATCTATATTTTAATTTGGAATGTACTAAAACTTTATGCAGGTTTTTCGAAATTTTGCCAGTATTTATAGATAATAGACTCTTTTAAATCAGTCTCACCACGATGAAAATATATATGTGAATATAAACGTGGTGAAAGCATTTGCGTAATTTGTTTTTTGAAGCTTTTTCGTATTTCAACGAAACTAATAAAAAATAAATTAGTTTAATTATGCTAAATAGTACTAGGAAGAAGAAATACACAAAACTGGAATGGAATCGAAATGGAAACTGGAATTAATAAAAGCGTTTTTAAGATGTAAATGAATGCAACTTTATATATATATATATAACGCCAATGATTAAAATGTATTGACATCAGCGCGTCATCTAAACACAATATAAAGTTTTATAAACTATGACCTCACAAACAGAATTTACTTTCCAAATACATATACAGTAATACCCCGGTACTTACGCGGTAGGTGGGGCCGAGCGATTGCCGTGTAAGTCGAATTCGCGTAAGTCGGTGTTCAACTTTGCATATAAAGTTTCTTTAATCAGGACCAGAGTTTAAAAAAAAACATAATTTAGAAGAAAAATGTTTAATAAAGTGTAGGATAATAAAAAAAATTACATTGTTATGAATAAAGTAACCTAAACCGGAATTATTTTGAGCTGGAAGGCTTCATATATTCTAACAATGTTGCCTGCCGAGTAAAATTTTTCTTCTATACCTACCTATATTATATTTAGTTTTCACTCCAAACACAGTGTTTTCTTTTCTTGTTATGCTCAAATGACTCATTTTTCGTTCTTTTAGACGTTATAATTTGTTTTTTGAAGCTTTTTCGTATTTCAACGAAACTAATAAAAAATAAATTAGTTTAATTATGCTAAATAGTACTAGGAAGAAGAAATACACAAAACTGGAATGGAATCGAAATGGAAACTGGAATTAATAAAAGCGTTTTTAAGATAAACTGATTATGCTTATCGAAGATTAGCTCCTATTTTCCTTTTAATATTTTTTACAAAGGTTGCCAACGTAAACAAAGAGCAAGTCAATGTTTTTTTTTAAACTTAACATTCCCGAGTTATATTTTTGCATTTATTTTATATTTCACTGCACATGAACCCGAGGGGTGTATGTTCATATTTATAATTCAAATTTTTTACACATTTTTAAAACAAAATTAATTAAAAAATACATATACATTTTTATTTAAAAAATACTTATTCGCATTTGCTTAAGTAAAATTGTTACATTTTAAAATATCAGGTTTTAGGCTTAAAAAATATATTATTCAAATTTTACCAAAATGTTTATGTTGTGTATACTACGTACAGTGATGAATGATGTGAGTGAAAACAGAATGAAGGGAAAATATTATTTTTTTATATTTGTTATTAGTAATAGAAAGGACGAATCGGACCCACATTGTATGAAATTAGAAATGACATGACTTTGGAAGTCAAGTACTTTGAGTCCATATTGATACTACTTACGATATGATTGTGAAACGTACTTTACTAATATATTTTTTAGAATCGTGTAGTAGTGCGCTTATCCCAGATATTGAGATATTCTTACTCGTATTGTCGTCAGGTCTGATTCCAATTACTAGCACTCTCTATATTTAAGAATTATCGACATAATTACATAAGAACATTGATGGGATTAAATTATTTGGTAACTAAAACAAATGTGTTACCAACGTAGCTTTGATTAATTTATCAACTTTTAGTATCAAAATTTTAATTATTTTATATATAAATTATTTAAATTTATTTTCCATTTCTTTGCTCTAGTGTCGAGGCAAAGCGTGACGTTGAATACCGCCATTTAATAAGCAATGCCTCTAGCTTTCGGCGGAGAGTGGGGAACGGACTGTCTTAATACTGTGTCCTACCTAGGGTAGCTGCTTGAAAAGCTGATTTAATTTCATTTCTAATTTTATATTTCATTTGACAGGAACTAGGTATGATTATTATTTTTAATCTTAAAAGTTATTAATTATTTCGTATCATCTCAATCTTCTAAATCTTGTAAAATTCGTTCAATTTCTTATCGTTCAATTATTTTCGTGTATAAAGTACTTTACTATTTTTATTTGTTACTTCAATGTTTTTTATGAAACTTTCTTGGCTGTTTTCTTTTTCTTCTGAGTTCAGCAATTAAGTTCTCATTTCATTGCCTTTTACATTGGTATTCTTCTTCGCAGTTTTCTGTTTATAGTGTTTCATATGTTTTTTTTTTTGCATTTTTTTGTTCTCTCTCCTTTTCTTTCTCTTCTTACCTTTTTTTAACTCCTTCAGCCTTTTTCTCTCTTATTTTATTTTTTCATCTTCCTGTGTTTTCCACTCGTTAAAACAAATGGAGCTCTTTTAATGTCTCTCGTGCCTTTCCTTTGTGGCGTCTTTGGCAGCATAAGTAGATCCCATAATTTGACTGGCGTGCAATCTGACAGCTTAAAATAGGTTTTAAGCTGCCAGATTGCACTCTTTCCAAGACACTTCTCGAAATCAACTGCATTAACATCCCATGGATATACACCAGTGGCTCTGAAGCCATTTATTATGGTTGCAGGTTTTACTCATTTTTCTGTTGTACTTTATAGGAGTGGCACAAAGTTGATCTTCGTCAGAGCTTCTGAAGAATTATTTCGGCGCCATTCCAGCACAGATTTTTGCCAGCCAAATTTTAAAGGCATTTAATGCTGACACATCTGCATGCTGCAATAACCTAGTGCAGCTTAGAAACAGCGCAATGAGCACTATCTTCAACTTTGAGCATAAGTCACTGACCGCATATATAAATTGCGTCTTCTGTCCGTCCACAAAGAGGATTATGGGAAATTATGTTCCTGATTTAGCCAAAAGAGGGTAAAGGACGTTTTCAATGTAATCATGAATGAATTAGCAATTATTTAAAATATAAGAGATTTCAAAAGATTTCTTCGCGCTTACCTTTCATCTCCAGTCTCTAGATTAGGGTGTGTTTTTTCATGGTATATTGTTTATTAAAAACCAAGCCCTTAATTTTTGATAACCAAAATATAAATGCACGCACAACCTATGTGACTATTTTTGATTAACAAAAATGTCAATTATAAATAATTTCGTTGTCATCAGAACTGAAGTCCTAATCCAAATTTCAAAAACCAAAAAAACTAGGAAGTGAGCATTAACACACTAAATAACATGGAAAGTTAAATAAAACATTGTAATATAATTTAAAGTTTAAAAAACCGTTTTGTGGCGTAACAAGTAAGTACGTTATGACAGACATTGCAGTTTTCTTTTCATCAGCAGCACTAGATAGAAAATAAATAATAAAATAAACTTCTATATTCTGTTAGAACAATAACACAATAGAGGTAAACTCCTCCCTCGCTATTGTTATAGTGTTCTTTATTGACTAACTTGAAGTAACATACAAACTTTCATTTTGATCCAAGCACGTAACATTTTAATATTTATAATTTATATTTATAGTGATAAATGTAATTCATTTAATGTATTACATGAATAATATTATATGGCCTATATGAGTCAAATTAAGTATGATAACAATAAAAGTAGATAGAATTCATGGGTTCTGGACCATTGGGTATGTGTGGTCCAAAACCGTTTCTCGGTGATTGCGAGGTTTGTTCCGCCTAAAAAAAAAGTTTTCGGCCACGCTGTAACGATTCCCGCTATCCATTTCGCTGTATCACTTCACGATAGCGAGATAGCATTTGATTCTAAACAACTCCACTACCCTTCATTAATTCTTATTTACTATCTAATCACTTACCTTCTCAGAAGCGACCATATCTCGAATTTTTTGTCTTATTACACTCGTATTCATAATTAGCTGACTCATGCCGTTTTTAAATAATATGTGTATAGGTATGTGCTTATAAATATCTTTATTTCAGTACCTTACTTACTCTCACACCATTCTATAAATAGGTAATTTACTAACCTATGTATGCTCATTGATTTGCTTTTTTGTCTATTTCTCAATATTTGCATACTTTTATAATTATCCTGATCCTGAATGATTTTTTATTAATTTTATAACCAACTACTATACTTTCTGTACATTGTTTGCATATCAACGTCATTTACATTGGGATTTTTATCGTTACCTTATGTTTACAGATAGTAAACTTTCTGCATCGTCGTTCATTGCTTTGGTACAGTTAGAGTAATAATAAATTTCAGTGTTGGTCTCCTAAATCCCGAAATTCAAAGTGGCCATTCGTGGCATTCGAGGCCAGTCATGGCGCAGCGGCACGAAGTGTGACTGTATTACCGACTAGTTGTGGGTTCGATCCCCACTCGAGGAGATGAAATATTTACTTAAATTTATATTTCCATTTCTTCGCTCTGGTGTCGAGGTTAAGGGTTTTTTTGCGGGGATTTATAATATTATTTATATAAAAATTGGTATACTTATACAATTGAGAATTGTCTAAGTAGTGTTTCATTTATCCTTACCCGATTTTTTTTTGCAAAAGCTAAGTTTTCATAGAGTATTTAAACTTTTGTCCTATGGGAATGCGAAAATTAAAGTTGACTGAGAATATTGTTTCATGTATAGAAAATATTTTATAGCAAAAGTTTGAGAATCCTCAGAACTATTTTATTTTATAATTTCTACTAGACAATATATTATTATAGAGAGAGAAAAGTGTAAAATAATATTATATATTTTACCATTATTACGCTGTATCCCGCATGTAGCAGGGTAGGCAGAGGGCTAGCTTAGTATTCAGACACTCCGCTCACCAATTTTCGCCGAATCCTGGAGGCATCGCATATTGAGTAGCGTAACTTAACTTCGCTCTTTGTTTCGACACCAGAGCGAAGAAATGAAAATATTAAATATTTCATTTCTTCAAGTCGGGATCGAACCCACAACCTGTCGCGTTTACAGTCACACGCTTATGGCCCTTCACCGACTCCTCCTAAGATGACTGGGTTCAAATAATATTATAAATATATAATCATTAATAATAAGAGAATTTGAGCTTCTATATAAACTTCTTTATTTAGTTTAGTTTCTATGTGTATTTATATTTTGTGGCAAACTTTACTTTTTTTTTCTTTGTGAGCTATTCCATAACATTTCTAAATATCAAATATTAAATATCCAGCAATGTGTTAATATATATATACACATACATACATACATATATATATATATATATATATATACATAATATATATTATTTCCTTTCATATGTGTTCAGCTTCACGCTGTATCCCGCCTACGGCAGGGTAGGCAGAGGGAACCTAGTGTTAAGACAAATCGTTCGACAATCCGTTCCCCACTTTCTGCCGAATTCTGAAGGCATTGCGTGTTGAGTGGCAGAACTCAACGCCGCGCTTTACCTCGACACCAGAGCGAAGAAATGAAAATATAAATTTAAGTAAATATTTTATCTCCTCGAGTGGGGATGGAACCCACAACCAGTCGATTTTACAGTCACACCTCGTGCCGCTGCGCCACAACTGGCCTTTTATATTGGTATAATTATTTAGATTATTTAATTAATATTAAATTTTGTAAATAAAAAATTAATAATCTTAGAATAATTAGTCAGCCACTGGTCATTTGACAGTAAGCCGTTATTAGGTTGTTATAAAATAATCTATTTTGTTTGAGCTTTAATCGTGTCAAATAAATGATATATTGAAAAACAAAACTTAAACTTATTTAATATGTGACTTATTTTATCATCACTACATAGTAAGTAACAAAGTCGCTTTTCACTGTCTGTCCCTATGTATGCTTAGATCTTTAAAACTAAGCAAACGAATTTTCATGCAGTTTTTTTAATAGATAGACTGATTTAAGAGGAAGGAACTCTTATACCTTCTACTTTCTCTTAATATATTTCTAATGTGATGTCGTAAATAATTACATAAAAAAATGAAAATACTTTAATAAATATTCGTATTGTTCAAGCAGGTGAGAGCCTCGCAAGTCTGCTAGTTAACATATATAATACTAGCGGCTCGCCAGCGGCTTCGCCCGCTTAAACTACATGATTATTAATAAGCAGAATTAATTGACAACTAAAATGACTTCTAATATGATTTTTTATTACTTTAATCTGTAATATTCTAATATAATTTTTTTACGACATTATCGTAATTTCGATAAGAATTCTTGATTGTTTCGAACTAAAAAATACGACCAATGTTGATATTTGATTTATAAAATATACATAGACCTAATTATTTATTATACGTATATATTTTTGTAACAATACGTTCTTTTTACCTATGTTATGTTTTTTAAAACTCTGATAATATGCTGAAGTCAGTTAATAACTTAATTTACTGCTTCAGAAACAGCTTTAAATGTAAAATTATCGATTTGGGTAATGAATCATAATATTCTTTAAAATAACTGTAATAATTGTATTTTAACTTCTGTACAGTTTTTAAATATATTACTTACATATATTATTAGCTACATGTACAATTGGTAAATATGTTGTTATTACAGTGTACACGTAGAAAGGATGTTTTTAGGCATTATTATATAGATTTATTTCAAATGCGCGAACGAACCAAAAAAGCTTTGTATTTACTTGATATTTCTTTCAAGATCAAATCGTTCTTTATCTCTGTGTTAAATTAATAACGACTTAAATTTAACTGTTATGATTTATGAACTCTCCACTAACAATTCAATTTTGTTTACTTTATTGTATAAAATATTATATAATAGTGCTTCAAAAATATATATTTTTATCAACAGTCATATAACCAAGATGATTCGAATGTCATTCTTTAGCCAGGAATCTTACCAGCGCGATTGCTATATAACATTCGCAGGCAAACTAATGCCTTGATTTCATTCAAATGACGGTAACTTTTTTTTTAATGAACCGATTTTGATGAAATAATTGGTGAAACTTTTAAGTAAATCGGCTCAGTACTTTCAGAGATAAATGTTACCATACATATAGACAGACAAAGAGACAGACAGACAAGAAATTAAAAAAAATCTTTTTGCTTTCTATTATTCTTTTTAAGTGTCTCTCTATCCATTTCAGTCAAAATTACTAAATTACAGACAAAATATTTTTACTGTCTTATTATATATAGAGATAGAGATAACTACTAATACTAAGAAACGATAAATTCAACAGAGGTCATTTCTAAAGATCGGACGAAACAGGCATTTTTTCATTGGAGTACAAAGCTAAAGCATTTTGTGTTGTCATTTTATTAAAACAAAGAATTGAGCTAATAATTATTGGATTTCTTTTCGCAGAAATCGTCAAAAATAACAAAAGTAAGTTTAAATTTATGAACAAAACTCTAAAAATTATGTTTAGAATATGAAGGCCGCGTATAATGAGTAACGTGACATGACATAAACGAAGAATCTAAAATTGGGATGTAAACTACGGAGGTACACCATATTTTGCATACATTTACCGGCAAACTAAACATAAAGATAAGAATTATATAGCGGCATACAATGTTACCGCCTCGAGAACGACTCCCTGGTGTATTATTAGATTTATTTGAACAATTTAGATATAATTCTACTTTCATGTTACAATTACATTCAGTCAGTTTTACATTTTAGTCGTTTTAGCTATTTTTTTTGTAGATATAGAGTATAATTATCACCTTTTACGATATAAAAAATGTCACTATCTACGGAAATCGCAACCTTATTACACCATTATACCGCTTCATTTTCATTGCTTATCTAAATATAAGAAACAAGAAAGAAACACATTCTTAAGAAATTTGAACACGTAACAAAAACACAAGTGGTAACTAAACTTTTTAAAAGTATTGTAATTTAAACAACAGAACTCTCCTTCATACGAAGAGAGTATTTAAAAAAAATCCAAAACGTCAAATATTTCTTAAATCAGTCACAACGGTGTATAATGTTGGAAAAGCAGGTTTATGCATATCACAGTAGAGAGAGCACGTCGTATATGGCTTTTCACCCGAATTTAATATATTGCATTTTTAATGTCGGAATGCAGCGTCGCGTTTCGCAAGTAAATGAAAATAATTTAAATAAAGCATTCACATGACTGAGAATAGTTTACAGTCAGACATCGACCCACTGCGCCATGATGGCGCTCGATCGATGGAATATAGTGCTAAAGTTACTAGAAAACTATGGAATTCTAGTCATGATAACAATAACATTTCCAAAATCATATCGTCAGTGACAAATATTTATTCAAGAACATTTCGTTACATAAAACCGAATGATAACATCTTCTAGTTTATGTCCCAGTTACAGTTCGGAGCGTCTGCGGTTTGGTCAGGAAATGCCGCACTTAGGGAACAGATTACTTAAAATATTCCGCTTTTACTGTACCATCCATTTATCGTTTAAAGTGACTTTCAGCTAAATAAAGTCATCTGAATGCAAATTAAATATCCTTTGTAAGTTAAATTGAATTTAATAAAATTAAGTGCCTGGTCAATATTTGTTGTTCACCAAAATGAAACTTACCGATTGTTGAATTGGACACTTCTGTTTTTATGCGTTTATGGTATTATGATTTGAGATTGTAGCAGTAAGTGTATTTGAAATATCTTATTTCTCTACAAAATTGTTCAAAATTTATAGACCAACAGTGTTTGCCCAAAAAGTTACGTTCTTAAAATAGAGGTTGTTACTTTATTAACGACGCCTCAACCGATGAGCGCAATCACGCGGTTAAAGCTTATACAACTTTTGTGTTCACAGCCCCAACATTAAAACTCTAACTGTACACATTTTGTTCGCGATATAATTTCCTTTGCCTTTTTTATACTAGTTTTGTCTATTGGACGTCATATATTCAACGTTTCTTTACAAGTATCTATCTATGGCTTACTTTTAAAGGCTATATGCCAGTTTAAAATATTGAGAGATGATACCTTTTTATTTTAGGTTTAATGTACATTTTGGTCGTTTTTTATTGTCAGAATTTCAAAGACTTAAATATTATGTATTTATAAAAACATATTTTATTGATTATAGTTATATTATGTTCATTATAAAAATAATCAAAATACTTACAAACCACGGTCCCTAGGTAAAGTAAAGCAAAGTAAAATACTCTTTATTGTACACCAAATACATATACATATTGAACATTAACCATGACACATTGGAGCACAATAGGCGGCCTTATCGCTAAGTGAGCGATCTCTTCCAGGCAACCTTGGGGTAGAGGAGAGAATAAGTAAGTGACATGGGAAGGGGTGTACTGAGTACTAGATAATTTTTTTTTTTTAATTTTTTTTTTATTGTTATTTGAAAAAAATATATATATATACATACATACATAGGTATATACAATATCCATAGATACTTAGATACATACATACATATAAATACTAAATACACATATATATAATACATACACTCATAATTAGATGTATACCAACATAAAGGAACATATTTTATTTACATTTAACACATACACATGTTTATAATAGTACTTCAATATTGTCAAAGTTGCAAATAATAATCCTTAAGCCTTTTCTTAAAGGTCGTTAAAGTTTTGGCTCGTCTGATAATAACTGGTAGGGAATTCCACAAACGTGCTGATTTAACAGTGAAAGAGTTCGAGTAAAAGGAAGAGGAGTGTGAAGGAATTTTAAGAGATAAGGTAAGTTGAGAGCGAAGGGAGAAGTCATGTGATTCACACAAAAATTTGAACCGGTCCTTGAGGTATGAAGGAGAAGATGAATTGAAGAGGATATTATAAAGAAGGCAAAGAACATGAGTATTCCGGCGAAGTCGAATTGGAAGCCACTTGAGTTTTTTACGAAATTCGGAGATATGGTCATATTTGCGGAGTCCAAATATGAACCTTATACAAATGTTTTGGAGACGCTCAAGCTTATTTAGTTGCTCCTCTTTTAAGTCAAGATAACAGCAATCAGCATAATCAAGAATTGGTAGAAGGAGGGACTGTGCCAGCGCAACTTTAGTAGGAATGGGTAGAAAGTTGCGGAGCCGACGTAGAGAGGCATTGGCTGAAAATATTCTCTGACTTACGTCACTTATTTGTGGTTTCCAAGACAGATGTTTGTCAAACGTAATGCTTAAGTTTTTAACTTTTTCAGTAAAAGGAACTTTTATTCCATCGAGCATTATACTTGGTAATTCGTTAAATTTTATTTGGCAAATAGACCTTGGACTACCTATTATGATCGCCTGCGTTTTACTGGGATTTAATGTTAATCCTAATGATTTACTTAATGCTGAAATATCTGTTAAATCTGTAGATAATGTCGATATAAAATGCGGAAGCTCATGCAGCGTACAGTGACGATACATTTGAAGGTCATCAGCGTAAAGGTGGTAGGGAGAAGAGATATATTGACATAAATAATTAATGAAAAGTGAAAATAAAAGAGGAGACAACACGCCACCTTGAGGGACGCCAGCAATCACCGGAGACCATTCAGAATAGGAGTCCTGAATCCGTACAAGTAAGAGTGAAACCAGTCAATCACTGTAGGAGATATGTTAAGCGAATACATAATGGCTAGTAGAATATCAAAATCAATGTTATTAAATGCGTTACGTAAAATATCGAAAGTAAAAAATATTTGTTTTTTATTATAGTTTTAACCAATAAAGATAATTTTAATATAACATTTTGTAAATAAAAAAAATATTTAATATTAAAAGCTTACGCTTTGTCGACGAGTAAGCAATAAGGACGTAACTACCACTATCGTGAGTGTTCGTCTCAGAGGAGCACGCCCGGGGTTGCTTTTGTGTAATAATTGTCTCACAGATATTTGAATGATAATTTTTAAAATTTCATAATTAAGATATTTTATGATAAGACATTCCACCTATAAATATCTATATTATATATAGGGTAAACAAAATAAATTTTATAAAATTTAAAATTCTCTTACAAATATTTCATTGAACACGTGTTTCACGGTTTATTAGAATTTGTCCTCTAAATTGAAAATAATTTCATAAATATATTTAATAAATTTTTGTACACTTCAAGCAGGCGAAACCGCCTGTGTCCGCTAGTTCGTAATATTAACAAAAGTGCCAGTTTCGATTATGAATGTAGTCTTTCCATAACATTCTTTGTCGAATCTTACGATTTTGATATTGTACGTGGTATCAACGAAAATCTTTATTCGATTATTTAGGATAAATTTTACATATTTTTTTTCATAATTCGATACAAGTGCTAATATAAAAAAAAAATCTATTAAACTTTTTTTTGTTTTTTAATAATTTAATATCTTTTTAGGATTCACACTCCATTCCCATTAAGACACTTCCGTTCCCCACTTTGATCTTTAAGGGAATTCAAAGGATGATGTAAATCTAAAACTTAGAGTAAAGGTAAATAAAGATAAGATGTTCCGTGAAGACAAAGCGAAGTTTCGATGGTTAATGGCGTCACACAATAACGCAGGGATAATCTGTTGGGCTAATAAAGCGACCCTCTTATGTAAATAAGTTTCTACCATATTATCATCACCTACTTTAAATATAGATAAATTAATATTAGAAATGGTATGTGTTATGTCGTATATATTTTGTATGCAAATAATATTATTAAAATATTCATATGCATACTTGGTATAGCTTTGTGATTCGACGTTTATAAATTCTCATGAAAGGCAAATGTTAGATATAAAAAGATTTTTTTTAGTTTTACTATGCTGGCTAGGTTAGGCTTTTTAGCACCTCTTGTTTTTAATACTACGGTATGCAGAGGGACCTTAGTGCTAAGACTAGCTGTTATCCGTTTTCCATCCGAATCGGAGAAATTGCGTGTCGAGTGGCAGAATTTAATGTCGCGCCAACATTGCTGTCTTTTGTATGAAAGCTGCATTCTTCAGGAGTGCTATAGGCTATATAACATTACGGTGTCTTAGTTAGCCTTAAATAATTATTATATATAACAATTATAATGAACATCAACGAATTGGTTTAAGTGCGTGTGCAAAATAGTAAATTTTATGTCAGTACGTTGTATGACAAAAATAATAAATTTTATTAGTTCTAAAAAATAATTAGTGGTGGGTGGAGTGTTTTTGTCAGCATCATTTTAAATGAAACCACAGTTTTAACTTTTCTATAAAAGTTTAATCACAATTTTTTTTTCTCAAAAATGAAAAAGTGATTTTTTTCAAACAAAATAAATAATAAAATTATCGCTGTAAAATAAAACGTCATTTGTCAAGAACGACGCACGCAGTCACAAGACTATCAGATGGCAACCGCCGCATACATCTCATTTCGAAATCGAGTCGTAGGTATTGGCAGCAAAGTTCAAAGTTATTTAACTTTAAGTAGTATTTTTGTAGTTGTATGTATTTACGTTATTGGTATTAGATAGTATCTATTCCTGTATTTCGTGTAACGCATAGATACCATTAAATGGTATCTATGCGTTACACGAAATACAGGTATGGATAAACATCGTGAAATGAAAAAAAAATCCTACATCTAAACCGTTGAGGTATCTTGATTATTTTTTTTAGTTTAGTATGGGTTTAAAATATTTTACCTTATATGCTGTTAAAAAGAGCGCTGATACTCCCAACCTGTACATGTGAAATAAAAACTGATGAAATATCTCCTTAGAATTTTCAATTATTTTTTGTCACAAAATGCTTTATTGTCACTTATTTATAAGAGATACATACATATAAGTCGTCGCGAACTTTTTTTTAGAACTAATAAAGTTGAATATTTTTCTCATACAATGTACTTACTGACATATAATTTACTATTTTTGCAGCGCACGCACTTAAAGCAATTCGTTGGTGTTCATTATTATTAGTTATTTCGTTATTTAAGGCTAACTATTTCTTACACCGTAGTGTTATATAACTCACACTCCTGAAGAATGCAGCTTTCATACAAAACAAAGGAAACTAAATCGAACCAATAGTAACGAACAGTCAAACTCTTTCGCTTTATTATATTAGTAAAGATAGTGCAGACTTCTTTTTGCTAGCTATAATTTGAATTCAAAAGAACACGGTCTTCTGCCCATAATGGGGTAATTTAAAAAACAATGTGGTCTGTCATTTTGTTGTTACAGCCATATTAGAATTAAAATATAGGCAAATATAGGACTAGGACTAGTTTAGAACTCAATCGACATAGTGTTACCATATTTTACCATCAAAAGCATTCACGCACATCCTAACTGGGCAACGACGGCGATGAAACTTACTAAGTGATGCTAAAGAAATATTTATACACGATACGGAAATATATTTAAATAATTATATTTCCGTATCGTATTTACTAGGCGTGGCTACAGTCTATTTGACAGCTGGGATGGGATCCTATTTGCACTAAGGAAACCCAAACTGCTAGCGCCGTACTAACCCAACTGTTTTGCGTACTTGGCTTTAAAATACGCTCGAGGCCTTTAGTATGCATACATAAAGATTGTGGCTGTAACATTTATATAATTCACATTTAATTATAATACAAATTAAGTAAAGGACACATTTTGAAAGCTAATAATTTATAGGAATTTCATAAAAAAAAATCATAAACTTTTATTTGTAGTTCATTTCATATAAAATTTAAGGATAATTTATGAAAATTTTAAGAGAGGCCAGACAGGGGCACAAGCGAGCGACTGTGAACGCTACAAGTCGTGGGTTCTATATCTGTACGAGAAAAAAAAATATAGAAAATTTTCATTTCTTCGCTCTGGTATCGAGGCAAAGCGCAACGTTGAGTCCCGTCATTCAATATGTAATACCTCCAGAATTCGGCAACATGCGGGATATAGCGTGAAGCTGAACAAAACATACAAAATGAGCGCTTACACCCAAATGTAAGTTGGTCAACTATAATAAGTTGTATTTCCCGTTGACTTGAAATTGATACGTAACCCTCGGTGGCCGAATTCAACTCGCACTTGACCGATTTTTTACTGTATAATATACTTCATATTGTAATTCAATTGACTTCGACAACTGAAAGTATCGCTATCTGAATACACCCAAGTCGAACAACTTAACGTTCCGTATTCATAGCCAACATAAACCAAGCCCTCTATAATCGGGTAAAATGTAGTTGACTAAAACTAAATAAAAGATTGCAAACATGATACTGTAGTTTTTGGCACCTTATAGACCACGCCAAACCATGGTAATATGTTGAAGCCGTTCCTATTGCACCTCAACGATTTCTATTTATTTGCTTTTTAAAATTAAGAAAATTAATACTATCCATTACATTTTCAAATTTGTTTCTTTGGGAATTCCTTCTGTAATTTAAATGGTATTTCCGTATACTCTTTACGTAGTCACATATTTCCGTATCCTACACGTATCGTGGTGCATTTGCATACGTTTTGTAAGCTTATGGTGACAATTATTTACATAATAAGAGGAAACTAACGGCAAAACACATTTACTTTTGAATTAAAGCCAATTTCGTTGAGATAAATATTATCTAACATTTTAATTTATAATAAAATTGTAACGGATCGGTGTCTGTGCATGGAAAATATGTAAGAAAAAATGTTATTGGAGCCTTATTAATGTAGAATCCAAAACAACTATTTTTAAAATTTTTGTCTGTTTGTCTGTGCGTTTGTATACTGTTAGTATATATTGTATGATGGCAAACCACACCGAGATGTCAAGATTTGTGATAGTTGTGGGGTCAGTTCCCACTTGGGGAAAGGAATTATGATTTATTAATATTTTTATTTCTTCGCTTTGGTAACAAGGTAAAACGTGGCGTTGAGTTCTTGCAGTCAACACGCGATGCCTGAGATGTGATGCGAAAACAGTGTTTTAACACTAGATTCCCTCTGCGTATTCTGCTATATGTGGGATATTAGATATAGTATAAAGCTGAAAAAAAAATGAAATCACCTATATCTATACATATAAATAAAATTAAAGAGTCTGTGATATCAACATAGCTGTGTTTTTTCAAATGAACATAGTTATTTACACGATACTAACATACAAATAAATTTTAATATTTTTGTCTGTCTGTTTATTCGGGCTAACCTCCGGACCAGGTGAACCGATTATTATGGGTCTACCACTGAAAAATAAAGAGAGTTGTAAAGCAACATACAGGCAATTTTGATACAATAAAAAAATATATCAATTTGAAGTATATTGTTCGACAAAATTGCTTCTTCCTAAAAGAGTTATTTTATACAAAAAAAATCCTAAAAGAGTTATTTTATACAAAAATATTATTATTAGTCAGTTATATTAATAGTAATTTTAATTATAATTTAAAAATTTAATATTAATAGTCAGTTAAGACTTACTTTCGAATTTATAATATTATTATAGAAGCATACATAGCATTAATTTTACTGTTTCAATTATCTGTACTTATTTGGTTTTATTTAGTTAATTATTACTATTAAGCGCAACTTAGCATATCTTAAATAATGAGCTAGTTAGGAGCGCGGCCAAGTACCTGGCGGAACTCATTACCGGGTTAATTTAAGCATTGAAATACTAAATAACGTTATTTAACTCCAAAACAATTTTAACTTTTATGGCTTTATAGCATAACAGTTTAAAAATATATATTGAAATAAGTATACTGAATTGAATTAATTGTGATTTTTACATTTGAAAATTCAATTAATTTTTACGACGAATGCTGCATGTTTAGTGAACGTTGCCTACATTATATTTATGTATCTAGTTATAGAATTGTCGAAATGCTGGTTTTATATAAAAAACTATTTTATCTTACCTGCAAAAATTTAAAAAATAGGGTTTTATAATACAATTCATAATTATTTATTTGAAAAAGTTAAATAGTTTCAAAATTAGCTTCATGCTGCATCCCGCACACAGCAGGATAGGCAGAGGGAACCTAGTATTAAGACACTGTTTCCCACTTTACGCTGAATTCTGGAGGCATTAATGTCACGCTTTGCCTCGATACTAGAGCAAAGAAATGAAAATATAATTTTAAATAAATATTTAATTTCCTCGAGTGGGGATCGAACATATACATATGACGGCGCGCTGACTATAGATTATGTTTAATTATAATCGCAATTCTTACATTTCACTATATAATTATTGTTTTAGTTTTAATTGATTCTGTAATGAATATTAGAAAAATATTAACATATGAGCGGATAACCCCGAATAGAGTAGTAGGTTGCGCCACGAGCAATGGGAGTTGTCATGGGTTGACAACTATGGTATGAGGTTCACACGATCTAAAGTATTCGCTTCTAATCTACTTAATTTTTTTAATCTTGTGAGATTTCATGTAAGACTTTTAAGTAAACATATAACAAGACGTTGGAGTATAATAGTGTGCCTTTTATTTTAGCACTTCTGTTGCTACAATGCCCACAAATGAATAGTGACATCCAAGGCCGCACACCGGTACACGTTGGTCCCCAGAATTTCATCATGAAAACTATGCTTAAGATTTTTTTGTTTAAACTGTCATTATTTTTCCACAAATGTATATGAATGCGCAAAAATTGTCATAATCCCAGAATTGACATCATACATATTCAACGAACGTCTCTCTTTGTTGCCGGACTCATGAAGAATTCATTTTTAATTAGCGAATGTAAATAATGTAATGAATTAATTTGTGTATAAATGTATACTGCTTTCTGCATTATCTATTCCTTTTATATTTCTTTACAAGCGACTCAAGCACGGTTTCTCTCGCTTAAACTTATTGTGATATTAAAGCTAAACTATACAAAATCTTCATATAAATTGTAGCCCATGTATAATGTTATGTCTTATGCTACATACGTATGTATAAGCCATATTCCTGTAAAGTTTTATATAAATCAGTTCAGTGGTTATTGTGTAAAATTGTAATATATTCTCAAAAACTTTCACATTTGTAATATCAGTAGGATTTGTCGAATTATAAAGAAGCAATTGACATTGACAAGTGAACGTGAATTAATGTTTTTGGTGTATCATTTATTTGTTGTTTTTTTTGTTATTTTTTTATTTAAGTTTTTTATCTTATTTACAATTGCATACTATAACTATTAGTACGAGGATAGTTGACATTCCGCATGGCTGTTACCTCATAAGTCAAATCAAAATATTTAGATAGCTTTTCTCTCTCTATTTTTACGAGATTATCGTCGTAGGTATAGTCGTCTTATGATAAAATTTTGGTCCATTGAGTTCAAAATTGAGTTTCTTGTTGTCGTCTTTAATTGAATTACAATTTAAATCTTAATGAAATCATTACTTATTTATTTTTGATCTTTTGTCATATTTGTCAGTCGTGGCGCAGGGGCACAAGCGTGCGACTGTGAACGCGACAGGTTGTGTCCGATTCCTACTCAAGGTGATGAAATATTATTTATTATTTTTTATTTTCCTCGCTCTGGTAACCAGGCAAATCGCGGCCTTGAGTTCTGACAAAAGAGAGAAGAAGAAACTTGTTGTTGGTAAGAAAATTTGTCTTTTCAGTGGAGAAATAATAACATTACTTACCAATTAATGATGACTTATAACTTACGAAATAAGAAACAATTTAAAAAATATATCTTATTTTATAAATTTTATTTTTTACTTTAAAAAAAATCTCTTATTGTAATTGAAGGCAGAACCATGTTATAATTTAGTTACCTACGCTAACAAAGTACAGTTACCTATATATAAATAGTGGAAGAGTGTCTTAACAGTAGGAGCTTAATAAAGTGTTTAGCTGCTACAGTTAAAGTTTCACGCTGTATCCCACATAATTCATGGTAGGCTAAGGGAACTAAGTGTTAGGCCACTCCGTTCCTCACTTTCCGCCGAATTTTTCGAGGCATTGCATGTTGAGTGGCGGAATTCAATGCCGGGCTTTTGCCTTGGTTCCAAAGCGAAGAAATTACAATATTAATAAATATTAATTAAATCCCTCGAGTGGGGATCGAACCTACACCCGTCACGTTACAGTTTCCCTGCCCCTGTTCCACGATGGCGTCTACAGTTAGATTATTATTCATCGCTGACGCTGTTCCACTGCACAACGATAGCATTGATGATTACATACATTTTGCCATGATAAAAAATATTGTCATCTTCCAATTTAGAATGTTTTTAAAATCAGTACACAAGAACACAAGCTGAATTAAATTTTTCTCATTCGTATAACGTTGAAAAGTTTTCATTTAAAATGAATTCTGAGTACAAAAGGCTGACTGACTATTTGCGGAAATCTCGGGAATTATAAAGAAATGTCGAGGTGCTGTCGTTTCAAACTATCGTTTATTTAGGTCTATGTTTTATTGTGGTCTTAAACGGTTTGGATAAACCATATTTGCCTCATTCTGAAGCCGCCGTGACGTAGTGGCACTGCTGCTGAATGTTAACGTGACGGTTGTGAGTACTATTCTCACTAGGGGTAATTATTTTTATGGAATTGGCTTTTTGGAGTGTACATTCTTACTAGTGAGTTTATATTATTTCATCTTTATAAAGTGAATAAGCGTTACGTAAATATCTTTAAAAACCTACAGATTTGTAATATAATAGCTTTTCTAAGTAAAAAAAATGTTATTGTAAACGCGACTGGTTGTGGGTTTCCCAATCGACAAAATAAAATATTTATTTTGATTTATAATTCTATTTCTTTGCTCTGGTGTCGAGGCAAAGCGCGGCGTTGAGTGCCACCACCGAGCATGCAATGTCTTCAGAATTCGGCTGAAAGTGGGGAACGGAGTGTCTTAACACAAGGTTCCATCTGCCTACCCTGCTGTGTGCGGGATACATAAAAAATCTCAGTTTAAAATCCATCCTACTCCCAATTGATTATTTTTTTGTCATCTTCACGCCGTATCCTAAATGTAACAGGGTAGGCAAAGGCAGCTAGTATTAAGACACTCCGGTCCCTACTTTCCTCCGAATTCTGGAGACATTGCGTATTAAATGAAATCCAACGCTTTGCTTCGTCACCAGAGCGTAGAAATAAAAATATTAAATATTTCCATTTCATCGAGTGGGAGTTAAACCCACAACCTCTCACGTTTACAGTCACTGCGCCATGGCCTTAATGTGTAATAATGAAATTTGTAATTCTAAGTAATGTTATTTTTAGTAAAAACATTTCATATTATTGGGCAGAGAGGTTGAAACATAACAAATTGTTATTTCATATATGAATTATTCAGTAGACGAATATACAAAAGTATGTGTATTTTTAAACTATAGAAATGTTGCTTTCTTATTATTTATGGAGCCTTTATAATAAATCATACTAAAACTTTTCTTGAGCAATTTCAAGAACAAAATATTTGTATTAAACATTTTTACAAGTATTCTTTGGTTGGGTACACTGCATCATATTTTGATAGTTTTGGGTCATTAAATGCAACGAACTAAAGAATTTTAATATACATATACAAAAATTTTCGTGATAGTTATAAAAGTTAAGGACACGTCTAATTCTAGCAAAGTTATTTACTTAATTCTAGCCACAGTCTAGCTTAAATGTAATACTAGCGACCCCCTCACAGTTTAATACATAATTATTAATTTACTAATCTGCATTACTTTAGCTTTAAATATAATATTATTTTAAAACCAATATCTATACCTATATAGAAAATTAAAGTTTTAGATAATTCAATAAAATATTAATAATGATGGTAATATATAAAAATGGTAAAAAATAAAATGGTATATCTTTTTATTTTGTAAGCCGTATAAAATAAAACAAACGCTTAATGAAGCTTGCTAAAATACAATAGTAAGAATTGCTATTAAATCGATTGAGCTGATTAACGTGAAAAAACGTATAGACAGACAGACAAAACATTTAAAAATCATTGTTTTTGGTTCGGTTACGCAATTTTCATCCAGGAAATGGTTATATAAATAACTAAATTTTAACGATACGCAATTTCTAGACAAATAAAAAAAATGATGAACGAAGCTCGCTCTGCTGGCAACTGATTTCTTTAATATGAATAGAAGGTTGAAATTGATTGACGGATTAAAGGATATTGAATAAGTAGGTGTATACCAAATATTTAAGGTTCTTGTTTTATAATACGAAATTTTATATCATGTAGTTCATGCGCAAGAAGATTTTTTTAATATATTTAAAAAGATTACCTAATAAGATTTATAATTTTTTTTTTATTAATATGAAATATATTAAATTTAAGTTAACGAAGATATGGCAAAGATTGTTTATATCGTTTACCTTAATTATGTTAGCTTAAGTTTATACGTATAATATCAAGTAAGTTAAGTTTATCTCAAAACCATTCGACAACCATTTTTTTTCATTGTGTATCTGTCTGTTAGTTTTGAAATCACTGCCAATTAAGAAAGAAATAATCAGATTAAATATAAAACACCTAATTAAAAGTTATACTTACTCAAGTTAGCACCGACTCCAAAAATTTTAATATAAAACAGATTTTAAATAGTAAATTGGTGTATAAATATCAATTATTTAAATATTATTTTCCAATTTTCTTTGCTTTGAAGTAATAAAAAAAATGTTTTCTACATTTTACTGTTTGCTTAAGTTTGTCCCGCCTTAATCTTAATGAGCTATTGAGATGACATAATTTCTTACCCAATCAAATGTATTAATACTTTGCTTAATAAGCTTAGACTTTAGAGTAATAAAAAAAAATATGGCTAGTCGTGACTCAGGGGCACAGTCTGCGATGTAAATGCGACAGATTTGTGAGTTCGATTCCCACTTGAGGAAATGACGTACTTAATATTTTAAACAGGTTCGGAATTATACTGTCCTCCTCTTAGGTATTTTCATTATTTAACGTAAAATCGTTGCTTGATCGGAATTCACAATGCATTTCGTATATTATAATTATGTTATAGTAGGTCTTCATCGTTAAGCTGATGTATTATGTTTGAGTGCTTGACAATTATTCAGTGTTCATATATGAGAGAATATTCTCATAATGCTACTGAATATTAGTAATAGCACAATTATTATCGTTAAAAACACTATTTAGTGGAATATTCATTTATATATTCGACGTAATTCGATAAGAACGTAAGACTTAATAAGTTGTTTTCATGTTTTGGAAATCTTTTAATCTTCTTGCTGTGTAACAAGCAATGTAGCTATAGGTATCGTTTTATGGTAGCATTAAAATTTAGGAAACTTAATATTTAAAGCTATGTTATGAAACATACTTTTATGGGTCAAAAATATATGGATTATGTGCATTTGAAGCCAGTCGTGGCGCAGCGGCACAAAGTGTGACTATATAACCGACTGGTTGTGGGTTCAATCCCCACTCCAGCAGATGAAAGATTTACTTAAAATTCCATTTCTTTGCTCTAATGTAGAGGCAAAGCGCGGCGTCGAGTTTTGCCACTTAACACGCAATGCCTTCAGAATTCTGCAGAAAGTGGGGAACGGAGTGTCTTACACTAGGTTCCCTCTGCCTACCCTGCTGTGTGCGGGATACAACGTGAAGCTGATTTTTTTTATGTGCATTTAAAGTTTAGGATTGGAGAAGCAAAGTTTTAAGTTATTTTAGGTCACTACATGACTGACTTGATTGAATTGACTTTGAATTTGACTTTGACTTACGATATCGTTTTACGTATAACGATGTAGTCTAGGCAGTTCTTGAAAGGACTTTGATTTTGCTTACGGTTTGGCTTTTTGTCAAATTTGAAAATTTGCATTTATTCAGCAGGAGTCAAAATTGTCAGGAGTTTGTGAACGTCATATTTATACCGAAAATCCGAGACATTTACTAAGTGACATTCACGTCTAATGACTGATATCCAGAATCCGAGACTTTTACTGATCGAGATTCATGACTGACGGCAGATCATGAACGTCACTCTCTATCTCGCGCGTCCGAGAGGTTTACTGAGTGAGGTTTGATGAGTGAGCCGTCCTGACTGACGGCAGATCATGAACGTCACTTTTGGCCTCGTACGTCCGAGATGTTTACTGAGCGGAGCCTTCGGAAGATTGTGAACATCATGTTTTTAGCTCTAAGAAGTACTTGAAGGTGTTTTATACCAAACTGGATCTTTACCTGAAATGACCCGAAATATTTGCAAATTTATTTTGTTTCAGATTATAATCTACAGAATAATATACGAGGACAACTTCAACACCAATTTACTTCTCGAACGTCTAAATATTCTGCAAGAAGGTAATCCTTAGGTGCAAAGCCTAAAGCGACTATGGAGTCCGTTACGCAAAGCCGGAACACATAGTATAAATTTGTAATTAGGGCAGACAATATACCTCTACATGAGTACCGTAGCTGGCTTAATGCCCCTACTCTGAATGTTGCCATAATACTGTTCGACCAGGAGTGTGAGATAGAGTGTAGCGTATTTCCGAGACTCAAAGTGCCTATGATACACTTCAATATCTCTTAATTTACTGACGCGGTGTAGATGGATGTAAACTGTGTACAATGTAAATCCCAAAATTAGTGCACAGATGATTAATAAAAAACGTTGGATATGCAGTTTTGTCCATACCAGCTACATATACGATGCGATCGTACTTACACAGATTTCGTGGTTTATTTAAAGCCCAAGATCCCATTGCTTAAATCTGTAGGGATCTGTTTTTCTAATGAAACTTATATTTGAGAATGATACATGATAGTAGAATAGATTACACTAGGGTTGCCTAGAAGAATCTTGCCGCAATCACCTTAAAAAAATTTTTTTCGTTATGTGTTTTTGGAGAAAAATGCACTCATATGTTATTTATATGAATCCCACATTATTTGAAAGAAAATCGCATAAGGAATTGAAAAAACAATGGTTGCCAACCCTCAGTCTGCCGCAAGCCCAGGATTGCCTGGTTTAAACAGGTCGATTAATGGTAATATTTGCACTCATGTGTTTTTTAATGAATTATATATCAAGTTAAAGCTTATTTTTTCTCAACACTATAACACGTGGTTGTCTGGAAAATAACTGCCGCAAGTAAAGGTTGCCATCATTTGAAATATTTAATTCCGGTTCCATTTGACTACGAGAATAGACGAAATATATTATTTTTTTTAATCAAAAATCAAATCAAAGTAAGTTTTATATTATGTAAAATTACTTTTTACTTCGTTGTTTTTCTTTTTGTTAAAAATTAATCAAAAATTAATTTATTAAACTTATTTTGTTATAGTAAATCATTGATCTTAATTTGAAATATTATAGCATTATGTGTACCTTAATGTACGAGTAAAAAAACCGCTTAGAAATGTGACTATAATTATTATTATCTTAATTTTATAAAATATGGTCCAACTGAGTAAATGCCATGGGACTCCACTTCGGGGTAGTGATTATGTTTAAAATTATTCTTATTTTAAATTTTGTAACGTTTTGAAAATTGGACGGTGTATTCTGACACTAAGTTCAGGATTCATCAGGTTCAGGATTCTTCTAGGCAACCCTTGTGTAATCTATTCTACTATCAGTATCATTCTCAAATATAAGTTTCATTAGAAAAACAGATCCCTACAGATTTAAGCAATGGGATCTCGACCTATTAGTCAATTCATAATCAATTTAAAACTGTGTTCATCTTCAGAATACCATGCAGAGTGATACAGATATTGATAATCTGGAACGTTCCGATACCGGCTTTTAGGTAATACCGGGCCCGCGTTATATAAATAAGCGCGTACAAGCGTTCTGCTACGTTAGAAAATATGGGCGACCAGATCTCTTTATTACATTTATTTATACAAATCCAAAATAGGAGGAAGTAATTTTCTCTCTAATTTTTATTATTTTCTGGACAAGTTTCATCTGATCAACATGATATCATAGCCAGAGTTCTCCAGGTTACACATTGTATTTCATGTACAGTGTCGAGTGGCAAGAGAGAGGCTTACGGACATATTTTATTGTAACTTTAAGACAAAAAACGTCCTAGATATAAATAATGTGATAAGCAGAGATTTACCAAATCAAAATGATTGCATAATCAATTCTCCCTGTCTGAAAGATGTTGCTTACTAGGAGATACTCAAACTATGGAGAATGGGTGATACTAATAAAGTTTTTGCAAAATTGTTCGGCACTTTTGTGCCGTCGTACTACACATACAAATGCAATTGACAACGAGGCCCCTTCAATCGTTGTAAACGTGGCATCCCTGTGGAAGGTGTCGTGTCGTTATCGGACGCGTATCACAGTGCAACCAAATAACATGGAGTGCTTTTATAGTGTATGCTTTTGCATATTGCACGAGGAACAACATCTGTCACAGTATTCTCATTCATTATTTGGCAGAAATCAGTTATAAGTCTTGAAAATCTCGAACTGAGTTCTCGAAACTTCAAAAAGCGCATCTATCTCCACCTTAAAGGCCGGCAACGCACCTGCAACTCCTCTGGTATTACACGGGGTCATGGGTGGTGGTGATCACTTACCATCAGGTGACCCGTACGCTAGTTTGCCTTGTCTTTTTCCATTAAAAAAAATTGAGCCAAAAGACTTTTCGCATCTTACAGCAGCAAGATAATTTATGCATAGTTTCAGCCCGACGGTGGGTTAGGTAAACCAGAAAATCACCAGTTTAGTGACCATGGCCATGACGACCATGTTAATTTGACTTACACCTTTGATGACGCCGGTCTCACAGACCACACGTTTTTTCATATGCCTTATTTTTTTTATGGTATGCCTTATATATTTTTTAAAACTAGTAACAACCTTAAGCATTTATATCTGAAATGGGCCTTAATCATTCTTATGACACAAGGAACTATTGAAAAATAAACAAAAATCGTTCTAACACAAAAAAAACATTAACCCCTCTGAAAAATACTCTTTTTATACCGTCAAACAAGTACTGCAACAAGGCCCAACGTGATCAAGACATAAATATTTCTTGCTGTTGTGATAAGAATATTTGGTTGTTCTATTTTTTCGCCACCCGCGTTCTTGGCACCGACTTTTTTATTAAGGCACCAACATTCCCAATCCTATCGATCATAAAATGACATCGCAAAATAACAATAATAGAAAAAAATATTTTTGTTAATTTTACAAATTTAAAAGGAGAAAATACGATTTCTATACTATACTAGCTTCACGCTTTATCCCTAGCGGGTAGTCAAAGAGAACGGAGCGCCAAACATTACGGTACGGTAATACAATTTCCACTTATTTACTTACGTAATTGGTGGCACCGGTCTCACGGACCGGGTCGTTGCTAAAAATCTAGAACGTACGGTCGCGGTGCTATTATCGAGATTAGTAACTGCGAGGGACGTAAAATCAGGTACTCGAAATCACAACACGCATCGATTCCGGGTCAAAAAGTTATACGATTTTTTCGAACCACCCAGTCTCACTGACATGCACGTCATCAATGGCGGGTTAGCGGTCATGATCAATTGGTGGTCCTCTAGATAAACCAAGAACTGGCTATTTATTATTTATATATTTTTTTTTAATTTGAACGTTTCCCTCGATTTTAATGGGGAATCATTTTAATTTCATCCTCAGATCCTGTCTTGGTAGCAATGCAATGATGGAATATAAAACCTTTCTTATTAAAGTCAGTTAAAAACATATATTGCCTCGAGTGAGAATCGAACCCACATCCGCCACGTTTGCAGTCACAATAGTCTCTTAAATGCAACTATCAAAGATTTATCTATATATATAAAAGGACTTGTGCTGACTGACTGAGGTAAGACGCACGCAGAGCCGTAACCGCTGATGGTAGAAACGTGAAATTTGGGCAGATGTTTATTTTCATATTCTAGACATCCACTAAGGGAATTTGAAAAATTTTAACCCTAAAGGGATGAAATAGGGGTTGAAAGTTTGTATGGAAAAAAAATTTAATCTGTACCGATTTTTATAAAATTTGAAATTCAGACTCTTAAAAATATTTTATTGAACACGTGTTTCATGGTTTTTAAGAATTAACCCCCTAAGGGTTCAAATAAGGGGTTGAAAGTTTATATGGAAAAATCTTTAAATTGCCACCGATTTTTATAAAAAATTGAATTGAGACTGTTAAAAATATTTTATTGAACACGTGTTTCGTGGTTTTTTAGAATTCACTCCTAATAAGCGGGCGAAGCCGCGCGCGCCCTCTAGTATATACATATAATTATTTAGACTACTATGGGACATATGTATGATAAGATTTCTCACTAAATATTTACTATAGGAATTATGTTTAACACAACTGCGTAACGAGCAGGTATTTGGCATAGTTCCCAATGAGCTAAGTACGATTGAGTTGAGTGTTACCTATCGTTGAATTTTGTATATTTGATTGCTTATTTTGACTGAATTTATTATTATTATTTGCGATAGAAGGATAAGGATTTTTAATATCGCTAGTACAATAGATAAAGAGTTAGAATACAGAAATAGCTTATGAATTGCAGCCGGAATGTATAAAACATGTCACTACACTGGATGTGCAAAATTTATTGTTAAACTATTGTTAAATTTAATCTAATCTGCTTTCTCATAATAAGAAAAAAAATGCTTCACTCAATCTAATTTAAATTAACTTTTTTTTTGGAAAAGACAAGGCAAACGAACGTACGAGACACCTGACGGTAAGTGGTCACCGCCGGCCACGACCTCGTGTAACACCAGAGGAGATGAGTAAAATGTATGCAACCCATCCCAATATGCGTATCCAAGGTCCCATAAGGAGGTATTGTGGTTGTCCACATCCGGGAGTCTCGTGGACGACTCAACCAATTGAGACAGTCTATTCGCCATATGAAGGTCGAATGCAACCCTCCCCACGTGGTTAGTAGTGTCTGTATTACCACTGTGGGACCTGTACAGGCATACGTAGACTCCGCCACTATCATCCCAGTCAACACGGAGCCAGATAGTTGACAGGTGCCGATTTTCAAAGTTGATACGACGACGGAAACTCAAACGAAAACAGCGACCCCGGCATGGGGCATAAATTTATGTTCTATTTTGTGGCCGGGAATGATGATAGGCTGTGTCGCTCGGTCGGACAATCTTAGTCTCCGTCAGAAATAATAAGGCCGGCCATGCCGACTCAAGATGGTGATGGACAGCATTCAGGTTGGAATGGACATCCCTGACGTAAGAAAAGTCCACGTTAAGCGTGGTGGCGGTTGCTGTGGAGCATACGCTTTGTTTGGCTAGTCTGTAGCGCGGTACTGTGTCCTCTCCAGAATTCAAAGGGCGGCCTGAGTATGGGGAGTCAGGGAGGGATTCTCCAGCACCGGCGATGCTGTGACTCTCCTGGGTAATTTGTCTCTAAGTGCCGCTATCATATTCCTGGAAGGGGTGGGGGTTGGGTGCCTGAGCCCAGCATTACCTAATACGAAATGCAGTGGCATAAAGCTACTACTTAACGTCGGTTTTAAATGCCGGGGATGGTAATGATCTGGTCGAGACTGCTCATGCCAATGACAAAACAAAATAAGTGTTGCCAATGCTGGTGATGTGACTCTCCCACACGTACTTTAGTCGCCTCTTACGGACACCATCAGTACCAGGGTATTCTAAGCCCGGAACACACGGTGTAGGAAATACCGGGAACGCCGTGTAGAGCAATGAACTGTAGATAGCTATTTTTGAATCAAAATTTGCAGTAAACTTTACTGTATAGATTTAAAAAAAAATATAGATACCCATTCAATTAGATCATACGTATATCTTAAATAGTTCTTCAATAACCAAATTTCAGCAATAAGAACATAGTTTATTAAAATTTCTTATTGAAGTTACAAGGCACATCATGTTTTCATCTATGTTGATAAATAGTGCGCTTATAATAGTGTTAAGTTAACAGTTTAACACGCTGCTTGGCAACTTGCAACAGCTGTGTAATAAATTTAATAGTATAATATGGTTTAGTATTTTTTTTATTTAAAATGTAAATTATGCTGACAGTGATTATTTAATAACATATTTTATAACACATTTATTTATTTTTATTTATATTATTTAATAACACATTTTTTTAGATTTACGCTGTACCTCGCATAATGCAGGGTGACCAGAAGGAACCCAGTGCTTAGCCACTCCATCCCACACTCTCCACTGAATGTTTGTAGCATTGCGTGCTGAGTGGTGGAACACCGCGGTTTGCCTTATTACCAGAGCGAAGACATGAACAACAATGAAATATTTTAAATAATAATTCATTACCCCCAGTGGGAATCGAACCCACAATGCTTATGCTACTGCGCCACGATAGCCTCATATTTCATTTCCTGGAGTGGGGATCGAATCCAAAAACAGCGTTTACAGTGACACATTTGTGCCCCAGCGCCCAGACTGGCCTCATAATTTTCTAAGTATTTATCGTATCCATGACCCAATTCTTCACAGACGGTACGACGGTACTCATTTATTCAAGTGTTTTAATCCTACTCGTTGCCATGGTTCTATTCATACAAGCTTCTATTTCTCGGAAAGGGATATTTTTCAATTTATGCAGTTCTCTTTACATACACCGTAGAAAAAGTGGCGAAAGAAATTTTTTGAAGACGAAAAATGGGTGTGAATTTCTCATTCGTAGATGGCTTTCCTTTTTAGTAAGTCCGCTTTTAGTGTCGAGTAATGCTACGTCAATGTAGACTGCATGTAGACATTTCACGACTAATTACATTTGAATTTTATTTCCATGTAAGTTTTTTTCTTAAGATTATAAGTGACTATTTATTTACTAGCATATTCTGATTATATGAAAAAGATGAATTAGCAGCGATTGCAAATAATGATTGAACTCTGCAGATTTTAAAGATGTTTTTCATTAATTAGAGAAGGCTGATGTCGCGTTATCTTACTATACTTTGAAAATGCCTTTTTTATATGTAGGTACATTTTGTTTAGTAAAATTAACAATCATAACCGATATGTACATATAACCATTAAGACTGTGTATCGCGCACATTGTGGCTAGGAAGAGGGAACCTGGGAATCTTGTTAAAGACACTCTGTTCTCATTACGATATTTCCGTTCCCACTTTCCGCCAAATTCTGAAGGCATTGCGTGTTGAGCTTCGCTTCAACATCAGAACGAGGAAATTAAAATATTATTTTTTTTATTTCCTCGAGTGGGAATCAAACCCACAACCTGTCCCGTTGATAGTCACACGCTTGGGCTCCTGCACCACGACTGGTCTCACCTACGTTACATAACATTATTAATTCTTACCTATTGCTTTTTTGTTCCTCTTTGTATAGCTTCCAATATCCTGTATTATCCATTACGAAGTCTGCGCATAGCCGCAGGCGTAACCAATATATAATATGATCGTAAATTAAATTTATTGTTGCTCCACCTCCTTTATGTTCTCCCATTATTCTGGCACGCGTCAAAATCTTTAATTTCATCCTGGAGGCATACTTGAATCAGAGTGAAATTTTCGTAGCTTTGAATTGTGAATTGAATTTTTTTCGGTAAATCATATTATGGAATATCACCATCAGCTATTCATAAATATAAAAAATTGATTTTAAGATCAGCTACCGAAAGTATGTTTACTCATTTGAGCGAACCCCCTCTGAGAGGCGGAACTCAACGCCGCGCTTTGCCTCGAAACCAGAGCGAAGAACCGAAAATTTTAAATATATCATTTCCTCAAGTAGCAATCGAACCCACCTAAGCTGTCCTAACCTGTCGCGTTTACAGTCACACGCTTGTGCCATTGCGCTACGACTGACCTCTAACTGGCCTCTGTATTTATATATACTTATTCACCGCTATTAAAATTAGCCTTACATAAACATGTCTCTGTTAGAATAGAATCAATACATATTCACACGTAATAGGCTTACGATCTCATAAAGTGGTAACCAATAACGTAAAAATATTACATGAAGTACAATTTAATATGTTTTTGCAGAACAATATCGACGTAAAAAGGCCCATTGTCAGAGTAATCGGCTGGCGTGGTTATTAAAAATGAAATTTACAACCAATAACGTCGTGTCATACGCGGTCCGTTTAATCTCTAGAGTTGACTGGATATATTTTTGCGAGATTACATTCAGTTCAGATTATATTAAAAAATCTATTTAATTGTAGATAAAAAATTTCAAATATTTAAATATTCTTTTCTTGTATTGCAGCGTATATAAAGACTAAAGGGGTATATATATCTTTATATGCCTTAGGCATAATCATATTTACCAATTTGAAAGAGACAATCTAGCTAGTGCCAGTTCTTCTCCTCTTTCATTCTCCTCCTTTCTTTCTGTCTGTCTGAAATCTCATGTTCACTATCCAATCTATGCCATCGATTCAAAAAGTAACACATAAAATATTCTTAAATTTATTTAAAAATACATAGCTACTGTTATTAATTAAATACATTTTTATTTAATAAAAAAATAAATATGGTAAAAAATATTGGTTTCAATATACGGTACCGCTGAAATATTGTAAAATATGTTTAACTGAGTTATGAGGCAGTTCTCGTAAAAGAATCGTTGTTGCAATTTTTATTCGTTGTATAAAAATATTATATGTATGTCAGTTTTATAATATGTAATTTGTACGATTTATAGCTCTTTGTGTTTTAAACTATAAGGAAATTTTGCAATTTCAGGCCGGAATATTTCTTTCTAACATTATATAGATTGAATTTTTCAATATCTACGTTTTTTATTTTTGTATAGCTGTAAATAAAAAATCAGCTTTACGCTGTATCCCGCACACAGCAGGGTAGATAGAGGGAATTTAGGGTTAAGACACTGCGTTCCCCATCTTCCGCCGAGTTCTGGAAGTTCTTGAGTGGCGGAACTCAACGCCGCACTTTGCCTCGATACCATAGTGAAGAAATGAAAATATAAATTTAATTAAATATTTCATCTCTCGAGTGGGGATCGAACCCAAGACCAGCCGTTTTTCCCGACTGCTAAGGAAGGGTTATGTTTTTCGCGCGTATCTTGTATGTATGTCTGTGTATTTCAGAAAAAATGACCCTGTGACGAATAAGAAATATTATTTTGGCATATCATAAAATTGCTTATATTTACTCTGATATTAAAGAGTATATTATTATCTACCTAAATATACTATTGAAATTAAAATTATACCATAAATATTAAAAATATTCAAGTTTTCTTTCAACATATGGCGAAAAGTATTCCTTTACGTCACAGACTATGATCTACCAGACCTAACAAAAACAGGTATTAAAACAAAATCGATTTCTATTGTCTAACAGATATGTTTATATTCTTTCCCAGAATAATAAAAAAATAGCTTAATTTTATCACGTTACGAAAGAATTAGCGAAATAAATTCGTGTTCGTCACTTCTTGGACAATTCACAGTAGAAAAGTAGTCATTGCTGATTACACTTATTACAAAATAAAAAAAAAAATCAACGTGAGCAATTCATGGCAATAACAAAATATTAATAATCACAAAATAAATACTATAAAATGCTAAATAGATATTAAAAAAGTAAATTTTGTGCAATTTAATATGTCGGATAGTGACTAATTTGAAACCTTCGTGATTAAAAGGAAAATTTAGGCTATATCCACACTGTCACTTTGAAAGTAAAATTTCAAAGAACAAAGAACCGTTATTTTTTACATCTTTTACTCTTGTCCACTGACATCATCCTCTTCACATATGCTCTCCAGGGGATCTTTTTCCAGTATCACCGATGCTATGTTTTCGTAGGTCAACCGAGGTTTTCGTCTGATTGTCTTAAGAAGTGCTAATATTCCTTTCTCTATTTTTTTGCCATTTTTTCATCACTCGTTCTCTCGACGTGCTCGGTTTGGGCACGGTTATATAACCTATTAACCTACTTTGCTTAATATGCGGATTCGGTCAGCAAAATGGCTTGGCAAGACAGGCATATCGAACGAAGAGATGACATCTCTACAGCAGTTACCCTTCTATTATTCTTTTTCTGTAATATCCACGTTTTAGAAGCATATACAGCGTCGATAACAGAACTACAATGTGTGTAGCTATGCTGACGTTTCACCATCATCAATGCAGCTAAGGCTTTAATCTCTCATGTCACTGTTTACACGCCTTAGAGACACCTGTCCAAATGCAGATAGAACAACCAACATAACAAAACGCAGCCTTGTTTAACTCTCGATTTGATGTCAAACCAAGGCGACATGCCAGATCGTGCACCCACACGAGCTGAGTGATCTCTTTTAAGAGACTTTATAGATTGGAGCAAGAGGCCACTCAACTTGTACCCGCATTGTATCTCGCATTATTTAATTCTCACAATTTAGTAAAATGCATTATTAAGTCCACAAAACCACAAAAAAACGTTACAGCCAACATTGGGTCTTTGTTCAATTTTTTCACTCTGCACGCGGAATGAAAATATTGCATCCATATGCTTTTTTAGTTCTAAAGTTTAATTTGGCCTCCCACAGCCTATCGGCTCTTTCTTGCATTCTTCTCCAGAATATTTTGGTAAGCTAATGAAACGCTGGAAATCATAATACGCACCATGCGTATTATGCCTTATAGCATGCACGTTGACTGTGCTCCGCCATTCGTCTGGTATCGTCAATCTGATTTCCAGCAAAAATTGCGCAGATACCATTACAAATCCAAATCACGTGATATTTGATGTGGGACTGATATGGGACTCTCGAATTGGTGGCATGTCAACTTTACCATCGGCTACATCAAGACTTAGTGTGACATTGTCACTTGATGCAGAGGTCTCATTACCTTAGATTCATAAATCTCAAAAGAGAATGAATTCTATAAACTTTTCAGCTGAAGCCTATCGTTGTAAAACATGTGGCAGTTCTGTTAATATTTCAACGTCTTTGGAATAAAAAGGGGCGCCCTTTCATTCTACAACTTATTATTAGCCAACTACCTCGGAAATCACTAGCTTTTCGCCTAATGATTCCGGAATAAAATAGAATCGAATCACCTTGTTGTGTGTAATAATATTGTAAGAGGCGTCTAAAGTACGTGTGGAAGTTGTATCGCTAGAAATTGAAAAATTTAAGCGTAGATTCGACCAGATTGCAGATTTCGTTCGGTATTTAAAACCGGATATAAGTATTACATTTTTCTCACAATATTTCACATTACGTAATGTCGGGCTCCAACACTTTTTGTTGCAGCATCTTTACTCAGTTAGTGTAATCCCAGACTCGTAGAAGATTGATTTAATGCACTTATTCCCGGAGGAAGGCGATAGGACTGATCTAACTGCAGGCTCAATCACTATCACGACTTTGCTTTTTAAAATTATGGAGAGCATATGTATAAATAGCCAGCTCTTGATGGTTATATGGAGGATCTCCGATTAATAAATGAATATTTACCCATAAACCTTGACATTCCCTATGGCTGCGCGAATTAATTTTAAATTATGTAAATTATACTTTTGATCTCTCCGTAACTTCCAAATATCTACATGAATAATAAATTAAACTTTTAAAATATTTCCTTGTGCACTAAGCTTTACCATTCCTATTAGTCACAGCTTTGTTCCGGTAATATGTCACGTAACGCACAGGAAGTGACGTTTTCATCCCAAAAAACTTTTCAAGTTAAAAATAACTAGCATTTAATTAAATTATCTTGTTTTTGGCTGTAGTAATCTAATATAGGTAAAATTTTTGTTGAATTACTACGTGATAAAGAAAAGAATACGAATTAATTTGTGTTTAAAACATCGTCACTACCTGGAAAACTTTTTCTGCACCCCGAAGACACAGAAACTTCCGTCACAGTTTTTGTCGAAACTAACTCTAGTATAATAATAGTGATATTACAAATACTATTACAATGGTGCTAGGAAGACAGAAAAAATAGAAATTAGTAAATTTTACTTGTGTAAGTTATCAAATTCACCGTGACTAATTACGATTTTCCGGTACTACAGTTTTCGTAGGACAAGATTAAAATAGTGATATTATTTAAAATTACTGTAAATTTATCACATAAGAACTGAAAAAATACTTAAAAAATATCTGTGAATGTATTTAAACACTAAAACATATTTAAAGTCTAATATATTACAAGTAAGACGTTTTTGAAATCGGCAAGAGGACCGTGGGACAGCCGAAATCGTTGCCTCGTATTTTGCTTTCTTTTAAATATAAAAATAGTTATTCGCTTTTTATGGTACTTTTTAATTTAACTCGACATAAAAACATTTTCTTAAACCATATAAAATATCATTTCCACACGATCCATATAATAAATTAGAAATAAAAATGCTTAAAGTTGTGGGACAGTCTAATTTTGCTAGGGTCATTTTTTCTGAAATACACTCATGTAATATTCTTTATTACCTCATATCTCCAGAACCGCTGAACAGATTTACATAACTGAGGTATCGTTAGATTTGTATTAGTAGCCCAAGTGTTCTTAGATAGTTGACGTTAAAAAAAATCAATCATGGCGGCTGTGGGACGCCATTGGACTTAGTGAAAAAAAATATTTTTGTTTCGAATACCACAATATGGGTATCAAATTCAAGAGCTTAATACGAGAATTTCAAAAAGGTATATCATAATTATCAATATCACAATGAATCCTAACAAAAAAGTGAAAAATAAAAAAATATTTATAAAAACAAAAACCCTGACTGCATAAAACTAATAAAAAGAAAATAAACAAGCCCAATAGTTTATTAGAATTAACAGTCGGGACCTATAAGTAATTCTTCAATCAAAAATCGTTACCAGGAACCCCGCATAATCTGAAGAGGTTCCGACTGTTAATCCTAATAAACTATTGGGCTTGTTTATTTTCTTTTTAGTTTTATGCAGTCGGGGTTTTTGTTTTTACAAATATTTTTTTATTAGTTTTACGCAGTCAGGGTTTTTGTTTTATAAATATTTTTTTATTACAGTCACTTTTTGTGCCCCTGCGCGACTGACACGACTGGCCTCTATCTATGTATGTATGTATTAATAATAATTTCTTCAAGAAAAATATTCACGTTGCAATAAAGCTTTTAGAATGTATGTGTAATGTGAAAATATATGCTCTTATAGATTTGAACACCCGAAAGGTACTGTATTAATTTTACACAATACACCGATTTATTGTACCTATATATATCTAATCAAGTGATACATTTTGCGACATAATATACTTGTGAATTCAATTACAAGATCTCGTCTTCTCTGAACTTGACTTTACTCTATAGTTAGAACCTAATACGATCCTTGCAATAATTTAGAGGGATATTAACGTAAATGTGAACAGTTTCAGGCGCTTGCAGAGATATTATGCAAATAAAATGTGCAGAACGAAGCCGTTGGATTTAGTAACCTTAAGCTAATCATGTATGTGACTTTGTGCCTATAGCGCATACTTAAATAGTATTATGAAAGTATGTTAAAATTTATAACGACTTTACAAAATAATATATTTCGGGGTATTTTTATAAAAATATTTTATCTATATTTTTCTATTCTTAACGGCTATTTAATTTGACTTTTTACTTTTACTCATATGTTTTAAATGAAATAAAAATATTTTTTATTTTCACATCCTTTATCCCGGACATAGCAACATATTTCCCGCTTCCGCTCTATATGTGGAATGGTGGAAATATACTATTATATTATAGGAAATATATATTTTTTAATAATGACCATATAGTCATTATTAAAAAATATACTTTTTATAAATTATTATTTTCTCATTATAATAACTTTAGTAGTTACTAAGGTAACTACTAAAGTTATTATAATGAGAATATTAAATTATTTTTTATAGTTAAGGTTAAAAAATTTTCACGGTTCCATACCTCGAACACTAAAAACAGAATTGTAATAGGATCACTTTGTTGTCCGTTAGTCCATTTGCAAGACCATTTATGTCGAGATCGGGTAAAGATATCAAGCTGTTATTAATATCAAATATAAATATTTAGGTATGGTCCCTTCAAGCACAGAAAAATCAAGCTTCTAAATAAACAATTTGATTGAGGTACGAGCCTTTATTTGAAATTCGCTGCGTAATAAACTTAACCTGGATTTACGAGTATGAAATTTGGCACGAAGTGAGAACTTACAATGCAAATAAAGGAAAAATTTCGAAATGTGCTAATGTATAGATTTATCAGAAAAAAAATATATAAACTTATGTTTGTAGTTCATTTCATACAAAATGAGTGCATATTTCATTTAAGTTTCCCGTTGACCTACAATCCCAAAGTTGGTACGGAAGCCTCAGTAGAAGAGTCCGACTCACATTTGGCTGTTTTCAATAGAGAATGATTCAAGGCATGGTGTGGCAAGGTGATCATTTGGCATAAAAACCTTAAAATTAACATAAATCTTTGTTAATTTTGTATACCATGATCATATCTTTATTGATATTGGCAAGGTTAAGGTTAATCGATGATGAAGAATCATCAGAACGTCGATGATGTAAGAATCTTCAGAAGGTCAATGACGTAAGAAACGACACACATTAACAAACATATATAGATCGATAAGCACAATACTCTCCTTAACGTACAGACAGTAGAAAGCTTACTTATAATCATACGGCTTGGGTAATAGATATCCCGACAAAAATATAAAATTGGAATGAGAGCCAAGTTGAGTAAGCCGTCGTTCTCAACTTCACTGACAAACGAATCAGAGATATGTGGGTGTCGATTTCTATGTTCACTCGGGAATTGAATCTCTAAATTACTTGACCTTCATCAATCATCATTATTAGTACCTACCTTATTGTATTTGCAAATTAGAGTACTTCTAAGCTTTAACTTTAACTAAACTATTAGGCCGTTACCAGCGTTTGCATGAACTTTATGGCTCTTGTACTACCTGCTGTGATTGAAACTACTACTTACTTTCTTGATAGTAATTATCAGTAATTGCCAGTTTTCAGATTCTTCCTGTATATATGTATGTCTATATTGGTACCAAATATAAAATTTTTAGATCACCTAGAAGTAGGTTAGGTTTTCGCAAAAATAAGTGAGTCAGTCACAAAAATGCCGGTTTTTAAATGTTAAAATATCAATAGCTTGAGATAAATTGTAGAATTTTCATATACATAACAAGCTAGATCTAACAGATCCTAACAAATGTGCCAAATCTATGTACATTAAATAGCTTATGAGTTATTAACGGGTGAAAAGAAGCGTGAAATGGTCCGTGTAAAATACACAGCTTTTGAACTTGGCTGGACACGCTAGCACGTGTCTTGATAAAAGTTTATTTTTTAGAATATTTTGAGGATATATAGCATTATATGTATGTGCCATATAATGACGCTAATCCTCTGCTTGTAAAAATATTTAAATCCACAAAAATACTTTCATTTTATTTAACTATCCCTTTGCGAAAAATTAGTCGATGAGAGCGGAATCATAGAGCGGTATAAGAAATTAGTTTTTTATATTGTCATTTCCTCGCTCTCGTAACGAGGCAAAGCGCGGTGTTGAGTTCCGCCAGTAAGCACGCAAAGCCTCTAAAATTTGGCAGAATGTGGGAATCACAGTGTCTTAAAGACAACAGTGTCATAACACTAACTTCTCGGCCAACTTGCTTTGGGTGCATGATATAGCGTGAAGCAAAAAAAACAACGATGAAAAAATATAATCATAAGAGTAACATCATTAGACTGTAAATACAGAGCGTACTAATCAATATGATAGACGAAACAATCCTAGCCACAAATATAAATAATAGAAAATTTACTTAAATTATATGGTCAGTCGTAGCGCAGGGGCAGTGTATGGTTGCGACTGGTTGTGGGTTCCATCCCCTCAAGGAATAGAAATATTTATTGAAATTTATATATTTATTTCTTTGCACTGGTGTCGAGCCAAAGCGCGGAGTTCAGTTCCACCCTTTAACGCGAAATGCCTCCAGAATTCGGCGGAATTGACATTTTCTTAACGCTAGGTTCCCTCTGCTTACTCTGTACTGTGCTGCACCTGTGCGGCACGTCTGCGGGATAAAGCGTGAAGCTGATTTTTACGTAAATAGTTCACTATACAGTCCATTAATTAGGGATTCGTACCTCCTCCTGGACCTACATTTATGAATTCTGACACTAAATGGGAACTTACAATAAAAAAAATCCATTAAAAAATCCGAACAGTGAAAAATTATATTTGTATTACAGACTGACGGCCCTCGCTCGGCTTTATCAACTTGAACGGTGCGATTTATTTAATTTTTGTTTAAGAGTATTCAGGAAACTTCGATGAATATTTAAGTATGGATATCTATAATCGTAAGTTTAATGTTTCGGGATTTTATATGATTTTGCTCGCAAAAGTTGTTGTATTTATTAGAAAAATGTTAAGTTATTTTATATCTATCTACACAGTAGATATATGCGCACAAAAACGTAAGTTTTCTTGAAAATCCTGATTCCGCGGGAATTTTGGAATAGAAAGTAGTTTATATTTTGCTCCACTATCCCTCTATCCTGAAAGTCCCATAAAAGTTGGTTTAGCTGTTTCCGAGCTGAGCCAGTACAAACAAAAAAACAGACAATATACATACATACATTGACGCGGTAATCTCAGAAACGGCTGAAAAACTGCATTTAAATCTATCCGATTTAAATAAAAAATGCATTGAAATCGGTTTCACTTAAATTAAGTTTTCACTATTGTATTTTGATAAACTTCCCTTATCGTTTAGTTTTGTCTTATTTAATTCGGTGTATAAATAAAAATAAAAAAACAATAGTGACTATTTAATTGTTACAAAATAATTGTTTTATTGAATTGGCAAAAAATTTAATTTCCAATGTATAGACAATATCTTTTAAATGATAATGTTATTAAAATACGAGTGTAGTTTAGATTAGTAAATAAATTCTGTAGTTACTTATCTACTACTGTTATATGTACTAATCTACAATATTTTTGAGTTTAACTATGTAAATGTATTGAAAATAAAAGAAAGAACGAAGCACCTTACGTTTAAGATTAAAACATTGAACTCTCAGTTTCGTTATAAATATATCGTATTTTGCCAACACAAATTGAACGATAAATAAGATAGGAAGCTCAAATAAACAGTAAAATCTAATATTCGTTTCAAAATTTAGTTGGAAACTTTCTCAATGTGTTGGTATTTTGCCAGGGAATTTAGATTGGGATATTTTACAGTAAGAGGTTCACGAGCGTAGGCATTTCCCTCATAACATCTAAGGCCGTGAAATCAAATTTTTCCTCGTTGCGTGTCGTAACAATCATACCTTTATTTGAGCCAGCAATCGTAGTGGAGACGTGATTTTTCCGTATTTCCAGCCTGCCACGAGATGATAACGGGATGAAACCATAAAATCGACTTTTAGGTGAGACTGCGACATTTTCAAAATGATATCCAGCAAATTTTAGATAATGACATATACATAGAATTTTATGAATCTTTCAGAATATAATTTCAACCTTTTTCATTAACATAGGTAGGCTTCTTTGTTAAGAAGACGAGACGATCGTAACGAGAACAATAATTCATTTACAAGTATCCGATGTTCGAGTGCCTAATTAACGTGTGGTAGGTTACAGTTTCATGTTTAATTAATGAAAACAACATTTTTATAAATAAACCATAATAAGTCTCTATTTTGCAAGAATATATCATAAAATGTACGATATTAACCTTTAAGTACTGACGTGCGGTCTGACAGGCCCCGGCAGTTAATACACATCTTAGTTTGTCCCTTTTTGTGGGGCAAAATAGCAATCCTTGCTTATAGGTAGCTGTATGGTAAGTGCCTACGTTGACATCGGAACAGGCAGGCATCGGAATATTTATGTTTTGAAATTCCGATGCGGTCTCCCAGGCCTCGAGTCGGTACTTATGTAAGTTTTATGTTTTATGCTTTGTTATAGTAAAGAAGCGAAGGTTTTGAATTCTAAGGTTGTCCCGAAACCTAGATTGAGCTTGGCAGGACTACTTGGTTCTGATATGCCTAAAATATGTGAAGGTGAAGCTGAAGAAGTCGAGACACGAAAGACTTGTAGTTCGTGTCAACATAAACTCAAAATAAACTTGACAGATAGATGTTGTTCAAAAATTAAATTTGTTTGTAGTTAACGAAATAAGTATGCCCTGACTATGCTTATAATTTAGGGTGTAATTGAACTGTGGTCATTTTTTCAGAAGGTTTATATTCTTACAATTTTTTTTCTTAGAGTTATGTTAGTTGTTAGTGCTAAATACATTTTTTTGTTATTTTGACAGGAGTATTTTTCGTGTTTTGTTTTGTTAAGTTGAATAGTCTGTTTTTTTTCCGAAATTCACGCCAAATTGCTTATTGTAGTACTATTTTCAAATATTTAATAAAACCGATTTTATTTCTATACTTATTTTATCCTTAAGCCATTTACTTTTCATCAATACTCAAGGACAAATATGTAAACTCATACCTTTTTTAAATAAATCGATAGTAGGTATATACGCAGTCTCTCAGGAGTTACGTCTGTACTAATGTTATAAAAATTACACGTTTTGGTACTTGAGAAAAGCTTTTAAACTTAAATATAATATATTAAAGAAAAAATATTGCGATTCATTCATTAATAACAATTTAACGTGTATTTAAGTAATACCATTATGAAAATGGAATTAAATGTTAAGTTCATACATCGTGTTTTACTTTGGTTATTGTTGAAAGGGTAGGAGTAGGAGTATATCGTTAAGTTTTACAGCTTCACGCTGTATCCTGCATACTACAGCGTAGGCAGAGGGAACGAAGAAATGAAAATATTAAGAAATAATAATTAATTCCCTCGAGCGGAGATCGAACTCACAACCGTCTCGTTACAATCACACACTTGTGCCGCTGCGCCACGACGGCCTCACCTTTAGTTTTACACTATTTATTATTTTTTTATTTTTTTTATGAGTGGGTTCAATAAATTGCACGATTGCTACAGCGTCTATGTCGTAATAACAGGTTAATATTATACGAATTTAAACATTTAAGAGTATGTTTAAGAATTTAAATAATAATTTCCGTTTACATAACTCAACTATTTATTGTTTTTTTTTAATTATAAGATTTACTATATAAAAAAACATATTATGTATAGCATTGTACCACATAAGCAATGTGCATTGTCATTTCTGTAATATACGAAATAGATTTTGATGTTGCTGCATGCTCGTCAAGTGACGTTCCAGCCACGCCGACCTATCAAAATATCAAGTGAGTTACAGTTGTGAATGTGTGACTACCAGAAATTAAAATAAACATGACTTTATGAAATTAAATTTTATTGTGGGTTCGATTTCTACTTGGGTAAATAAATAATTATTATATTGGGTAAATGAATAATTATTATTTAATACATTTCAAGCTAGGGTATTTAAAAAAATGTACAATATTTTATGCATACAGATTTATTGGTTTCCAGCTTTTTAACTTGGCTGGACACGCTGGTGCATGTCTTGGTACCCATTTGATTACATTGACTTAGAAGCTTGTTTTTTTTCTGTGCTCCTAGGGACAGTAAAGCTGAATATTTGATATTAGGTTCAGCTTGATACCTTCACGCGATGATAAATGGCTTCGATACATGGATAGAGGGACAAAGAATCTTATGAAATTCTTACGGAATCCTAAAAATGATTTTTAACTTTTTTAATGATTGAATACATTTATAGTAGGCTATACTTTACTATGGGTACGTCTCGTCTGTTTTATTATTATTTCAAGCAATATTTATACAAAAAAAATAAGTATTACGTTACACGCTTATAGGTGGGTACATAAGCAAATTCGTTTCAGTTCAGGCGTAGACAGTCTAGAGATTAGTCTCTGAGCATTAAGATAAAGTTAAATGGCACCATTTAAAATTAAAGCAAATTTCAACTCAGCAAGTAGTGTTGAAATTCAATATCAAAGTGTTTTCTAATATCTTTAAAGTCTCATTCCACACTTTAAAAATGCTACAAATATTATTCACAAACACACACAGAAAAATACTTATTTAGTAAGCTTATAAAAATTTGCACAAATTAAATATCTCCAAAACTAGCCACTAATCTGTACTGAACGTGTGTTCATATATCAAATATCAAATTGATTTTACTTATTAATCTACTAAGTTTACTCAATAGAAAATATGATAAAAAATATTCTACTTTGTTTAACTCGTTAATAATAAAAATAAATATTGAGAGTGAGAACGAAGAAGATCGTGCTCAGCTAGTTTGGGCACGTAGAACGAATGAGTGATGGAAGAATGGTAAAAAAGTTTTATGATGGAAAGGTGAGTGGTATGAGAGACCTTGGTTGACCTTCGAAAACACAGTATCAAAGATATTGGAGGAAGGTTACGTAAAAAATATGAGGACCCCCCGAGAGCATGTATGAAGTATTGATGACAGTGGACGAGGCGAAAGAGGTATGTAGAGATCGTAGCGTTTGGCGCTTCGTTCTCTCTAACTACTCCCCTAGGGATACAGCGCGAAGCTAAGTTAAGTTTAAGTTAAAATTTATTTTCAGTTTATTATATAGATATAATATATAATTATCAAAAAGAAAATATCGTCCGCTTATTCTTTAAAAAGTTAGTTAATATTCAATGTCTTTATTCCATAACTTTTATAAAAGTACGAGTATGTAAAATGTACAAAAAAGGAAGCCTTGATAATTATAAATCGATATTCTAAGACGGCGTAAGTATAAATTAAATGCCTTTTGGTAGATTCAGACTCCTTTTCAAGTTGAAGGAAAGTTGATGGTGCGTAACATAATTTGCGAAACAAAATCAAAGAAACGACAATTCCTTGCCCTGTTTGAATCAGATTCCATGGGCATATAATCAAAGATTTGATGTATTGCAAGACTGAATCCCTATGAAGGAAATTTTCTATTAAATAAAATCACTTTTGTCGTAAACGTTTGAAATCGTTTTAATATTAGATATATATTTTTAAAAAAGCCGCCATATCGTTTAAAAAAGCGCATAAAGCTTGTAAACTGACGGTTCGATTCTCAATTGAGGGAATGGAATGAAATATTATTTTAAATTAATATTTTCATTTCTTTGCTCTGGTAACTAGAAAATCGTGGCGTTGTGTTCCGCCACTCAACACGCAATGGCCGAAGAAATTGTTAGAAAGTGGGTAACGGAAATGTCTAAATGGCAAACGCAGTGTTTTAGCACTATTTTCTCTCTGCCTGCTCTACTATGTGTACGATACAGCATTAATTTAATATAAAATAAAATTACCTGTATGTTTTACCGGGGAAATAAATATAATTCAGTTCTCCAGTCCAGTCACATTTACAGACTGTGTGTATTTAACAAAATGTAACTTGACATACAACTTACATTTTGTAAATAAATATAAGTTTTTTGTGCTGTTTCTCCCACACAGTAATTAAAGTAGGTTTTTATTCGAGACATTGCGTGTTGAGTGACGAAAATCAACGGCAAATTAAATCTTGTTTCCAGAGCGAAACAATGAAAGTAATGATTTCCGAGTGAAAAATCGAACCCACAACAACCGCGCGTGTCCATTGTAAGAAAGTTCTTAAAAGACTTCTGATGGCCAGTTTATTGTTTACATTTATTGTTGGAGTAGCAAACAAATAAATATAATATTTTTTAGAAAGTTGATATTTGGCATGTACAATGTAAATTCAAATTCAAAATATTCTTTATTCAAAGAGACTTTTACAAGAACTTTGGAAACCTCGAATAAATATAATAAACTTTTAATAATATTGGCGAAGTGATTTTGGGCCTAACTGGCACGATCAAAACGCCTTAATAGAAAAACAGAACATAATATACTTTCTATATACTTTTTTTTATTGTGATGTAATTGTTCTAAACATGAAATAGTTTCTTATAAAATACAAAATGTATCTAAGACAAACCATATGCTGTTATTGTCGAAAAGAAATCTTGAAAATAATATTGTGTGGAACAAATAAAACAGAAACCAAGCTTTCTATTTAAAGAATTTCTCATAACTAGCCCGTTCCACAAATAAGCAATCTTTTATATAGCAAGATTGAAAAATATCTTATTGGCAGACAATACTCAGACAGACGGTACACTTTTATGCTGCATGGAGATTTGATATTCCGATGGCTATGGCTATATGGCCCACTTTCCGCCTAATTCTGAAGGCACTGCGTGCTGAGTGGCGGAACTCAACGCCGCGCTTTTGCCTCAACACCAGAGCGAATGTAAATAAATATTTCACTTCCTCGAGTGGGGATCGAACCCACAACCAGTCGATTTTATAGTCACACCGGCCTCAGTTTATTTAAAATGCCATATAGTTGCCGCATTTTTAAAAAAAAATATTTACCAAGATAAAAAAATATTTACCAAGAATAATGCAGCATGCATATGAAAATATATATATCTTTTATTTTCTTCGTAGTTCTATTATTGTCAACATAATGAATAATGGTTTTGAGTAAATCCTGTTTTTTTTAAATCTCTCAAAGAGAAACGTAGTTGCGTAGCACTGAAATACAAGATAAAATTAGAAGAAATGTATTTAGAATTTACAAAGCATAAATATAGGAGTGCTTTAGTAGAAAATAATCTTAAAGAAAGAAAGAATGTAGTAAATTGTCAGCTAAGTAAATGGACACAGGGGTATAATGAGTAAGATTACCTCGAGGCGTGCGGGCGTTTAATAAAGGTAATGAGTAAAAGGATTCTGTCTATGTATCGGATTTTAATGAAAAATTTCATATATAACTAAACATATTCAACAATTGGCGTGAAAACCATAAATATATATATAGTGTCTATTATAAAATATTTATTTAGACAATAAATGAAAAGATAATTTTTTATATTTGACCCGCGCATCATTGTGCGTAGTGAACAGAATTTAATCGTTTTCTATATTAGGGAAATAGGTATTTTTACCTACTTCCATAATATAGAAAATCAGCTTCACGCTAATTCCGCACACAGCAGGGGAAGCAGAGGGAACCTAGTGTTACGACACTCCGTTCCCCACTTTCTGCCGAATTCTAAAGGCATTGCGTGTTGAGTGACAGAACTCAACGCTGCGCTTAACCTCGACACCAGAGCGAAGAAATGGAAATATGTAGAAAATCATTTATGAAAATAATATTTATTAAATATAATTTTTTTTCATCTTCACGCTCTATATCGCATGTAGTAGTGCAGAGGGCTCCCTCTGCTCTCATTTTTTATCCAAATTTTATTAGAACAATATAATCAAAAACTTTACTTTTGGTCATATTTTATTTACATTTAAATTCAAAACGTACCAACATGCTGTAAAATACTGTAAATCTTTACATACATTTGAAAGGAGAGGCAAATATATACGTTTTGCAAGTATCTGGGACATTCATGTACATACATATATGAATAGGGCTTTAGAAATGACCGGAAGAGTGGTTCCGAGGACTTTTTCAAAGCTATTTTTATGGTCTAACTATTTTAATGTTATTCATACGCTGGAATATATCTACTTGTATATTTGAATGAACCTTAGTCTCTACTCTTCTATATAATATTTTTCTACTATAACAATCAAATTTACTTACAAATAAAAATAAGAGGGTTTTCTTTACATTTTTAAAGTGCTATTGAAATACATTTAAGAATGAAAAATACATTTTTAGAAAATGTGTCAAAGTTTTAAGGTAAATGTTATGAATGGGATTCCAACACATGCCTCTTGAACACTTGCTTGAGATTTCCTTGAAATACTATTTATCGTATAAATAAAAACAAATATAACTCCAAAATACTAATATTGAAATCTAGTATAATTTATATCGAGTTCCAAATAGATTAGTTCTGTGAATGACGTTAAATACTCGGCCGATTTAAGCTCGCGTTGGCAGTGACTGTAACAGCTGTCTAATTTGTTGCACTTGCATACATAAATTAGCCACGTCAAGTTCAGCTCACTTTAATTACTAATAATGTTTTATGCCCCAATCCCTCTCCAATTAGCCACGTGTATAGATAGTTCTTTATTTTTTACAATTTTTATATATATATCTCTATGAAATTTATAAAACCCGTCAAGTGCGAGTCCGACTCGTCATCCAAGGGTTCCGTATCAATTGCACGATTATATGTCAATAGGAACAACTTAGGTATAAAAATTGACTAAGTTCAGCTTGCGGTCCTATGTACTCATTTTGTATGAAATGAACTACAAATATACGTTTGTAATGATTTTTGCTCTGCAATATAAGTATAAATTTCTATTTTTAATTTTTTTCCTTTACTTGTACTAGAAGTTCTCACTTCTTACCAAATGATTATTTTATTTATATACCAATATAACACCACTTTTATTAATATCCATACATAATTATATAAATTAATCGAAAATCTAAATGTACCTAGTTATATTTATGAGGCTATAGTGGTGCAGTGGGACACCATCTTTTTGTAAAGGCTATGATTGTGGCTTCGATCTCTACTCCAATGATAATAATAGATATCATTATTTTAATTTATTCTCTCTTGATACAAAAAAGTGCAGCGTTGAGTTCTCTCTCACTTAACATAAAGTGTTCTAAATTAATTATTATTAGAAAAAAAATAAAGAATCCATTGAAAGTAGCTTGACTTTTTATCCCGTAAATTAAGTGAGAAAAGTGAAATGGAAAAATAATACTTATAGTATATGGGTAACTATATACTGAGAATAAGTAATTAATCATCATTCCTCATTGAGGCCAGTCGTGGCGCAGGTGCACAACGTGTGAACGTAAACGCAACAGGTAGTGGATTCAAAACCCACTCGAGGGAATAATAAATTAATATATCCATTTCTTTGCTTTGATGTCGAAACAAAGTGCGGCGTTGATTTTCACCACTCAACACGCAATGCCTCTAGAATTGGGCGGAATATGGAGAACGGAGAATCTTAACACTATACATTATATTATAGATTTATATAAAAGTTAATGGATTCCAAAATTTTGATATTAGCTTTACTAAAGTATTTATTAATTTAATGAACTAAACGCTAGCCATATTAGCATATTAATAACAATGTACCGCACTTTACACACTAGACCATTAAGCGCCACAGAGCGTTGACTATATTCTGATGTCATTCCGCTATTTAACAGAATTTCATAATGCTACGAAATTCCTGGAGGAGTCACTTAGAAAATAAATATATATATAAAAAACAGTTTGAAAGTCTGTTTACACAGCTGTCAAGGGTAGAGCCGGAAAATGATCATTAATTCAACAACTTGTTGAAAGCAAAGTGTTCTTGCCGCACCAATTAGTAGTCCTGGCAGGTTAAAATTTAGCTTTTTTAAGTATTTAGAACCACCTACCTATTTAATTTTAGAAACTGTTTAGTTAGAATACTGAATTGGAAGGACAAAAGAGAATAAACGGTCAAATTCGAAACGGTCTTTCCCCAATACAAAAGGAAGTTCTAGATGTATGAATATATAATCGCGATCCATTTGCGGCTTCGCCCGCTTAAACTACTAAGTTATTACACTGAATTACATACCTGTTTTAATATACAATATATGTTTGTAAATCACTAATGTGAAAATTATTTAAACCTTTGCGTTGCTTTTTTGTAGTTCCCATTAACAAATTCAATAGTTTTGAAGAAAAAAAACCACTTACCTATTATTTATAAAAAATTGTATCTCATCGGTATTTGTACATGGAAAATATCATAGAAAAATTGTTTCTGGGGATATTTAAAAATATAATAGTATCCCGTCGGTATGTCTATTTGTCTGTGCGTTTGTTTACGCTAGTCTCAGAAAAAGCTAAGACGATAAGTGTCCAGTTGGTACTATTTATTGTGTTTTGGCAAACTTCCCATAATATTAAGTATTTGTTTTAATATTAAGTATTTGGTTCATAAATAAAAAAAATCTTTTATAAACTATTTTGTAAATTGCTGTAAAAATACTGTTTTATTGAATTGGCTGAAACTTTGGTTGAAAACCAATGTATAGATCTCAGCTTCACGCTGTATGCTGCATACCCTGCTAGGCAAAGGGAACCTAGTGTTAAGTTAGAACTTTTGCCTTGGTACCATGATGAAGAAATGAATATATAAATAAATAATCCCCCAAGTGGTGATCGAATCCTTAAGGATCAAATAACATTATCATTTAAAATACGATATCTGTACATGGAGGCAGTCGTGGGACAAGGCCAGGGGCACAAGGGTGTGACTGTAACGTGAGATAATGTTATTTGAATACGTAATTAATCCAATTTTGTAAATAAATAATTGTGTTGTTCAAGCGGGCCAAGACGCGAGCGGGTCACTAGTGTAGTAGTAGTAAATAGTATCTAAAATCGGCTTAGATGTTTATACAGGGTGGAAGTGTCAGCACCACATTAAATGAAACCACAGTTTTAACTACTCTATAAAAGCCTAATATAATTCAGAAAAAAATAAATTCCCAAAAATGAAAAAGTTTTTTTTTTCAAACAAAATAAATAATAAAATTGTCATTTTAAAACAAAACGCCATTTGTAAGGATGACGCACGCACACATAAACCTATCAAAGGAACACCGCCATACACGCCTCATTTTGAAATTGAGTCGTATGTATTGGCGATAAAGTTCAAATGAAATCAATCTTGATTAATTTCTTTAGGTATAGGTTTGATAAAGTTCAAAGTTGTTTAACCTTTAGTAGTATTTTTGTAGTAGTAAGTGTTTATGTTATTGGGATCTATACGTAATCGCGTCACACGAAATACAGGTATGGATAAAAATCGTGAAATGAAAAAAAAATCCTACGTCCAAACTGTTAAGGCATCTTGATTAATTTCTTTAGGTATAGGTTTGAAATATTTTACCCTACATGCTGTTTCCGTAAATGGAGCGCTGCCTCTTCCACCCTGTATATAACTTTTATTTTACAAACATTTTTTTATTCGTCAATTTTATTTAATGTACTACTACGTAAACAGATGTAATGATTAAATAACGGATTTTGATAAATATTTCTTTATATCCTCATAGAAATATGCTTAATTTTTTGTGCACTGTTTATTTTCGAGAATTAATTTGAATAAAATATAATTAATAATAGTTAGGAATATTTAATATTTATAGTATTTTTTTGTTTAATAAGTAGATATATGAGGCCGGTCGTGGCGCAGCGGCACGAGGTGTGACTGCAAAACCGACTGGTTGTGGGTTCGATCCCCACTCGAGGAGATGAAATATTTACTTAAATTTATATTTCCATTTCTTCGCTCTGGTGTCGAGGTTAAGCGCGGCGTTGAGTTCTGCCACTCAACACGCAATGCCTCTAGAATTCGGCAGAAAGTGGGGAACGGAGTGTCTTAACACTAGGTTCCCTCTGCCTACCCTGCTGTGTGCGGGATACAGCGTGAAGCTATTTTTTTTTTTATTTTATATATAAAGGATAGGATTTTTTTTATTCTTATACCATTTAAGAAACTACCAACATTCTTATAGTTATAAATTATTTTCTGAAATTAGGAAATAGATTATGTTTTTCATCTATTTATTATCATATCGCTGAACGATTGAAAAATGTTGAAAATATTAAAAGTACACATTATCTTTCTCGATTTATAGTTGAGCTATGCTTAAACAAAAAAGCTAAGTTAAATAAAATAGGAAGGTAAGTGATTTATTCGTCTTAATAATTTTAACTAAAATATAATTTAGCTTTACTTGTGAGTAATCCACGTAATTTGATTAGGTCAGTTTTTTCACTTCCATCCAGTAGTTATTGTTATTTTTTTAAAGGATACTATATTGAACTAATTGAATTAATTTATTATTTTTTTAAAGGATACTATATTGAACACTGAAATGAAACTCAGAAAAGATGTATCTCCAGATCCTAGGCTATCTATCACCATGCAAAAATTAAACTATTTCGGTCTGGTAGTTTTTGCGTGATTTGAGAACAAACAGACAAACATACAAGAATTCTGTTGGTGTTTTAGTTTCTATAATCGATTTAATAACCAACCCAATTTTAATTTTTTTTTCATCTTTCATCGACTAAACAGATTTCATGATTAGTGTTAGAATAGAAATTAATATATTTAAATTATCAAATAAACGTCACACAATCTTTGAAGTAAAAGGTCAGGGAGTTTTTCAGTGCGGTTCCAAATTTCACTTAAGCAGTTAATACTATTTTCTTGGTTGTTTGTCCTATACAACCAGGATAACAGTGGAGAGGCAGAGTAGATCAAAGAAAAAAGAAAATAAAAAAATATTTGATGAGCAGCACAGAAAAAATAAAAATTATTTGATACTTCAGAATAAAGGAAGAAAGAAACAAAATTATTACATAATTTTAAAATTCAATCCCAAGTTTTTGGGCGTAGTATAAGTCTCTTAACAACTACACGAGAGCGAGTCTACATTTACATGGAAATGAGGAAAGTGTGAACCAAACTTTGTAGTTAAGCTGTCCACACCTAGACATACAAAATTAAATTATAAACTTCCAGCGTTCATATTGCTATATTAAATTAAACTCTTGCTTTATACGCTAGAACAGAAACATATAACTTTGTTTTATTTCAAAGCATAAAATAACCGGTCAAGTGTGAGTTGGAAAATCCCACCGAGAGTTTTATACCAAATTCAGGATTATAGGCGTATTCACTTGTTTTGTATGAAATTAACTACAATTATTAGTATATAATAGTTTGTATATATAATTTTAATGTATATTGTCGAATTTTGACTTTCATTCTTCTTTCCAAATTCAACAAATATAGGTCTACAAGAAATATCCTATTGGTTTTGATTATGCGGCGAATAAAGTTCACATCCTTAAGCTTACGGGCTTATACGCTCATTTTTAATGAAATGACCTACAAATATGAGTTTGTAATATTTTCTATGAAATATCTACATATAATAATAATTTTATTTGTATTGTAAGTTATCACTTTGCTTCAAATTTCATAACTGTAGGTTCACGGGGAATACAACTTAACAACAAGCTCTCAAAAATAGTTGTCGAGACTATGGGAGAAACAAAAATTATTCAACAAAATCTACAACAAATAACAAGTCAAAAACTTTGAGATACGTTGAAGTTCACTGAGGAAATAAACGGACACAAGGAAATAACGACCAAGATTAACTCGAGCCACGCGGGGCGTATAATAAAGAAGGAGCGTTAAACTGTGAGTTGCGATAAATTGGACTATAAAGTCTTACTCACAGGGACCCTTAGGTATATGATTTTGTTGAAAAAGTAGTAAAATTTAAATTAATTTCTAAATGTTAAAAATAACATAATTACTAGGTCCTCAAGTTCCCTTCGTCTACCCTGCTATTTATAAATTACTAAATCTTTTAGATGCACTAAGTCTTAGGATTTACCATTTGTGTTCACGTTCAACACCATGATCATAATCTCCAGCCTTATGGACTTATCACTGCAACTGTTATATCTTGATTCATTGATAATATTTAGTTACAATTAAAAATATTTTTACCGTTTTGCCCTAAGCTATACTTTTTAATGCTGTTTTACCCCCATACAAGGTTTAAGACACCTTCACATACTTACCTTCAAAAATTATGATAGAATTTTCAATACTAATGCCATTGCTTCTAGAGATCGACTGCTTATAAAGAGAGATTTATACACTGTATTTTACATAGCAGTATAGGTAGAGAGTACCTTGAATCAAGACACTCCGTTCTCTCCTTTCCACCCGAATTTAAAACATTGCGTGGCGGTATTTAACTCGGAGTAAAAATTATTTGGCTTTTCAGACCGGATCAACAAAATAAATATCTTAAAAGCCGGCAACGCATTTTTAAATACTCTAGTGCTGTAAATATTAAGCGGTAATTACTCAGATGAGTGCCCGTGCCCGCTGCCCATGAACATTTACACGGTAACCCGCTAAACCCGCTAGCTGGTTTACCTGGTCTTCATTTATGAAAAGAAACATGGAGTCGAACTCACAACTGTCTTGCTTGCAATTAGATAGAATTTCAAAATATTCTCGCACTGCGCCACGACGGCCTCTATTTATTTGACTTATAATTATCTTACTAAATTAGTTATAATTCACTAATGAATACTCAGACTATGTATACACGTAGACTGTGGCTTGCGTGTGTCCGTCATAATTGTTTTGACAAAGTAAAGCCAACAATTCCTAAGTTACTTTGTATACTGTCCAAGATACTTCAAAGAGGGCATAACAATGTCGCGCTGTATATTACATTAAATGTATTACTTAAGTTTCTTAGAGGTTTAGTAATATGTCAAAAATATTAAAAAGATCGGTTAAGGACGAGTCGGACTCGTCCACATATGCTTCCGTACCAATTTCAGGATTGTAGGTCAACGGATAGTACAAGTTAGGAAAATTGACAAACTAGTTGTTAAGTTTGCGGGCATATGCATTCATTTTGTATGAAATTAATTACAAATATAACACTGTAATCATTTTTTTCTATAAAATACCTATAAATTTTCACTTTTTACATTTTTTTCTTTATTTGTATTGAAAGTTTTCACTGTGTGCCAAATTTCAGCTCATCTGTGCCTGTGCTCACGATAGTCTCAGAAACGGTTTTACCGATATAAGTGTTTTCTTTGGACTATTACATTTTGGCAAATTGCACTGAAGATTTAGCATTCGATTCATTTCAATGGATTCATAACTTTTTAGTTATGTCAGTTGTATCAATATAAAATATTTTGTAAATTGCTGTAAAATTGCTGTTTTATTGAATTGGTTAAAATTTTGGTTTTCAATATATAAATATTGTTTTTAAAATTATAATATTATTAGAACATGTAGATAGTCCAGTTTAGTAAATAAATACTTGTGTTGTTCAAGCGGGCGGGTCGCTTGTGTTGATATAAACGATGTAACATTAAGCATAATATCTAAAATCGCTTTAGTTGCTTTTATTTCACTTTTATATAGTAACATTTGCAACATTTTCATTGTGTCAGATTTTAATTTTTCCTATTAACATTTATTTTTATTCCATGACAATAACTATCATATAATTTGGTTTAGGCTTTGAACTATTAGCATACTAAAGTTAATTCACTTCCATCTAGTAGTTATCGTTATTTTAAGTAATTTGTCATTTTCAGTTTTTATTTTTTTTAAGAAAACTATAAAAAATCGGGATGAAGGCCAAAAAGATGTACTTCCAAACCGTAGGCTATCAGCATAGAAAAATAATCCATATCTGCCCGGTATTTTTATGCGTGAATGGAGAACAAACAAACAGACAGACAGACAGTTAAGAATTCTGCTGAGTGGTATTTTAACTGCTATAATCGATACATTAACCGAGCTAAATTTTATTTTTTTATATCTTTCATATACAGAATCGACTTTTCTATCCTTTTATTATATACTAGCGTCCTACTCGAGGCTTCGCCCGCCTACCTATAATATTTTTATAATGCTGCAGTTGTCAACAGATTGATACATTCATACTGAACACTGGCTGTATGATAAGACGTCATCGGTGTCGGCGGCGTATAAAAGATAGATATATGATGTCGCAGACTTTTTGCAACTAATAAAATTGAATATTTTCGTTTTACAATGTACTGACATATAAAAATCAAAAAAATAAATCAGCTTCACGCTGTATCCCGCACACAGCAGGGTAGGCAGAGGGAATCCAGAGTTAATACACTGCCGTTCCCCACTTTCTGCAGAATGCAGTTTTCATTTTCATTTCAAAATAAAAAAAAAAAACAAATAAATCGGACCAATGGATCCAGAGATCTTAGCGTTTAAGCAAACAAACTCTTCCGCTTTATTATATTGGTATAGATAAAGACTATGTGTAAGTAATATTACAATATTCTGTTTGTTCGTCAACTTATTGAATATTAAAATCACTGAAACGCATACGATAGGAACGAGAGACAAAGACAAACTTCTAACGCCTAGTTAACGCCTGCAAAAAATAAATAAATAATTTATAACTCACACCCATGTATACGCTTATACGTCTCGTCGCTTATATTAGTATTTCGCACTGAACTAAACCACTGCAGAAATTTAAAGTCAAAACAATGTTAATAGTAAAGTTTATTATACTGTCCAAGAATGTTTGAAGGATAAAAATATTTTAAATTAAGATTATTTGCATTTGCATATTAAGCAATAAAACTGTAAACTCAATTTTGAAAAGAGCAACTGTTGAGTTTCTTGCCGGCTCTTCTCAGCAGAACTGCCTTACGAGCCGGTGCAGGGGAACTTTATGTTCATTCGACGATTCAGAAGTGCTTGTTAAAGTTTATTTTAATAAAGAATATTTTGAATTTAATTTCAGCTTGATACCTCCACGCGATCCTAAGATAAACAAATGGTCTTGACAGATCGACAGACGGACAACAACGTATAATGGTTCCGTTTTTACCTTCCGAAGTACAGAACCTTAAAAATGTTAGATTTCATAATTAAAAATCCAGAATGTCACCTTAAACTAACGCAAAGAACCAAGACATGAAAAAATGATACTAAAGTAGTTATTCGCTATTTTGTGAAACGAATTATAACTTAAATGTATATTATTAGAGGCCTTCGGGGCGCATTGACATTCAGGAAAATAATTATTTAATGTTTTCATTTTTATCGCCATAGTAACAAGACAAAGCGCGAAGTTGACTTACGCCCAATATTAATAACCTATCTCCAACGTCAATCTTAGATTGTTTCATACATCTATCCAAACTCTAGTTTGTTTCATACATGCAGATAGATGTATGAAACAATCTAAGATTGACGTTGGAGATAGGTTATTAATATTGGGCGTTACTCCACTCACGCTCACAATTTTTGAAAATTCAGCGGAAACTTCCGGACGGAGTGTCTAAACACTAGTTTGCCTTTTGTTTACCTTACTTATGTGCCAGATACAGTGTGAAGCTGATTTATTTAATAAAAAAAAATAAAAAAAAAAACTAAATTCGCTTCACGCTGTATCCCGCACACAGCAGGGTAGGCAGAGGGAACCTAGTGTTAAGACACTCCGTTCCCCACTTTCTGCCGAATTCTGGAGGCAATGCGTGTTGAGTGGCAGAACTCAACGCTGCGCTTAACCTCGACACCAGAGCGAAGAAATGGAAATATAAATTTAAGTAAATATTTCATCTCCTCGAGTGGGGATCGAACCCACAACCAGTCGGTTTTGCAGTCACACCTCGTGCCGCTGCGCCACGACCGGCCTTTTGTTTATTTTTATTTAATAAAAATAAACAAAATTTTATGAATATATCATATTTAAAATAAAAAAAAGTAATAATTAAGTAATTTATAGTTTTGTAATTTAAGAGGGCAAAGCCAGGATTTGCTTTAAGAGTTTAATTTATAATATTTGTCTTTAAAACTGTTTTTATGGTAACACAATTTGTTAAACATTTACACTAAAAGTGAATTATTTTATTTATACCAAGTGCTTAAAGTTGTTTTATAGGACATAGAGCCCGGGCACGATAGTTTAATCTCATGCAGTAAGCGATGTGTCTTATACAAGCAGTTTCTATACGATTCATTAATTCTACAAACAATTTGCATCAATTGCTTTTTATTGGACAAGAGTTGTCTATTTATTTAGTTCATATAGGGAAACATTTCTAGTAAATTCTACTAGATACGACTTTATAATGTGTTCTTTTAGCTTTGCAGTTAATCTCTGTCGGTGTTGTATATTAAAAATCAATATTAATATCGTCCTGATTTAAAAAGTTATTGAAGATTGAACATTTCGAAAATGAACTTTATTATGTATCATATATATAAAATAAATCGGTTAAAGCTGCATTGCATACCTTTATTAATTCTTGCAAATAAAATATTACCTTCTATTTATACTTAAAACCAGAATTATATTACACTTCAAATATATGTCTACTTCAGAATAAGCGAAATCATGGAAAGATATGACTAAAAAATGATTCACATTTACTTTTACACAACAACTTAGACACTATCGTGTCACTTATTGTATAATACATTTTACTTATACATTACATTTTACTAATAATATTATCGGATGTAGATCAGAATAGGTCATCTGATAAGAAACAAATCAAGGATGCACTCGAGAGAAAGTTAAAAATAAACTTTCAACTAATGTGCAATTAATCATTTAAATGAGTAGTGCGCAACCTTTTTAATCAACGGGCAATTTAAGCACTCATTACAAAAAAAAATATTTCGGTTTAGTATGTACAACCATATTATAACAAATAATTTTATAGCTATATATTAATGGGAGATTGAGGCCGGTCGTGGTGCAATGGCACGAGGTGTGACTGCAAAACCGACTGGTTGTGGGTTCGATCCCCACTCGAGGAGATGAAATATTTACTTAAATTTATATTTCCATTTCTTCGCTCTGGTGTCGAGGTTAAGCGCGGCGTTGAGTTCTGCCACTCACGCAATGCCTCCAGAATTCGGCAGAAAGTGGGGAACGGAGTGTCTTAACACTAGGTTCCCTCTGCCTACCCTGCTGTGTGCGGGATACAGCGTGAAGCTAATTTAATTTAATTTTTATTAATGGGAGCTTAATAGGAGGCCAGTCGTGGCGCAGGGGCAGAAAATGTGACTGTAAAACCGACTGTTTGTGGGTTCGATCCCCACTCGAGGAGATGAAATATTTACTTAAATTTATATTTCCATTTCGTTGCTCCAGTGTCGAGGCAAAAGCGTGGCGTTGAGTTCTGCTACTCAATACGCAATTCCTCCAGAATTCGGCAGAAAGTGGGGAACGGAGTGTCTTAACATTAAGTTCCCTCTGCCTACCCTGCTGTTGCAGGATACAGCGTGAAGCTGATTTATTTATTTCTTTATTAATGGGAGACAGTCGATAAAATAAATCAAATTTTAGAAATGTTTGATGGGCCACTTGAACATGCTCAATTGCTCATCCTTGATTTAGATAAATCTAAGCACAGAGTATACAAATTTAGAACATTGTATAAAGAAATAAAAAAGTGACATATAAAAAGAATAACCAAAAAAAGTAAGGAAACGAAAATAAATATGTAATGCTAATTTCATGTGAAGAATTTATCTGATTTACTCGTATCGGAGTCGCTACGTCGATAAATTCTACACATAGTCTCGAATACTCCGAATGCCCTCGTTCAAGTAGCAGTTTAACGTCTTAACGCCCCAGACATTTTCATTGAACGTCCTTTGTGAGAATAATGGGATATAAAGATAAAAAAATATATTTGTACTTAAAGATTACTAAATTAATCTACCAATAGAACATTTTTATTAAAGTTTATTTTAAAATGTATGAAAGAAATTTACTAGATTTTATTAATAACACAAAGCAGGGTATGCAGAGGAATCTGGGGACCTAGTGTTGGACACTCCATTCCCAATAGCTAGAAATTAACAAATTATGTAATTATTATATCTTTTGTTATTTTTTTTTATTGTGTTTATCATAACAGATATGCTAAGTTAAGATGAATTCGTAATAATTTATATTCTTACTCTATTGCTTATACCTATTATGATAATACCTCTGTATACTCTGCTAAAAAAAATTAAATCAGCTTCACGCTGTATCCCGCACGCAGCAGGGTAGGCAGAGGGAACCTAGTGTTAAGACACTCCGTTCCCCACTTTCTGCCGAATTCTGGAGGCATTGCGTGTTAAGTGGCAGAACTCAACGCCGCGGTTAACCTCGACACCAGAGCGAAGAAATGGAAATATAAATTTAAGTAAATATTTCATCTCCTCGAGTGGGGATCGAACCCACAACCAGTCGGTTTTACAGTCGCAAAAACGAAGTCTTTTTTTCCAATTTTAATAATTATATTTATACACACTTGTGTTGCATTAACACTAAGTGTGATAGTATCTAAATTGAGATACAATTTTAATTTGATAAGTTTATGAACAACAATAGAAAATATGTTTCGGTTTTAATGTTTCTCACATGTTATAAAAACATAATGATATTCATAATTTTTATAAAAATGCTATAATTTTACGCTTCACGTTTACTCTTAATGACATTTAGATTTACAACGGGTATAAAAAGTCTTGTACAACAGTTGCGAATTAAATATCTCTGTAGCCATGTACCGTTTCGTAACACTTTTTGTTTTGTTTATATTAGAGGTGAGTAATCTCTATATATAATAAGACAGTACAAATATTTTGTCTGTACATTTAGTAATTTTGACTGAAATGGATAGAGGGACACTTAAAAAGACTAATAGAAAGCAAAAAGATTTTTTTTGAATTTCTTGTCTGTCTGTCTGTCTGTCTGTCTGTCTGTCTGTCTGTCTGTCGACATATTGTTGTCCGCATTTTTCTCTGAAACTACTGAACCGATTTACTTGAAAATTTCACCAATTGCTTTGTTTTAACTCAATTTAGGTTCTAAAGTTTGGTTCATCAAAATCGGTTCATTAAAAAAAAAGTTATCGTCATTTGAATGAACTCAAGGCATTAGCTTGCCAGCGAATGTTATATAGAAATCGCGCTGGTATGACCCTGGCTAAAGAATGACGTTCGAAACGTCTGGGTTATATGATTGTTGATAAAAATATATATTTTTGAAGCACTATTATATAATATTTTATACAATAAAGTAAACAAGGCCAGTCGTGGCGCAGCGGCAAGAAGTGTGACTGTAAAACCGACTGGTTGTGGGTTCGATCCCCACTCGAGGAGATGAAATATTTACTTAAATTTATATTTCCATTTCTTCGCTCTGATGTCGAGGTTAAGCGCGGCGTTGAGTTCTGCCACTCAACACGCAATGCCTCCAGAATTGGGCAGAAAGTGGGGAACGGAGTGTCTTAACACTAGGTTCCCTCTGCCTACCCTGCTGTGTGCGGGATACAGCGTGAAGCTGATTTATTTATTTATTTTATTTTATTATAGTTGTCAATCAATTCTGCTTAAATCAATAATCATGTATTTTAAGCGGGCGAAGCCGTGGGCGGGCCGCTAGTAAATAAATATGTCTTGAAAAATATATTACAATTTCAACTTTGGTTATTTTATTATTTTTAGGATTTTTTTCTAGGATCATTTTGTTGTTCGTTTGTTAAGGCCACTTATCTCCTGTGGAGGTATCAAGCTGAAATGAATATCAAATATTCATCTAAAACCTCTTGAACAATAATAAAAATAAGTTTTTAGTCAACATTAAAAGATACGAGAGATAGCATACGAGTATAATTTGCATTGTTTCTGTAATACAAATAAAAGAAAAATTAGAAAAATGTAAATTTATATGTATTACGGATAAAAACTATTACAAACTTATCAATTATAACTATATTTAATATAAAGTGAGTACATATACCCGTTAACTTAAGTTTGTCAACTTTCATAAGTTGTCCCGTTGAAATCTCGATTGCGAGTGGGCGATTTGGACTCCCCCTTGACCGGATTTTTTTCTTATAGCATGCTTTTACTTCAATTTATTATATTTTTTTTTCTGTCAATAGTCAAGTCCTGTCAAGAGAGTTAAAATCTTTACTCTTAATATAATTTACAAATTATATATGTATGCTTCTTTTGTTGATAAAAAGGAGAATAAGTCCTATTCTTCTATCCAAATTATCGGATCCTCATTCGAAAATTTATTTATATTTATGAAATATTTTCCAAGCTTCGTTAGATATAATATGGAACTGCTGGTGTTTAACACACAATGTCTTTAAAATAGGCTGACCCAGTAAAAGATTTTGTTTACTAAGCCGCTTTACATTTTCGGTTCGATGATAATATAATAAATATTCGACTGCCATAACATAATATTAAAAAAAACCGGTTAAGTGTGAGTCGGACTCGCCCCCCAAGGCTACCGTATTAATTTTAACATCGTGAGTCAACGGGAAGTACACAGTAGACCTTATAAAAGTTGACAAATATAAATTTGCTGGAAAATTATTGCTTATGGCCATAAGCACTCATTTTGTATGAAATAAACTACAAATATAAAATATAAAATCGTAGTTTTTTTTTCTATGAAATACCTATAATTTTTCACTTTTCGCAATTTTTCCTTTATCTGTGCTCCTTTATACAACGTTGTTTGTTACCAAATTTCCAAATTCTGAGTGCACGGGAAGTACCTTGTAGGTATTGATTCCCCTGCAAGTTTCGAAAATTTACCTAAATTTGCAGTAGGCCGGCTGTATCTTTTGATTACGTTGTCTTATAAGATAGATTTTTTTTCAAAATTCAAAAGGACTGAGTATTTGATATAAATTTCAACTTGATACCTCCACTTTTCTCCACATTGAGGCCAGTCGTGGCGCAGGGGTACAAAGTGTGGCTGTAAAATCGACTGGTTGTGGGTTCGATCCCCATTCAAGGAGATGAAATATTTATTTAAATTTATATTTCCATTTCTTCGCTCTGGTGTCGAGGATAAGCGCGGCGTTGAGTTCTGCCACTTAACACGCAATGCCTCCAGAATTCGGCAGAAAGTGGGGAACGGAGTGTCTTAACACTAGGTTCCCTCTGCCTACCCTGCAGTGTGCGAGATGTATCCCGCATACTGCAGGGTATATATACACGCTGTAGCGTGAAGCTGATGATACTAAAAAATCTATTATATATACAACAAATATATACTTTATTTATATAAATATTTTTTGTAACCTAAACAAGTACATTCATTGTATTCAACAGGTGAAAGGTCAAGACATTCAAGATATAAAGAGATGCATGAATATGGGTGTCGTACGTACCTATGATTTCTCTGAGGTTTTACATCGGTAACCTTTTTATTAGTTGCAAAACAATATATTGATATTATTATTAATTTACAGTACGGAGAAGAATGTTGCAAATATGAAATTGATCAACAATCTAAGGAATTGTATGATGAATGCCTAAAAAAAACCCATAGCATAGAATCTGTAAGTAAAAATATACATATTACATTTTTAAAACTATTCTTTTACATTTACTCTCCAACAAAATTTCACATTCTTAAAGTACTGGATGTCGTTGATATACATGTGTCTGAATTCACCGAATTAATATTCTTCCTAGTTGGATCACTAGCGAGTAACGAATTAATAAGTGCAAATAACTGTCAATTTTACAATAATATGTAATTTTTAATTAATTAGTTTTTTGTATTAGCGCGGCGTTGAGTTCAGCCACTCAACACGCAATGTCTCCAGAATTCGGCAGAAAGTGGGGAACGGAGTGTCTTAACGCTAGGTTCCCTCTGCCTACCCTGCTGTGTGCGGGGTACAGTGTGAAGCTGATTTATTTTTATTTTATATAAATTGATAATATCAGCTACTGCAACACTTTATTGTAAAAAGTAAATAATTTATAATTGTCGAGTTATTAATTTATAACTATGTCGATATATGCAAATATATTCGGCATCCGTATGGCTAGTGCCAATGGAGTTTGAGCATTTTTAATTAAATTGATTAGTTGGAAAAATGTTTTTGTATTTCAGTTGCAGGGTGAAATTTTGCGTTATATATTTAATTATTCTCTTTTATATATGTACTCTACAATAACCAGAAAATTAGAACTGATGTCATTCTTTTTAAAATCTCATTCAATATTATTTATGTTAAATAATTACAGACTCCCTAAAGTTTTTTCTATAGTTTCACACTTCTTCACATATTTAGCAGGTAGACAGAGTAAACGTAGTGTTAAAATACTACGTTCTCTACTTTCCGCTCAATTATCGAGATAGAGCTTGTTAAGTAGAGAAACAAAGTACAGTATTTTGTCGAACCAGAATCTAGAAATGAAAATAATCTATAAATAAAATAAAATTCTAACTCATCGTTGTCTATACATGGAACATATGAAAAAAAATAGACACGCATCAATGTAATGATACCAAAACAATGACTGTTTGCCTGTGTGTTTGTGCACGCTTATGTCTGACCGGCTTAACTGATTTAAATGCAGTTTTTACTATTGTATTGTTGCAAGCTTCCCTTAATATTAACTATTTATAAAAAAATTATGTCCATATAAAGTATTTTGTTCGACTAAATTAGTACAAAATAAATGTTTATTGAATTAACTGAAACTGTAATTTTCAATGTGTAGATTTTTTTTATCAGCTTCATGCTGTATCCCGCACACAGCAGGGTAGGCAGAGGGAACTTAGTGTTAGACACTCTGTTCCCCACTTTCTGCCGAATTCTGGAGGCATTGCGTGTTGAGTGGCAAAACTCAACGCCGCGCTAAACCTTGATACCAGAGCGAAGAAATGGAAATATAAATTTAAGTAAATATTTCATCTCCTCTAGTGAGGATCGAACCCACAACCAGTCGGTTTTACAGTCACACTTCGTGCCGCTGTGCCACGACTGGCCTCAATGTGTAGATATTGTCTTAAAAATGATATTATTATTAGAACTCGGAAGTTATTTAGATTAGTGAACAAAATGTGTAGTCAAAGTGGGCGAAGCCGCGAGCTGATCACTAGTTTTATATGATCTCTTTCCCGAATGGAAATCTACTCTACAACTCTCCTCCTGCGTCACGACGGCCTCAAAGTTATATTATGAATACAATGTTATTATAATAAGAATCTTAGGAGTGAAGCATTTACAAAGCCAGAGGTGTTTTTAGAAAAATTACATAGTTCTTAGAAAGGAGAAAATATATTTCATGAAAATATTTTAGTTAAATGAAATTTTGCACCTTAGACGAGATTAAATTCTAAATAATTTTACATTTAGAAATAAGTTTACGCTTTGGGGAAATATTTAATAATATTTACTCAATATTTCCCCGAAGCGTAAACTTTTCCGGAACTCAAATATACTCAATAGTAGGTAGTAATGATTAATAACTTTTAAAAATCCTCATTATTCATAATATTGTTCTGAAAAATATATATGAACGGTTTCTAAAGTAGTAGTATATTTTGCATTACTTAAAGATACAGATGATAATCTTAAAACAGTAGCGAAATGAATTAGTGGTAGAGATTACCATAAAAAAATACTATAATAACTTAAATGTGCAACAACATCAGAATATATTTTATACTATCCTAATTTTTAGGGACGCGTACCTCAAAATATACCTTAGAGGATCACTTTATTGTCCGTTTGTCAAGAACAATTTTTATCTTGTCAACGCGTGGAGGTACCAAGCTGAAATTAATATCAAATATGTAGTCTATAGTATCTTGAAATACAGAATTCAAGCCTCTTATTTATCGTTATCAAAATATACGTTATGCATCAGTTTTGATGCATTTTAATTGAAATTCGCCGCGAAATCAAAACCAATAGGGTTCCCGTTGACCTACAGTTATAAAATTTGGCGCAAATTGAGAAATTACTATATAAATATAGGAAAACGTCCGAATAGAGGAAATTTATAGGAGGAAAACAATCTAATATTTGTAATTAATTCCAAACAAAAGGAGTACATCTAGTATATCTAGGAAACTTAAGTTTGTCTATTTTCATAATGTATAACTTCTACAGCAGTAACTTTTTGTATTATGTTATAATGTGTTGTCTGACAATCTTTGACTTTTTTATTAAATAATATTTTTTATATATTTAAGAAGGTATAACAATATCGTTCAATTTCAAATAATACTTTTTCCGAAATGTTCCTTTAATATTAAATATATTTTTGACTTTGCTTTAATCTCCTTTCAGTGCGATTTTCACGTCTGCTTAGGAAAAGTCCAAGGATTTTTAAGACCTAACGGGACATTTGACAAAATTGCCTTAGAGGAGGTACTTGATAAGGACTTCGAAAACGAGACAAATGTGGCGGATGTTCTCAAAGAGAAGTGCCTGAATGAGGACTTGGACGCTTATATACAAGAGGATCCTTGCTATTTAAAGGAACTTGGCAACTGCTTGGGTTTCTATGCTATGTTGGTGAGAACTTTTGTGTGATTTATTACAGTACAAACAACGACGCCCAAAGGACCAATATCGTGTAGAAGTAGGACAGTGAGTGTCAGACTATAAGCGCATTGGTTGTGAGTTCGATTCCCAAATGGATAATTTTTTTCCGCTGTTAGGTAAAAAACAGAGCCGACTCTTAACCTTAAAATCATTAGGCACACAAGTTAACTGTTACACTACAAGAAAATAGATTGCTTAATAATTTTAGCGGAAAAATGATATATTCAGAACAAGTAAGTAAACTTTAATACAAGTATATATATAATAAATAATAAAGCCCTCCATATGAGCAAAGTCGCGGTCGAAGCACTAATAGCTACAAAAAATATATTTAGTAATACTAAACTTACCTCCTAGAAATAATGATTATATAAGATTTTTACTTTTTCATATTTCAGTCTTGCAAAAATTGGAACGTAAGCGATGAATGCAAGAAAGTAAAAACTGAACTCGAGAAGTGCCAGAAAATATTGCCCTAATTTATTTGAAGCTTTTTGCGCCTTCTCTTACTTATTAATATAATAGAATAGCTTTAAACTACACGTACCTATATTTCTATATAATATGTTAATCATCATAAAATATATTATATTATACACATTATGTTATTAATTAACTGTATTATTATTTTTTATCAACTTCACGCTGTATCCCACACACAGCAGGGTACGCAGAGGGTACCTAGTGTTAAGTCACTCTGTTCCCCACTTTCTGCGGAAGGCAGGACTCAACGCCGCGCTTTACCGCGACACCAGAGCGAAGAAATGGAAATATAAATTTAAGTAACTATTTCATATCCTCGAGTGGAGATCGTACCCACAACCAGTCGGTTTGACAGTCAGTCACACTTTGTGCCCCTGCGCCAGGACTGGCCTCTTTTTATTATTTCTATCTCTTTCTATTTGTTATACATATAATAAAATAAACATTGGATTAAAATATACAGTAATTCCACAGAAATACGTTTTGCGACATTTGCGCTTAACGTTATAAATGTACAATTTTCGCCATCATTACTGTGATCAAATTATTTTAATATCTGCCTAAGCTAGAGCAAATTTTATTTTGATTAATTTGGTAAAACTGCTTTTAAGCTACTTAACCTTAGATTGAAGTCTTCATAAACCTATATAATGTATTGTAAAATAGAAAATTATTAAAAATTATCTTTAATCATTATCCCACGTACACCAGAATAAGCAGAAAGAACAATGCTCAATGAATTTCATCCTTTTTCCATCCGCTTTCCACCCGAATTTGTAACATTGCGTTTTAAGTGCCGGAATTCAACACTACATTTTGTCTTGTTAGAGCGGGGAAAGGAAAATCTGTAAATTATTTATAGGATTCTGTTATCTTCTCCGTTTTCTGTTTATTATTTTTAAAATTCACATGAAGGTATCAAGCCCTTGGAGCAAAGAATGAGATTTGGCATTTGGAAACCGACCAAGCGGTCTGACCACTAAGCCATACGTTCTCATCAACCTACGTCGAAATTTTTATACGCTTGTTACAACTTATTTATGTTGTTAGCATCTCTGTAGGGAGATTTTTAGAGAGAGAATGATATTTTTTAAATATTTTTTTTATCATTTTTTAAAGTATTATTCCACACTTAGGAAAGAAAAATACTTATTTAGAAAACGTAAAAAAAATTGATCATAGCGAGACTCGAACCTGCGTCTCCTGGATATCGAATAATTATCGTCGATAATTTTCGAGCGTGCCACTTGAGCACTAATCCATCGCCAAAGTCACGTTGTATGCAGAACACAAGAAGGAGATTGTAACTTACTACTAAGGTTATAAATATCTGTGCACTTAGCAGATTATTGTCCAGCTGATCAAAAATAATTAAAAAAAACTGCAGATTAAAAAGTTATGTTATGATAATTTTAAGTTACAATTCTTTAATTCTTAATTGCAATGAAGTAGTCTATCAGTTGCTATACAATGAATTTATAAATTTTAAACAGTTTAAAACAATAGTATAGTGATTCCTTAGAGGTAATAAACGAGAGGTAATATTAATAATTTAGATATTCCTTTTTTTATATTACATTTAATAACTGTAAAAAATAAGTTGCTGCTTAAAGATAATATGACAATATTATTTCTAAAGATATTTTGTCGCAGAAACCAAATAAAAGCTTACGTTAATTAACTTAGAACTTTTGTGCTTAGATGTCATATTAATTCTGTCAAAAATATTAATAAAATTGGGCTTGCCTAGAAGCTATAACAGAACATAACAATGATAAATTCTACAATTAAAAGATAATATTTGCAAAATGATTAGTAGAAATTTACTTTTACCGATTTTATGTAAGTTAAATAATAATTGAGGCCATCGTGACACAGGGGCACAAGGGTGTAACTGTAAAATAAACAAATTGTAAAAAATTCGGCGGAAAGTGGGGAACGGAGTGTCTTAACACTTCACGCTTCGAGGGAATCTTTTTCGCCCGCATAGAGGCATCTATGCGGGATACAGCGTGAAGCTCACTAATTGATTTTGATTTATTTTATATAATTATTATTATCTCTGAGTGCCACTGTGAAAGTAATGCTGGAGGTTACGTTACCTTTACTTTGATTAAAATGTGCTAATGTCACTAATTTAACAGTCGGTCCTTTGACAATGAGTTAAGTTTAAGGACTTCATTTTACGACGAGCTTAAAGACGTTTTAGCTTTCATGTCCTTAATACGTGCTCTCGAGATTGCTCGCTAGAATTAGTTTCGGACAATTGAGAATTGTAGCAAGTCATTAAATATAAGGTATTTTTCTTAGTTATTATAATAGTATGTTATTACTTATTAAATATTTATTTAGAGGCTAGTCGCGGCACATGAGCACAATCGTGCGAATGTAACCGCAACAGATTGTGGGTTCAATTTTTATTCGAGGAAATATTTAATATTTTCATATCCTCGCTCTGGTGATGTTTTCATATCAAAATGGGAACGAAGTCTCTTGAACTATAGACTCCCACATTCTCTCTGCCTATAGACAGACAGACAGACGGGCCGACAACAAATTTATCTTATAAGAGTTCCTTTTCTTCTTAAAAATGCACGGAATCCTAAAAACAAGATAAATGTTTCTAAACTATCTTCTATTGCAATAAGTGATATTTAAGTATCAACCAATAGCAATATTTCACACGAGTTTCCTTCCAATAAGAGCTATTACCTGTAAGCAATTGCCCCGATTGACACAATTTCATTGCTTTTATAGTCTTTTTCACCTACATCGACTCTCTTTTACACGAAGCTTACTAATAATATATTAATTCCTCCAAGTGGGAATCGAACCCACAGGCATCGCATCGAGGCGCAGTTACACAATCATGTGACTGGTAAAGTCACATGATTGTGTAACTGCGCCTCGACGGTATCAACGTTCAATTCGACGTCAGACAAAGTGTGTTAACTTCCGCCCTCGTCTCTAATACTATCAAAAAGCGTTTCTTAACACTAGGTTCTCTCTGCCTTGTTAAATGTGGGATGAAGCACGAGGCCGAAAACAAATATTTTTAAATGCACTTAAATTTTATCTTATATCCCAATGAATTGCCTCAATGTTGCATCCTGAATACTGTCATTCAGTTTTATGAGTACTACAGCGTTGCAGCGCTATATTTGACCTGGGGAAAGATTACATATTTTAAGTGAAAAATCAAATAAAACTTTATATTATATTAAAATGTACCAGAGTATATTTAAAATTACAATGTTCTAGAATTTTGATGCATACATAATTTTAAAAAATAGTAAAGGCTTAATTAATATTAATACTTACACTTATTATAAATATACATCGCGTTTATAGAAATATATGAAACTCTAAGCACATTCTTATTTGACAATTACGTACGACAATTACAAATATGTAGATCCCGCAAAAATATAAAGGAGACTAAAACGATTGCATACATTTTTGGGCCCAGAACGTAAAGAGATGAAAATAGTATGATTTAATAAGCTCAGGTACATCATTGTCCCCCTGAAAATTCTGTCGGTTTTGGCAATTTGGGAGCTGAGTTTTTAGAAATTCGGTACAAGTGAGGTTAAGATCACAGCACAATCATTCTGTATAAAGTAGGTGATTACTAAGAAAGAATTCGTGAAAAAAAAGTACAAGTCGTTGAAAATATCAAACAAACGGGAATGAACCCAAAACGCTTCGAAACGAACCCAATGAGTGAACTGAAAAATGCAAAAATCATTAACCATGGTGTCAATATCAATCATCTGTCACATCTGTCATTTAAAATATGATTGACTTTAATCGATTCAAATGGATTTATTTTTTTTTCTTTCAGTAATTAATATATTCTTTATTTATACTGTAATTATATGCCCTAATAGTTTAATGTTCTAAGTGCGTTAAAATATTTTGATATTTTTAGGGTTAACCGATTTTGATATTTTTTTTTATTTGAAAGGTTTGAAAAGCGCGACAAATGGACTAAATATCTCGCCAAATAACTCAATATCTCGCCAACGATTACAATTATTCTTTTTTTATTTGAAAGGATATATATAAATAAAATATTTTTTTTATTATTTTTGTTTAACAAAATCATAGTACGTTTTACTTTATGTAAAATTATTTTTTACTTTTTAGTTCGTTGTTTAAAGTCCGTTTTTTTTTGTTAAAAATTAATTTATTCTGATTTATCTCCGCTTCCAGATTATCAATTGATCTGGTTTTAGTATTTTAAAATTGAAAAATATTACCAAAAATTGATCCATAGACCACAGACCATATCTCAACTCCTTACATTTAGGAACAAGATTTTCCGTCTCCTTTCTGGGTAGTTTGATAGTTCGTCATCCAGATAGAATATTTTTCCGTACTCTAAAAGCCTAAAACATACATACTAGTAGAACTTGTCTACGGTTCCATGAGAAGTATCCCTAACAATCATAATTTTGTAGTAAATACATACTACAAACGTGCTGACCAGGAATAAATTTATTTACTTTATAAAGTGGGAGACAAAACACTCGCGATACCTATTACTTAGTGAAACTATAGAATTTGGGATCGTTAGATTCGTCTTGAGATATTGTGTTCATTTCTCCTGTTGAAGAGGATCTCACGGTTAAACTGGAAGGTGACTAATAGTATCGTATCATCGTAACTTAAGAACCCGATTTGTAGTTATTGTTGAAACTAATAATTTAGTTCTACCAATGCCCATCAAATTAAGTAAAATTCCAATTACAAATATGTATAGTATCTTGTTAAGCCACGCATAACTGATTACCTCACATATTGATTACCTATAAATTGCTTTGGCTCTAATTTTACTCAAACCATGATCAATTACATAATGGTTTTGGCATTTTAATGTGAATTTAAACTAATGTAAATTAGTAACATACTTTTTCAATCAATTCAATTTCTCTTCACTACACTAGAATATTTAAATAAAAGTTACTTTTTTTTACTTTTTGTGTGTTTGCGGAATTGCGTGTTGAGCCTCGACACCAGAGCGCAGAAATTTATATATTAAATATTTTATTTAATTGAGTGGGAATCCAACCGGCAATCTGTTACGCTCGTACCATGACTTTAATTTGTTTTATATATTATTTCTATATCTATATCAGTGATTAGTGTTGCTAATTATATAACCAGTGCCTATATACATATGTCATTCTTCATTTAATCATCTTTAATATGACCGATTTTGAAGAAGGTACTTGCTTTAGTTTATCTTGACGCAAATAATCTATGACGAGAGGAGATGAAATGCAGTGTTCAGTTACGTCTTATATCTTGTCTATCTTCATTTTCAAAGTAAGTAAATAGTAGTCTTTTTTGTGATAAGAAAAATATTTTATAAAACTAAAGTAATATCAAATATTCTTAGAAGGCTATAAATTTGTTATAGGTTTATAAACATATACAGGATGGAAGCGACTGCGCTTCTTTTAAGGGAGCAGCATATAGGATAAACTATTTTAAACCCATATCTAAAAAAAAAAATCAAAATTCTTCAACAATTTAGTCGTAGGTTTATTATTTTCATTTCATCCATACTGAGAGAGGCTCTAGATTTTATCCATACTGTGTGAGTTATGAATAAATATCAATAACGTAGAAACCTACTACTATAAAAATACTACGAAACGTTGCCGTTCTGCTTTTTTCCTTTATTCTCAAAAAACATACTCGAAAGAAAAAGAAATTTCCCCCATTCTATTTTACACAATTACCTATTTTAAAAGCTTTTATTTAACTTGCAATGTATGTATGTTAGTTCAGGTGAAATCTTTGAGCTCAATTTTGAAGTAGATATCGTCAACCGACTGAACTGAAGTTTTGAATAGACGTTAAGTTTGAATGATAATGCAAGATAAAATGTGTGACGTCATTCTAAATCTAATTTGGCGGACCATCCAAGATAGCCGAATAGTTATTTTTAGTCTATTTCTACAATATGGATATCAAATGAAAGGGCTCGTTGAGAGTATCTTGAAAAATAATGTCACTTTTTTCTGAATTTAATATGGCGGAACATCTAAAGTGGCGGAATAGTTATTATTTATGCACTTCTGCAATATGGGTATCAAATGAACTTGAATGGGCTTGTCGAGAATAATTAGAAAAATAATGTGACATCACTCGAAATCCAATATATTATACCCTAGCACTATTGAAGTTTTTTATGCTTTCATATAATGAAAGGGTTCGCTGAGAATAAAAATGCAGATTTAAAAAATAATACTTTTTTAAGCCTGTAAGATCGATTGATTAACTTTGACTTGTGTAATTTGGCGAGATAGGCGCCGACATAATTAAATAAGTACTAGTTCATTTATACAAGTAAGTCGCGCGACAAGTTTTTATGATCATATAAATTGTGTATAATAAGGTTATAAGTTGATAGTAAAAATTTAAAAGAAAAAAAAAAAGTTTTCTCTAAGAAAGTTTTATTTTGCTTTTAATTTATTTTATAATAAATTTAAACAATAATCAACCTCACCGCCATCACCTGCGACTTGTAGCGTTGCCGCTTTGAGAGGTACCTGTTCACGTCATACTCAACAAATTGCGTTTTATTCTATAACGATAATTTTATTATTTATTTTGTTTAAAAAAAAAAACACTTTTTCATTTTTAGCAAAATCTCTTTCGTTTTAATTGTTTTAGGCCTTTGTAGAGTAAAACTGTGCTTTCTTGTAAAGTGGTGAAGAAAAAAACACTGTATACTAAAAATATTATAGTTAAAATCCGTAAGATCTATATATATGAATGTATCCATCATAATATTATATTCTAAAGAACCTAAATGTGCAAAATTAAAGCAGTGGCCTTTCTTCAACGAGTTTAGTTTAAGAGCTTAATTTTATGGTTAACTTAATGACACCTTTGATATTTCTTGTCCTTATTTCGTAACCTCGGGAACAGAAGTAGGGTTTATTGCTCAAACGAAGTAAAGCAATGAGTGATTTGTTAAGTTCAGTTAAGAAGTGTCCACTTTGTTATGTATTAGCGACTGGTCCTTCTTTTCTACAATATCTTTTTTTTATTATATATTTATTATTTATTTAGCTACTTTAGATTATCTTTTTATTACAACAATTAATTTAAATAAAAGCCATGATAATATATTTTGTTAAACAACTATCTAAGTACGTGGCCAGTCGTGGCGCAGGTACACAATTGTTTGACTGTAAACGCGACTGGTTGTGGATTCGATCTCCACTCGTCATTTCTTCTTTGCTCTGGTAAGAAGACGCTAAAATAGGAAAAGAATCAAATTACGATTTATGTAATGTATAACAATAACTATAGATAAAAGTACTAATATTACCAACCGATTTCCCTTAAACATACTTAACAGGTACGGAACCCTATAAATAAAAATTGGGGTATGTATACAATTTGACTATTGTAGTATTGTATTGTATTTTAGTGTTGTTCTCTTCGTATAAATTTAGATTTTGTTGCATTTAGTACGATTTTTTGTCATTTACTCTTTTTTTAAATGCTAGAATCCTTACAACCAATTCATATTGCATTAAAGTAATAATTCAGTATAGATTTTGTAATTTATCTTTACTATAGCTTATCTCCGTTTTGCAACACTGGATTGTAATCGAATTATAGACAGAGCCCTATATTAATAAATCTTTAAAGGCTTAATATATGATTTTACTGCATTGATTTTTGAAAAGATCATGAAATGTCATATCTCATAATTTGTAACATTTGTACAGCGTTGTTTTGAAATAAAATATTTAATTAAAGTAGTTGAGAGTGCAATACGAAGTCCGAAATGTGGTAAGGTAACGGGAGTAGATAGAGTTACTGCCGAGATGATCAAATATAGTGGGCCACACGTCTTGTATTTGTTCTTGTTTTTGTGCAATTTATGCTGGAAATCAGAGGAGGTCTCAGATGATCGGCGAGGTGCAGTCATCGTGCCTTTGTATAATGGCAAAGGTTCACAGATAGCCTGCGCAAGTCATAGGGCTATCAGTTTGATTAGCTTAAGTAGTAAAGTTTATGCTAAAATATTAGTGAGAAGAAAGCAAGAGAAATCTAAAAGGAAAGGCTATTGCGGGAGGCCCAAAGAGGCTTTAGACCTGGAAGAGGGTGTATAAATCAGATATTTTCCCTCCGCATGATCACGGAAAAATTTTTGAGAGTTAACCAAAAAGTTTTCTGTGCTTTTGTGGACTTGGAAAAGGCGTTGACAGAGTTGTGAGAGCAAAATTATGGAAGATACTACCACGGTACAATGTGAGCGGACCCTTGCTGCAGGTTGTAAAGTCTCTGTACAGAGAGCTGGCATGTCGCCCTGGTTTGACATCCAATCGGGTGTTAAACAACGGTGCGCTATGTCAGCTTGGTTGTTTAATTTATATTTGGATAGCTGTCTTCAAGGAGTGCAACAAAGTGACATAGGAGTGAAAGTAGGTGACTTGAATGTGTATGGCCTGCTATACGTAGATGATACATGCTCGCAATGATCATGTATCATCTACGTATAGCAGGCCCGCAGTCTCTGCATACTTCTTTCACTTCGTCCACTGTCATCAATCTCTCCATACATGCCCTTCGGTTGTTCTCATGCTTTTTACGTGACCTTCCTCCAGTATCTTTGATACTGTGTTTTCGAAGGTCAGTCGAGGTCTCCCCCATACCTCTCTTATCGATCACTTTTTGGTCTCGATTCAATTCTTTTTGCCATTGTTTCATCACTCATTCGTTCGACGTGCCCAAACAAGCTGAGCAAGTTCTTCTTAATTCTCATCATGACATCCTCGCTTGTACCTGCCATTCTGTGTATCTCTTCATTGCGGATTCGATCAGCTAAACTAACTCCGCATATCCTACTAAGAGATCGCATCTCCACAGCATTCATCTTCCTTTCATTCTTCTTCTATAATACCCACGTTTCGCTGCCGTATAACAGCGTCGGTACCAATACTGCATTATGTACGGTTAAGCATGCAGCAGTGCTGATATTCCGCCGGCTCATCAATACAGCTAAGGCACCGTTAACCTTTACCCAATACGCCTTGTACATTTCGTATCTTCTAAGTCTACTAACCATACTTCCCAAATATACCACTTCATTCATTTGTTATAGGATTTTACCATTTACTGATCTTGTATTCCGTCTTTTCTTTATTTCTTTTTATCATTTGGCTATATCTTAAGACAGACAGACAGACGGACGGACAAAAAAGTGATCTTATAAGGTTTCATTTTTTCCTTAAAAGGCATGGAACCCTAAAAATTAAGCCACGTCAGTCTCTGAGAGTTAAATGTGCATTTACTCTTTCATAAACAATTGTTGTCAAGATCTTCACTTTACAAGAGTCAAAAGCAAAAACCGATGCGCTAACATATACTTGCAAGATAAACCAAAGGTGATATTTTTTTTATTATACTGTTCTAGCAAAATCAATAAATCGCCCGGTATTACCCCAAAGTATACAGTACGTACATTATAATTTGTATAGAATTTAAAATACCTATAAAATAAGTGATATTCTCTTGTCTTTACTTACACCATTATCTATGCTTTTTTATAGACATATTTATAAAATAAATTTCTAAAATGTAGATTTACTTCAGTGTCTCTTAAGATAAAATTTGCGGAGTCAAACAAAATGTTCTTTGACATGGCGTTGAAGTGTAATATTGCATTGTTCCTCACCATTGAACAATGTTTCCATGTCAGTATCGTTGTACTTTAATAAAATTTAAATACTCAGTAAACATTACAATTTTTATAAATACCAGATTTTATATTCTTCTAGATTTTATCGCCCGTCGAGATTTCCGTAACAATTTCAAGATGGTAGGTTAACGGTAAGTACACTGTAAAGCTTATTAAATTTGAAAAATTAAGTTTGATCCTTATAGAATCAATAAGTGCATATGCCCATATGCACTTATTGATTTTATAAGGATTTCATTTTTACCTTTTGACATACGGAACGCTTTAAAAACCTAAATCATAAAAATAAAATAAAAAAAGTATCACGAAAACGGAAAATGACGAACGGAATGGTCTTAATAGGAACGCAGTCCTAATATTAGTTTCCCAGGTTCCATCTGCCTGATCTGCTATGTGCGCGATACAACGTCAATATATAAAAAAGGATCATAGAGAATGAATTCACGACTCTTCATCTCTATGTTTATGATTAATTTGAGTTTGATAATGGAATCCACAATCAACAGTTCCATTACTTAATTAAATAGCGACACATCAATCATAATATGAGTGAATGTCATATTTTGGAAAAAGGTCATAAATCTTATATTGCGCACTTACTGTCACGTCTTATAAAATTGGATGTCAGCCAAACGGATACACTTTGAGAAGAACTTTGCGTATCATAATATGTTGGTCAGTTTCAATTCTGATGTCTCTCTCCCGTATCCCGTTAGTAGGTACTGGCCTAGTAGACCAAGGTTGTTTTAAACATTGCAAAATGTTTTAAAGTGGAATTAAATCTTAACAAGGAGCCCTGTTAGATTTAAATGATCCTAATGAACTATTGGGCTTGGTTTTAAGGATTCTATACATCAAAGGGAAATACGGAAGTCTTATAAGATCACTTTGTTGTCCGTCTGTCAAAACCATTTATCTCGAGATCGGGTGAAATTTATGCATTAATATTACTGCATTTTGTATGAAATTCGCCGCGATCTACAGGTATGAAATTTGGTACGAAGTTACCTTATAATAAAAGAAAAAATCCGAAAAATTACAATTTATAGATATTCCATAGAACAAAATTATTACAAACTTATAGGTATTTATCTTTTATTTTATACAATATGAGTGCTTATGCCCGCAACTTAAGTTTGTCAACTTTTAGAAGTTGTACTTCCCGTTGACATACAATCTTAAAATCGCCTGGCACTTAACCAATTTTATTTGTATATATATTTACTGAATTGTCTGAAGTGGTCTAGCTAAATGTCTCTTTTTAATTAAAGGTCTAGTAAGGATTATTGAAACACGTATTGCATGATATATGCTACTTGCTCATAGGTATCAGGGGTTATTAGCGACCCGCTTGCGGCTTCACCTTAAACTATTGAATTGTTTACTTAATACACTTAATTACGTTCATATTGTAATTTATAATGTATGTTTGCAAATCACTTTTACACACTTTGTATACATTATTTTCGTAAATCCATAAGAATATTCAATTAAATGTTTGCAAAAAACAATCTATCAAGTAAATTGTGTGTGTACAATAAAATCATCTAAACAATCTCAAAAAAACTCATCGATGTCTGTACATGGATGATATATTACAAAAATTGTAACTGCTATTTACCAACGTAATATAAATCATAGAAATATTAAACATTAAAAAGTGGAAACGTATTTTTTTCCTTTTTTTTCGTACTTGAAACGTATTAAAGAATTTGAAACCATTCATTTTTTTTCAAGTATAACATTAACTACTTCATGTGATATATTTGGTACTTCCATATTGTTTTATGTGTTTTTTATATACACTCTTTAGGAAGTTAATCTATCTACGTACCAATAACGTATTAATAACTTTAATTAAAATTACATTTTCCTATCGATATCGATATCGATATTATCGATAAGTTAACAGACTTAATTATTGACAAAATTGACTTTTCTATCCTTTTATTATATATAGAGAAAATACGTAATTGTTACTTTAAAAACAGTCAGTTGAACAGCAAACAGCATTAAAATTGTAATAAAGTTCCAAATTCAATAATATATTCTACATCGTAGCAGACCGTAGATTTTTGAATTAAAAAACTTTTAGTTCGGACTCTTTGATCAAACTTTTCTGCTCTAGATGTATAACGAATCAATGAAATTTACTTAGTTTGAGACAGTTAATTTAAAGTTATGTGATTTTATAACAATAATTTAGAAAGAAAAACAAATACAGGTCTACTTATTTAGCAAACGTATAAAAATTTCAACGTAGCGGAATTTGAACCCGCGATTTTGTAAAAAGTGAAAATTAAATTAAATCAGATTCACGCTGTATTCTGCACACCGCAGGGTAGGCCATTCCAATATTAAGATACTCCTTTCCCCTCTTGGCGCCACCTTCTGGAGGCATTGCGTGTTGCGTGTCTGAACTCAACGTCGTGCTTTGCCTCGACACCATAGCGAAGAAATTAAAATATAAATTTAAATAAATAATTCAGTTCCTCGAGTGGGGATCAAACGAATTCACAACCAGTCGCGTTTATAGTCGCATTTAGTGCCGTTGCGCCACAATTGGCCTCAGTATTTTAAGTAACTTGGCTGTTTCAGTTTTTCAGCGTAACGCTGTATTCCGCGTACAATAGAATAAGCATAGGAAACTTAGTATTAAGACACCCTGTTCCCCATATTCCGTCGAATTCTCGAGGTATTCGCGGAACTCAACGCCGTGCTTTGCCTCAGGACGAGAGAAAGGAAATGAAAATATTAAGTAATTACCATACTAAAATTCATTCATATGAATAGTTTCATTTCATATGAATAGTCCTATTATAAAAACCTATTATAAGACTCGTGTAAAAATGCATAGCAATGTGCAGGACTCGCCCCAATTTTTATTTGCAAAAAAAATATCTGACAAGAGAAGTTAACAGATCTTAAAAAGTTTTCTTTTAAAACGCTTTTTTTTTGGGTAACAGCGCCAGAACTACTTTTAAACCTATTAGGAACTATAGAACTCAGTTGTATGCGAAGAGAACTTCATTTTACTTTTGGTTTGCTGGACAATGCTCTGCTAAGTTTACAGATATCTAAAATCCATTCAATTCTGTCCAACAATTTTACCGTGATTCGCGAACAAAATAACAGAAAGACAAAAATTTTGATTCTGATAAGTGGTTTTTTTAGCTCATTTTATCGGTATACTAATCAACCCAATTAATATATTTTTAAATCTTTCATGTACAGAAGTGATTTGAGGAAATAAAATATTTAATACTTCAATTTCTATCTATTATTTCTATAAATTAATTTTGTAATAATCTGCTTTAAAATATCTTTGAGTTATTAATTAGCCGGTAAATATTTCAATATCAGATTAAAATTTTTAGTCTTGTAAAGTGGATGAATTTCACGCGTACAAATGCGTTTTTGAAGCTTAAAGTATGAGTTTCAGATTTAAAACGTCGAATTTGATATGTTAAAGAGTTAATACAAAGATGAAAGTTTAAAATTTTTAAAACCTATAAATTGCTGAAACAACTTCGACAGTCCTCTAGAAACGGATAATTACAGTAAGCACTGATTTAGAGTGTCTCGTGGTAAATTAGTAGATACATACATACATACATACATACATACATACATAATCCCTAATAACTATTAACATTTTTATACTTTTTATTTATTTTAATGAAGGCTTATACTACTTAGTTGCACAACGTATTTGGCACAACGCCTCAGGAGCTTAAGCTCACGATATGCTAAGCCGACCTTAATTACAACTTTCAAAGTATATCTTAATACAGGTGTGCGTAAAGGGAAAAATATCTAGGTCGCACCTACATGCGGGAAGTACGCTAATTAAAAGTAGGTGTTTAGTTGCGAACATAAAGCTTATATGAAAGTGTTGTTGCGAAATTGTCGTGAGTTTCATCACCGTTTTTAATATATGTTATTTGTTACCTGTGCTTGATGTAAGAACACTTGGTTGTTAGTTTGTTTGAAGTTATGGGATTGTGGTTTATTTTTTTTTTTGTAAATTGATTACCAATTTCAGGATTGTAGGTAAACAAATAAAAATACAATTTATAAAAGTTGACAAACTTAAGTTTGCGGGCATATGCACTTATTTTTTGTGTGAAATGAATTATAAAAAATGTTCAATTATATTGAAGTATATTTAATGGGCACAATAAGGAGTATTGACTGTAAATGTGATGATTCTTAGTTTCATATGGGGATCGAACTCGATGTATATTTGCCTACTTTGGCAAAAAAAAGGCGGCTTTGGGCAACACTATGATCCGAATTCGACCATAAAGCGGAGAACGGAGTGTCTTTACCCAAGCTCCTCTTTATCTCCAAACGGGATACAACGAAGCTGGACGAATTAATGATATATAATCATAACAAAGTCATGTAGACAATAGCAACTGATACTTTTATATTTTTACCCCCCGCAAACAATGTAGGGGCGAGATAAAATGTAAATAGCAACGTTTTCCCTAAAGATAACATGGCGAGTCGATGATAACAAAGACTGTTTACAAGTGTAATAGGGTCATGGAAATTTGAGTATATGAGAAAGAATAAAAAATAAATTAGTTTACATTTTGCTATGAGATTGGTGTACTTGAATAAAACGTTAAAGTGAAAGCCAAATAAATATATTCATACATATTATATAGGTTATCAAGGATTTGATAATTAGAAGTACAGAGTACAATTCGCGTTGCCATAGCAACATATATGACACTTTACTTAAAAGTGTGTATTATCAAACATATGGTAGTATGTGTTTTAATGTTTTTTATTATGTGTTATATTAACTATTAGTAAGAGTGCTGAAAGCAGTCTTTCTCTTTATAAACTATAATTATGCATAAATCATATTCCTCCGTCCACACAATTTTCATCAAAGGGGGTATAAAATTTTTGTTTCATATAATAATATATACATTAAAAACTATTTATATATGGTACATATACTCGTGTATGGGTTTATAATTAAATACAAAAGAAAAGGTTAGTTATATAATCGTTTTCACTACATACAACTATTATAACTTAAACTTCAACCGACTTTGAAAAAGGAGGAGGTTTTAAATTTGTCAAAGGTTCTATAGTTTTTGTGTTTTCTCCTCGAATTCTCCTACTCCTGCTTCTCCAATCCACTTCAAAATTCTTTTTTGGTTGAAAGAATGTACTTCCTAGATAGCCCATTAGCCCCAAATAAGGAGCTGATAATGGATTCCCGGGGAAATTAAGGTGTCTTCAAAATATATAGACACATACTATGTATTTCATATAATTATTTCAGCTTCACGCTGTATCCTGCACACAGCAGGGTAGCCAGGGGGAACCTAGACACACCGTTCCCCACTAAGAAAAATAGTGATAGGTATAAATGGTATTTTGGGTTTACAAAAGTTATTCCATACTTAGGAACGAAAAATAGATACTTTTTAGACAACATATCAAAATTTTATCGTTGCGGAATTTGAATCCGCGCCTCTTTGGAAATCGTCCGTCCGAACGTAAGACCGTGGACTTGGATAAAAACTAACGTAATAAAGTGTCGCCTTCGTAAAAGTTATTCAATATGATAGATATATTCTATTTACATATAAAATTGAATAATATTAATAGCAAAATTGGTGTTTTATGAATAAAATAAAAATATTCTCCTTAAGTAAAATAGTTAAAGTATTATTTATGTACATACCGCTTATAAATCTTAAATAGACATGGTGCAGAGCTAAGACCCTCCTCGAACACTGCTCAAAGTCCTATGTATATATCTCATATTTAAGTTATTTAATTATTATTTACAATATGTTATTTTTATTCTACTACAATAAATAGTCAAAATATGTTTTAATTAGAAAGAATAAGTCAGTTAAGCATATAATTGTGTGTCTCGAGCGTGGTGATTAAGGTACGATACGTACGTGTAAGTATAACTAAAAGGTCTACACTAACCCTTGTTATTTTTCTTCTACTTGTTTTTGTATCCTATCACAGTAGCGTTATTTGTACAATATTATGTCATTATTAAGTCTTAGTTGTATTTTCTACTTCCTTTTTCTTTGTTTGTGAAAAAATCACATACACACAGACGAACGGATGGACAGTCATGCAGATACATATGACGAATCTATATACTAGTTTTTTTTTAAACATTTTTAAAGTGTTATTCCACACTTAGGAAAGAAAAATACTTATTTAGAAAACGTATAAAAATTTTGAACGCAGCGGGACTCGAACCCGCGCTTATATACTAGTTATACATTATCTATACTAGCTTTAAATAATTAAGGGGACGTATCAATAATTATATATTAATTCATGTCGAAATCTTCTACTATTTTATATATATTTCAGAATTGTATTTTTAGACTTCCTTACCACAAAAGAAAAAAGTTTGCTGCCCGTATGTCTGTCTGTCAGTATCATTTATCTTAAGATCCCGTACAAGTATCAAGCTGAATAAATATCTAATACCTAAATCTATGGTCCCTTGAAACAAAGAAAATATTAAGTCAAAGCAGTGCAAGAGCAAATTCACAAACATTTATGCATCGTTTTTGTTGCATTTGAATAAAATTCGCTGCCTATTAAAGCCTATAGGGTACTTACTTCCAGTGGAACTACAATCATAAAATTTGGTACAAAATGAGATCCTACAGTGAAAATAAAGTAAAACATCTACTTTTATAAATTATGGAAATCTTTGTGGGCGAGTTTGATGCGTACTTGACCGGTATTTTTTTAATTATTACACATTACGGTGCTGATTTTACTCGTATTACGTTACGGATTATACAGCTTTAGCGCTTTCAAGTAGGATACTTAGCATTTTACTTTTTGATAAATTTTACTTAAATGTGATACAAATATTACGCATTTTTTAACATTAATTAAACAGTTTTTGAATAAGCTATAATTAAATCAGTTATATAGCTTATCCTAAAAATAATATCAATTTAAGTAGTGTAATAGGTATTTGAACCCGTCTGATAATTAAGTTTTATTTCTCTTAGCAGAACATGTTGTTCGATTAATTCTATCGGATTCGAATTCTTCCTAAAATATTAGCAAACGTTTACATTATTAGTATTTGTTACATAAGAAAAATTGGAACATTACAATGTTATTTCATTTGTATTATTTTCTTTTAATAAACGGCCATACGATTTTCACTAATGCTTAGAATTAAAAAATAATTAATTAAAACATATTCACAACACCGTCGTGTCTATGGCGTCGCACTATGGATAATGGTAGAACAACGGCAGATCAAAATTCATTTTTACTAAAGTCGTCCCTGACGCACTTTTTATTTTTTTTTAAATAGTATAATAGTGGACCTTTAATGTGATGAATTATTTTTTCGTGAAATACATTTGGAATATATTTTTTTTAATTGTGAGAAATTGTAATACGTAAGAATGTCTATTTCAGGTTGTTCGCATCGATACTTTAAACTTAATTTCCTTAAAAATAATGTGCAAATAGGTATAAGGTGTTATATATTTTTAAAAAGCCTATAGTATGTAGATTTTAAAACAATTATTATATTGTGGATTTTGTGACTATATTCTTATAAAAAATAATAACAATAAGTGAAGAGAAAAAAAGTACGTACTTAAAGTTCATCGAGACTTTTGACAGTTACCGACGTCTACTGACGCGTTATATTTGATGTTGTTTTATAGTCCAGATATTCATAAATAACATTTATAAAAATCAGCTGCGGAAACGTGCGGTTTTAGAAGTTATCACGAAAACTACGATACAAGTCAGGGAACAAGAAAACTCTATCTATTGAAATTTCTAATGTTGTACTATTTAATTAATTAGATTACGGTAAATTTCAATGAAATTATTGTTATTTATTAATAAAAGAACGTTTTATCTTCATTTTGCACACATTTTGCGGTATAACTAATTAATAAAATGCACAATACCCTCATTTATGAAATTATATAAATAGAGTGAATTAATTTAATAAAACTCTTACAAATTAGTAATATAATATGTATATAATTACTAACAGACGTTTGATTGTTTAGTGTCTTCACTAAATTTCAAAGTGGCTAATATTTTCAAGTGTTCCAAGCGTGAATTATTACTCCCATACATTGAAGGAGGAAAAAAACTTGAAGCAATCAATATTAGCTATTAATATTTCTTAAAGAAAAGTATCATGTTTCTGTAGACAACATGTTTTATTATCAGCGACATTCAAAGGAATCTTATTCGTTCCTTTAATAAACAATGGACAGAAGCGGCCCGGTAAAAAGATTAGTTTTTTTAAAAAAACAACTGTTAGCGTACTCGTGTAAAAGAGGGTAGATTTAGGTGGAAAATAACTATAAAAGCAGTGGAATTGTGTCAATCGGGGGCACTCGCTTGTAAGCGACGGCCCCTGTTGGAAGGAAACTAGTGTGAAGTATTGTTAGTAGGTGATACATATCACTTATTGCAATTACATAGTATCTCTTTCAAAATAGTTTAGAATCATATCGACGGTGTGAGTCTTTAACGTGTTTTCTTTAAAAACGTTACCCGCTTCCGATTTTTAACATCAGAAGTGGGATACGCATGAAGTTTTCATATCTTTATGTGTATCTTCGCCCCATTGGTATTTTGGATTGAAAGTTTGGTATTCTAAAAATTAAAAGCTATTTCTTATTATAAAATCTTTGCTGTTTGAAATTATTATCGAAAAATAGAAGGACTACTTTACTAATAATTATATACTTATTAGTAAAGTAGTCCTTCTAGTCTAGTCTAGTTTTACTTTACTAATATTATATTGTTTTAGTAATTTTATTGTGGTGTCATAAGGACTCGAAAAAAGGATCGAATCAAGGATGAATATAAGCAAGTGTCAGGTTAGACCAAGCGAAAATACAGGTCTGTGCATAATGCTTTCAGAGTAAGTTAGCCACACTTTACAATTTTTATAATGTTGACATGTGGGCTCAAAGTTGATCTTGGTACTCTTAAGTGAGAAAAATACTCTTTAAGAGGGAGACGACTTTAACAACTTGGTACGCTTAAGTGAGTAAATGCTCTTTAAGTGCAAGTTGTGTTGAGCTATGAGTCTGGTTTCCTAAGTGTGGCATAGTCCCTTTAGGGTTTCCTAAGGTTTCCTAAGTGTGGCATAGTCCCTTTAGGGTTTCCTAAGTGTGGCATAGTCCCTTTAGGGTTTCCTAAGATTTCCTAAGTGTGGTATAGTCCCTTTAGGGTTTCCTAAGTGCGGCATATTCCTTTTAATTTGGGTCATGTTGTCGAGCTATTTCAGTGTAAAGAATGATAAAATGAGCAAAATTCCATTATGGGACTGTTTTATGATACAGTATAGTTTAGGCGCACGACTAACTGCTGTTTATTGTTACAGTGAGTTATCCCGACTCGTGGGGTACCCGGGGCGGGCACCATGCAGGATGGCCGTGTTAGCGTACTCGTGTAAAAGAGGGTAGATTTAGGTGGAAAATAACTATAAAAGCAGTGGAATTGTGTCAATCGGGGGCACTCGCTTGTAAGCGACGGCCCCTGTTGGAAGGAAACTAGTGTGAAGTATTGTTAGTAGGTGATACATATCACTTATTGCAATTACATAGTATCTCTTTCAAAATAGTTTAGAATCATATCGACGGTGTGAGTCTTTAACGTGTTTTCTTTAAAAACGTTACCCGCTTCCGATTTTTAACACAACGAAAATTGGTTTGATTCTGAATATTTGTTAACCTTACCATTCATTAAAGAAGTAGCATCTGAGAACTCACCATCGACATTTTCTGGAAAATGCGGAAGGCCCTCTGTCCCTATGGGGACTCATCAGAATCAATGAAGAGGCGAAAAAATACCGCGTAATTTAGTGAATATGGCTTTGAACACACACACTTGCAATGCCTACGTCCAGGGCTTACGTCCTATAGGAGGAGAAATAGAAGCAAAACTCGTGGAAAAATTAAGGCTTGCGGATCGAGATACAATGTCTCTATATTTGAATCTCATAGAAAACGCAAACCAGAGCAAAATGCTATCGGATCAAGAGGCATTAAATGTTTTTATTTATTTTGATTTAACAAAAGCGCAATACATATATTTAAGGAATTTAACAAACGAATGAGATCTGAATGCAAGAATGCACAAGGTGCACAAGAATCCCATAATAAGGATTATCAAAAATTTCGCCTACATCATGCCAGAAAGTACTCTCGATCAGCTACAAATGAGGATGTATTTCATACTCTTCTCTACACATCAGATCCGTACATTTCCAGTCATAGAAAAACATACGAGTATAGCAAAAGTGTGAAGGCACTTGATGAAGATACTCTTGATCTTTTAAAATTGAATGAACTTATTATGGATTCCGAAGTTCACCAAGTATAATTAAATATAATATACTCATCATATATATTCATTTCTAATATTATTCTACTTGTAAATCAGTTTTTGTAAATTTTATATTTTATTAAATAAGTTTATGTGTACGCGTAATTTCTTACTTAAATAGATAACAGCTTAAGAAACGTTGTTTTTTAATAAACTAATTTAATAATACATTTTTATTACTACTATAAGTAGTGTGGACTAAGGAAATTATTATTTTATTCTACTCCAATAAAAGTATAATATCTGAACGTTACCTAAAGCGCTATTTTATACTTTATGCTTGTGCAAAAATTCAATTGTTTATCTTAAGAAATAAAAAAGTTATCGATTTTTGATCTGATACAGACCTCAATTGCCCATAGTGCGTCGTGTAGTATTCGGTTTTACACTGATTTGGGATTAGATTATTTTAAAAAAATCTTGTATCTTGATTTGGTTTGAGAGAAGACAATGTGCTAATAAAGTCTGAAGTCAGTCAGTCTCTAAACAAAAATGCTTGTAATTTACAACAATGTAATAAGGAAGGATACTTACGTATAAGAAGATAGAAAACAGGAGCAAAGTAGTGTAAAAATATGTTTATAATTATCCTTTTATTGCTAGTTACGAATTAAATTCTATATATTTTATATGTAACTATAAAATAACAATAAAAAACCAACAATACTTGTATTTCCCAAAATAATTTTGATATTATGTTAATATTTAAATAGAGCGGTTTTCGGATTAACTCAAGCGTGAATATTTAATGTTTCTTTTTGACTGGCTAAATTGAAACGCAGATGGTTTCACGGCTTTAGTCATATTAGCATACCTTTCCATACGTGGGTCTCTCGCTCAATTGTTATTTACATAATTAAACCCGAAACTAAATGCGTGGATTTGAAAACGATTTACTTTTGAATTTTTTTTTTTCATATGAAGTTCTTTGACAATTTAAAATTACGACAATCTAACGTTAGTATTTAATATTAAAGGAATCAATTATTGTTATCTTTCATAGTAATATTTTTATAAACTATATTATTAATACATATTTCTATGTCTGATGTATGTCTGTGGAATATTATTTCAAACAGAACTTTTAATATATCATATTAAACGTTCTACTGCAGCATTCCGAGCGCGCCAGTTGTGCACAAAACATTTCGCTATTGTCACGTAAAATGGTAAGCATAGAAGTAGATTTTTTGATGAATTAATCATAAAAAAAAATAAAAAAAACACAAAAGCTTGTGGGAAAAATGACTAAAAAGTAAAAATATATTTAAAAAAAAGCGGAGAGTGCTGGTTGGCTTTTTAAGTGATCTATTCAACCTCAACAATCTTTTTTAATTGATTATGCACTTCACGCTTTATTTATGTTATTTCTCCTTAAAATAAAAAAATCCTTTTTGGTATTTGTTTTTAATCTAAGAATTTTTTTTAGCTTTTTTTAAAGCTATTAGATGGGGAAACTAGTCTAAACACAGATCTCCACTGCCTACCCTGCTGAGTGCGGGTAACAGCGTGAAGCTGAGTGTAGCTATTACTATTTATTATTTTGTAGTTGGATAGCTTATAAAAGCGTGTTTTTTTAATATTATTTATTATAAATTTATAAGTAATTCACTACCAACACTTAGAAAATTGATAAGGAACCCTCGGTGGGAAAGTCCGACCTCTTGGAAGTTTTTTTTGTTTTGTTGCATTACCATCTGTCTTGTCACCTATGTAAAATTTCAAATTAATCCAATGTTTCAAATTTCGGTCAAAATCATCATCATGCATACATATAAAAAATATATGTATGTATGTAATACATTCGACCATATCTTTATAAAAGCTTGACTTAGACTTTGACATGGGTGCATTGCAGTCCATTACTAAGTTTAAAAAACAAATTATCTATACTCGGTCAAGTTCACACAATCTATGGATATGTTAGGCGCAATTTTTAAGAATCTTCTTAAATGTTTACTAATTTACGTTACTTTTGAGTGATAATATACAGGATGGAAGTGTCAGCGCTCCTTTTACGGGAACAGCACATAGGATAAAATATTTTAAGCCCATACCTAAACAAAATAATCAAGATAACTCAACAGTTTAGACGTAGGATGTTTTTTCATTTCACGATGTTTATCCATACCAGTATTTCGTGTGACGCAGTTACGAGAGATACTACTAGAGGTTATACCTATGACTTGATTTCGGAATAAGGCGTATGCGGCGGTTTCTCTTTGATAGGTTATGTGTGTATGCGTCGTTCTTGAGAAATGGCGTCTTATATAATAACAATAATTTTATTATTTATATTGTTTATAAATATCATTTTTAGGAAAAAAAATTAATAATTGTTATTAGGCTTTTATAGAGTAGTTAAAACTGTGGTTTCATTTAAAGTGGTGCTGACACTTCCTTCCTGTATATGTAATTAAATTAAAGTATCTATTGTTGATTTTTTTTGTTTTATTTTATTGAGGTTTATTTATATAGCTATTTACTAAGTAATTATTTACTTTTAAGATATTTAATTTCGATCATTTATGCTAGATGTCTAATATTGTAAGAAATAAACAGAAATCTATGGTACCTAGGAAAACAAACACAAGTAAAACAAACAGGATTAGTAATTCGATATTGTAGTAAGGTTGTTGTAGCATTAGCTTGACATCGACTTCAAAATTATAGAATATTTATTTAATAATATTCGTTTAACAAAATCAAAGTACGATTTACTTTATGTAAAATTATTTTTTACTTTTTAGTTCGTTGTTTGAAGTCGGTTTTTTTTGTTAAAATATTTTATTTTCTTTTTTATTTATTTGCTAAGTAATATAACTTTCAATTATTTATCAAATAATATTGATAATATTTGAGTTTGTAATGGAATAGTCCGCTCGACGTATGTTTAGTTATTACGTCACAGTGAATATAGTTTAGTTAACTAAGGTTAAAATAGTTACTCAATTTTAATCTGCGACATTTCATATCCTACTACTACTGAACGGATTTAAATGAAACTTTACAGTAATACAACTTATACATCAGAATAACACAGACTACAAATATGTGAAGATTCTGTATAATTTGGCTATAATATTACAATAAGTTTAAGTGGGCGAAGCCCATTCGGGTTTCGGGTCGCTAGTTATATTTATAGTTATTACAGTACAATATGACATTATGACGAAACGTAACGTAGCTTCTAAAATTTATGATTAAAGAAAATAAAAAGGTTCATCAATAAATTTAAAATGTCTAATCTAATTTAAAATATTTGTAATTACCTTATTAAAATATTGGATAAAAATGGGCAAGAATGGTGCGAACTAGCATACAAAAACACATAAGAATACTCCGTATGTAGTGTGATATTGCCTCGCATCTGTACCACTTAATTATGCAAAAAGTATTCATATAAATGAAACTATACCAGATACCAGTGTCGTATCATTATGATGCGAATTTTCGATGAACGGTCATGTATTTTTAATATTTTCATTATTTTCATATGTTCTTTAAATTTTCATATAATTGAGTAAGAATAGAAAAAGAAGAGATGAAATATTTACTTAAATTTACGGCAGAAAATGGGGAACGGAGTGTCTTAACATTAGGTTCCTTCTGCCTACCCTGCTGTGTGCGGGATACAGTGTGAAGCTGATTTAATTTTTTTTTGAATAGAAAAAGAAGAAAAAGAGAAAATAAGCAATAGCCAAAGTAAAGCTTAATACTATATTTATGTATTTAGATAAAACAGCAAGGTAATACAGCTAATAATTAATCATTGAATAAGCTGTCACCGTTGGTTTCAACATAATTAATATATCAATCGACTTTCAATCACGCCACAGCGTGGCCAAGTTTGATATACTTGCTTGATGGATAGAGATAATCGTGTGAATTAATAGTAATATCAGATTTTTGTACTTTAAACTTTGTCATATGGTAGTGTTATAGGGTCATTATAAAAAAATATCATACTACTACTTTTTTTTCAGCTTCACGCTGTATCCCGCACACAGCAGGGTAAACAGAAGGAATTTAGTGTTAAGACACTCCGTTCCCCACTTTCCGCCGAGTTCTAGAGGCATTGCGTATTGAGTGGCGGAACACAACGCTGCGCTTTGCCTCGACACACACAGAGCGAAGAAATGAAAATACAAACAAATATTTAATTTCCTCGAGTGGGGATCGAACCCGCAAATAGTCGATTTTACAGTCACACTTTGTGCCGCTGGGCCACGACTGGCCTCATACTCGTGGTACTTAAATTTCTTATATCCATTTAAAAAAATATGCAAATTCGTCAATATAAGTTAAATGAACCAAAACGTCGTTTTCGATTATATATATCTTATGTTTATATATTTGTACAAAAAGCATTCACCTCTTTCTTTTTAAAGTCGGTTAAAATTTAAGTTATTGATATTAAATTTTAACATGTCAATAAAAGTATTTATTTAAGTAATAGCTACAACTTTATTTAGTTTACTTATTTATCTCTACATAATATACAATGTAAATATAACATAACAATTAGAAGTTGAGAAATTATAGTTACAATTATCAACTTACCTGAATACTAAATATAATGGACAAAATATATAAAATAAATTAATAAAAATATCCATGTTGATACCGACTCCAAAAAATAACGGATTCTAAATAGTAAATATATATTAATATAAAAATTTTCTTTACTTTGAATTAACTAAAATATAGAATTTAGTTTTTGTTTAAATTTATACATACAAGTATAGTCAAGATCTAGTCCGGTTTTTTTGATTATTATAATACAAATGTTTAGATTTCGTATCTCTATAATCTTTATATTATTTTTTTATAGACTATCGTCTTTTCTAGAGAAAACTGTCTTAATTCATTTCAAAATTGCAAGGTTAATAAATTTAGGCAGAAATTTTTCGCTAGCAAGGCTTTAAAGTAAAATGAATTGACCAAAATAATTTGCGACTTGGATATAGCTCATGACACATGTATAATTAAAAAAAAAACACCAATTTATGACGCAGCGCGGCAGCAAAAGTTGTCCTTAAATTAATCACATTTAATTTTTTTCTCAATATATCAAAACATTTTTTGACATTTTTCAAAGACTTTATTTACTATATGACATTTTTATTACTTAACAAATTTTATTATTTTAATCAATATGCTATTAATATCAATTAATTATCAATTATTATTTTATTAGTATATACTGAGGCCGAGTCCAGTCGTGCCGCAGCGGCACGAAGTGTGACTGTAAAACCGACTGGTTGTGGGTTCGAACTCCACTCGAGGAGAAGAAATATTTACTTAAACTTATATTTCCATTTCTTCGCTCTAGTGTCGAGGTTAAGCGCGGCGTTGGGTTCTGCCACTCAACACGCAATGCCTCCAGAATTCGGCAGAAAGTGAGGAACGGCGTGTCTCAACACTAGGTTCCCTCTGCCTACTCTGCTGTGTGTGTAATACTGCGTGAAGCTGATATGTATTACTTTTTGTTTATATACTGTGATTGTCTTTAATTGGAAAAACATTTAGTTTATAAATAGAACTTGATTCATTTTGACCATGTTGTAATGTTTCTTCTGTTGAATATTAAATAAATAAATAATATTTAGTTTCGTATTTTTGCTATTTTTTATACAGTCTACCTAATAAAAGAAGAAATTCACTAAAGCAAATTCATCGTAAATGCTATTGGAAATCGTTAGAATAGTCTATGAATAATTCAGAAATGATATTACAATGTGTTATTGTTGAATCGTTCTGGGTCGATCGTAACAGATGAATCGGTGGGGAATATTTATTTATCTAGTAACAATGAAATGCTCATTTGATGACTTTTATAACAGTATTTAGTGGCAAAGTTTCCATAATTTTCTATTTGATGTCTTATGAAATAATCATTTAAACATTTCATTTATTTTTACAAGCTTTTATTTAAACTGCCACGAATTCTTGTAAACTCTATTATACATCCACTTCCCAGTGTCCGACTGAGTTGAAATTTTGATTACGACTACAGTTCTGATGATAATGAAATTATATATAATCAATATTGTTATTAATCCAAAATTTTGATTATAAGTTGCACAACCCATCTAATATGGGTATTGAATGAAAAGGATTTATAAAATATAATACGATATGAAAAAAAGAAATCTAGAAAGCTTTTTATTTAGAAATATTTTAAAATTATTATTTTATTATTTAAAGCTGTATTACCTGTATAAACAATGTTATACTTGTACTTTTATAATATATTCCTGATTACTAAAGCGATAGACAAATAAAATTTAACACTGTAGTTGGAGTTGTTTTTAATATAGAGGAAAAATCGAAGCATTAAGCCATATATATTACTGACAAAATTTAAATAAATATATAATATCTGTTGTATCTGAGTGGGAAAGGTAATGGAAACGTGAGTCGAGTGTCTTAATACGAAGTTCCTGCTATGTGCGGGACACAGCGTACAGCTAAAAATTATTTAATAATTTCTGTTAGAACATTTATGGCTGAGGCCAGTCGTGGCGCAGCGGCACAAAGACTATGAAAAAAGTGACTATGAAACCGACTGGTTGTGGGTTCGATCCCCACTTGAAGAGATGAAATATTTACTTAAATTTATATTTCCATTTTCTTCGCTCTGGTGTCGAGGCAAAGCGCAGCGTTGAGTTCTGCCACTCAACACGCAATGCCTCCAGATCTCGACGGAAAGTGGGGAACTGAGTGTCTTACACTAGGTTCCCTATGCCAACCTTACCTGCTGTGTGCGGGATACAGTGTGAAGCTGATTTTTTTTTCTTAAAACATGGGGAGAGGAAGGTGCAAAACATTACATATTTATAAGCTCTGAACTTATCGACTTGTGCATTTATTTCACCAACTTTATTACTTTGAAACTCCTACAACCAGCTTCTCACTGAAATAAAGTTGAACCGCAAAATAAAATTGAAATACAGCATTCTGTTGACAAAAATATACAAGAAATAAAATATAGTATGGAATTTCACGGAAGTCGGTTTACATTGAAAACATTTTTTTTTGAGGCCAGACGTGGTCCCAAACGTGTTACTGTAAGCACAAGTTGTGGGTTCGATTCTTACTACAGAAAATGAAATACTTAATATACATTGATAACAAATTTTTTGAGGCCAGTCGTGGTACAGGGTTTCAGATGTGTTACTGTAAGCACAAGTTGTGGGTTCGATTCTAACTATAGAAAATGAAATATTTTAATTTATTCGCTCTGGTGTTGAGGCAAAGTCCGGCGTTGAGTTTCGCCACTCAACAAACTCACGCAAAATTCGGCGGAAAGTTGGGAACGGAGTGTCTTAACCTTTAAGTATCGACGTGCAGTTATTGTAACATTAGTACCAACGTGAGGTCTGATAGGCCGCGTTGATTGTGATTTTTTTAAAAGAAGGTATGAGTTATAGTTATAGTAGTTATATTTTTCTTTGTGTAATGATGAAACATTAAAGGTTTAAAGAAAAATTAAGCATAGAAAGAAAATCAACTTTATTAAATATTTGAAAGTCACTTCAATAAAATATTCCGCTTGAATTTCGAAAAAATTAAATTGTGCAATTTAAAAAAAAACAAAACACTAAAAGTACTCCTTTACCAATAACAAAAAAAGTATTTATGACTATAATTTTTGCACGAACAGCATTTATTTGTCAACTTTCTTTCGAGTTTATGTTGGCACGAAAGACAAGTCTTTCTTGTTAAGTTTTTTTTAGAACCAAGTACTCCTTTCAATCTTATTTTAAGTTCCAGAACAACTTTGTCTTTCCCGATATGCCTTATATATAAGATGACAAAATTAAAGATTACTAGGAACTAATATCCAAAATTCGGTAAAGAATTGTCAAAGGTTAGCATCTTCATCGGCGCTTTCAGGTGAGTTTTGTCAGTATAAGAGGTATTAGTTATAGTATCCGTATGCTTACTCTGCTGCGGACTAAAATCTTTACCAACAATGACAAACTTTGATCTGGAATATTTAGTCGCAAGCCAGCTCTCAATCAGTCGCTCACTATTTTGATTAAATGTTTTTATACAATGTAAATCTTGCTGTAAATCTATCTCACAACTATTTTGTTTACTCTTGCAAGTCCCTAGTGTATACATAGTTCATAATATATATGAAAATGACAATTTACTATAATAAAGCATAATCAAAAATCTTACTTAAGTACCGACGTAAGGCCTGAAACACCGCATTGGAATTTCATAACGTAATTACGTAACCAAATACGCACGTGATGATACCACTGCCTGTTCCAATGTCAACGTAAGCCCTGATCATGCAGCTACCTACAAGCGGTTATTGCTATTTTGTGGGGAAAGGGGTAGACTAAGAAGTGAAGTACCCGCCAGGGCCTGTCAGACTGCACGTCAGTAATTAAAGGTTAACACTAAATTCCCTCTGTCTACCCTACTGTGTACGTGATATAGCATGAAGCTGATTTATTTTATTATACAATAGAAGGCTATCGTGGTATAGGGGCACAAGACTGGGACTGTAAACACTTGTGGGTTCGACGACATTCTTCTGAGTTTCTACTCAGAATTACATTTTTAATATTTTAACTTCCTCGCTCTTGTAACGACACAAATTGTGGCTGCGTTGAGTTCCGCCATTCAACATGCAATGCCTCGAGAATTCGATGGAAAGTGGGCAAGGGAAGTGCATTAATGAGAACAGAGTGTCTTAACTAAGTAGCCAGATTCCATCAGATTAAGCTGCTATATACGTGAAACAACGTAGAATCAAATAAATAATAATTTAGAAAAACATATTTTCATTCGAACCCGCGCCTCCTGGAAACCAACCTGGTCGGTTTCCAGGAGGCGCGAGTTTGAGTCCCGCTACGTTCAAATTCTTATATGTTTTGGTGGAATAACACTTTAAAAGTGTTTAAAAAAAAATAGAAAATTATCTAATTATTAATTCCGCAATCTTATAACAACAATACATTTTTAAATAATTTAATAATACTTTTATCATACAAATGTCAATGGTATAAAATATACAAGGGGAAAATGAGGTATTGCAAAAATTCTTTTACAAATCAAACTACTTCAGCGCAAACCAATCAGCCTTTGGAGTGGTCAGAAAAACTTCAATAATGGTTAAATAACTCATTGCTTGTACAATAAAAAGAAAACTACGACTTCAATAGATTTTATTCCTTGCAGAAAGGTTTACATAGTTAATTAATTATTAATAGTAAATTCTAAAAGCTTTATTTCAACGTGAATATTTTTCTTGAAGATTTTATTATTAAAACATACATACATAGATCATACATGTTGCAGGGGCACAACAAGTGATTGTAAAAAAGCTGGTTGTGGGTTCGATCCCCACTCGAGAGATGAAATATTTATTTAAATTTATATTTCCATTTCTTCGTTCTGGTGTCGAGGCAAAGCGCGGCATTTAGTTCTGCCACTCAACACGCAATGCTACCAAAAATCAGCAGAAAGTGGGGAACCTAGTGTCTTAACACTAGGTATTTTTGCCTATCCTGCTGTGTGCAGGATACAGCGCGAAGCTCAGAAAAAAAAAGATACTTAATTAATATGTACTTAATATATTGTTAGCGAACTCGTGTAAAAGACTAGTAGATTTAGGTGAAAATAACTTTAAAAGCAGTGGAATTGTGTCAATCGGGGGCAGTTGCTTGTCGGCAACGGCCCTATTGGAAAGAAACTAGTGTGAAGTATTGTTAGTAAGGTGAAGGTGATACATATCACTAATTGCAATTAAATAGTATCACTTTCCAAATAGTTTAGAAACATATAGAAGATATGTATTTTTATCGTGTTTTTTTTTAAAAACGTTCACCGCTTCCGATTTCTAACAATATATTATTTTAGTAGGTGTTAATTTACTGGGTGGTAAAAGTATCTTCAAAAATATATTTTCTTTATCATCTACAACTATCGGTGGATCGTCATTTTGGATAAAAAAATAATACAATCAATTATGGTAAAAAAACCCATATCGTTTATATGTTTCTAAAATATTTGGAAAGTGATTAGAAGCTAGTGCCGTTTTTTTTCCCATGCTTAGCCTGCGATACCCTTTGATAATACCACTACATTTATAATAATAATCGTAGAAGCATTTTTAATTAACGAACGAAACGAAAAAAAAAGGAATATCAAAAAATATCATATTGACTCACATCAAAATCAAAACAGTTTATTTTATATAAATATTTAAATGAAAATATTCATGAATTCTGTGAATCGTTATCGAAATAATTTTTGGTACATAACTATAACAAGTTGAAATGAACATCAGACTTTTTAAATGGATATAGAATTTTAATGACGTTTGAACGGATTTTAAATATTTTGGATTTTTTTCTTTTAATGCGTTTATCTATGAGTCTATACTTATATTATAAAGGCGAAAAGTTAATTTGAGTGCACTCGCTAATCTTAGGAACTAATGGTTTGAATTGAAGAATTATTTTCTTTATATTGGATAGTCCAGTCGAGGAAAACTAAGATCATTAGCAACAAATCGTAGGAGAACAGTGAAAAATATTGTGTAGGTACTCTAAGTTATTTCTAAGTACTGGCCTAATTAAAAAAGTTAGTATGTTAGATTTTTGTACCGAGATACCATGGGCATTCAGAATGTAGTAGCTGTTATTTATATTTATATTTTCATTTCTTCGCTCTGGTGTCGAGGCTAAGTGCGGCGTTGAGCTCCGTCACTCAGCACGCAATGCCTCCAGAATTCAGCGGAAAGTGGGGAACGGAGTGTCTTAACACTAGGTTCCCTCTGCATACTCTGTTGTGTGCGGGATACAGCGTGAAGCTGATTTATATAAAAGTCTGTTATTTTCAACTGACAAAGGGGCCGAAGGCAAGACTTATATATTTTACAGTGTCGCATTATATAGGTATGGTCGTAACACGAAATTTCTATTTTGTTATTCAGTTTTCGTCTATTTGCGGCAATTCAGTTAAGTCATCGTCAAGACTTAATTGAGCTGAGGAAATAGTGTTAAATATATTATTTTATAATTGAACTAGTAGCTGCCCGCAACTTCATTTGCTTAGATTAACAGCAATGTTACAGCTGTTAATCAAATGTTCCAGATCTTCAATTTTAATATGCCCATAGAATATGCTTATCACTTTCAACAAAATGTGTTAAAGCGGCATATTGTAATTTTTTATAGTTTGCCTGGAATATTAAATTTTGTTCTTGAGATGTTCCAGGTCTTGAATTTTATCATATCAAAGGAAATTCATCACGCTTAACAACTTTTGTTAAGCGTGATGCCTGCCCTAAATGTCCATTCACCTGTTCATATGACGACCTGATCAGGGCAATAGATACCGCAGTCAACGTGGCTAAATACTGGCAAAATATGATTTGAAATTCCAAGCATTGACACGAAGAAGAAGAAGACTTTTGTTAAAAAGCATTTATCTAAAGTGGCAGTCTTGAAAATCAAATATAGTCATAAAGGTAAAGTAGTAGTGTACTTGGGGGTCCAAGATGGAAGGCTTGCTCGCAGCGACCCCTGCCAGCCCTTACGAGGGCTGCAACGTTCCATCCGCCACGTGCACCTCGAGAGAGCGCACTGATAGGGCGTCCCCCCAAGGCGACGCGCACCAGTGCGTCCCCGCTGGTGTGTCAAGTGGCGACGAATGCGGCGTTGGGGACCGCCACCCAACACGCCATGTCCGGAACGGCGGGAGGTGGAGGACGGAGCTACAAATAGCTACGTGGAATGTAAGAGGAGGGATGGAAGAAAAGATGAATGAATTATTAGATGTGATGGATGATAGAGATTTGGATGTCGTTTGTGTGACAGAGACCAAGCGAAAAGGCAATGACACGACCGATTTGCCGGGCAGTCGGGTCGCTTTCTGGGCCGGCGTACCAGAGAGCGAGCGGGGCTGTCAAGGTGTAGGTGTGTTATTGTCCTCTCGACTGGTTAGTGCAGCGGTTGAATACAAGGCGATCAACCCGAGACTGCTTTGGGTTCGCTTCAAGCTGGGGTTAACAAGAGTATTCTTGTTAGTGGCGTATGCGCCAGTATCCTCAGCTCTATTAAGCGAACTCGAGGAGTTTTGGGAGAGTGTCAGGGATGTTCTAGGTAGCGTCAGAGGGAATGAAAAATTAATAATATGTGGCGATTTGAACGGATGGGTCGGAACTGCGCGAAGCGGTTACGAGGGAGTGTTAGGTCAGTATGGTGACAAGAGAATAAATGAGGCTGGAAAGCTTATATTGGAAATTTGCAAGGAAAGGAATTTGTTTGTGGCAAACACTATGTTTGACCACAAACAAATTCACATGTATACATGGGAGCGAACGGAAGGGAAAAGTATGATTGATTTATTCCTAGTGGATCAGCGTATTCGAAGCCAAGTCATGGACACACGAGTGTTTAGGGGTTCTGATCTGGGAACAGACCACTATCTAGTCGTTGCTAGAATAAGGGGTCTGTTCGCGGGTTGGCGCAGCTACACGAGGTGTCCAGACTTGGAGTCGAATTACCGCATAAGAAGCTGGAAGCTTCAAGATCCACCGACTAGAAAGGAATATCAAGAAAGAGTTTCCAAAAAGCTAGACAGCAGTGAATCTGGAAATGGAAATATTGAAGTATGCTGGCAGAACCTTAGGGATTGTATGAAGGAAGCAGCGATAGAGGTATGTGGTAAAGGTAAAAGGGGCTTTAGCAAAAAGCGTGATGAATGGTGGGATGATGAAGTGCAAGATGCAGTAGAAAGAAAGAAGAAGGCATGGCAGGACTATAAAGCCTCTGGTAAAGATAAAAGTATGAGAGAGATAAAAAAGAAAGAGTATAAGCTGCAAAAGCACCAGACGAAAGTACTGATCAAGATGAAGCGTGAAAAGGCAGAGAATGAAAGAGATGAAAGGTTAACGAACAACTTCAAGGAAAATACGAAGCTTTTCTGGAGAGAAGTTAGTGTTTCTCGAGGTTGCTCGTTAGCCTGTAGAATGAAAGGGGTGCTTTCGAAGGACGGTGAAATTCTAACAGAACAACCACACGTTTTGCAGCGATGGGCGGAATTTTACAAGGAGATGTATGAATGTGATGACGCCTCAGTCTCAAGTAGCAGCGAAACGCTGAGTCTTGATGTAGCTGATGGCGAAATCAGTATAAAAGAAGTTGAGAGTGCAATACGAAGTCTGAAATGTGGTAAGTCAGCGGGAGCAGATGGAGTTACTGCCGAGATGATCAAATATGGTGGGCCACGCGTCTTGGACTTGTTCTGGTTTTTGTGCAATTTGTGCTGGAAATCAGGGGAGGTCCCAGACGATTGGCGAGGTGCGGTCATCGTGCCTTTGTATAAAGGCAAAGGTTCACAGATAGACTGCGCAAGCCATAGGGCTATCAGTTTGATTAGCTTAGGTAGTAAAGTTTATGCTAAAGTTTTAGCGAGAAGAATGCAGGAGAGATCTGAAAGGTTGTTGTGGGAGGCCCAAGGGGGCTTTAGACCTGGAAGAGGGTGTATGGATCAGATCTTTTCCCTCCGCATGATCACGGAAAAATTTTTGGCCGTTAACCAAAAAGTTTTCTGTGCTTTTGTGGACTTGGAAAAGGCGTTTGACAGAGTTGTTAGAGCGAAATTATGGGAGATACTACCCCGGTACAATGTGAGCGGACCCTTGCTGCAGGCTGTAAAGTCTCTTTACAGAGATCACTCAGCCTGCGTGCGAGTAGGAGCTGGCATGTCGCCCTGGTTTGACATCCGATCGGGTGTTAAACAAGGTTGCGCCATGTCAGCTTGGTTGTTCAATTTGTATTTGGATAGCTGTCTCCAAGGAGTGAAACAAAGTGATATGGGAGTGA